>BCIG01000005.1:0-153890 GCA_001599915.1 Symbiotaphrina buchneri | reverse complement strand
GGGGGGGGGGGGGGGGGGGGGGGGGGGTTCTTGGAAGTTACCCCAATTAATGGCCCAGTCGCGAAAAGGGTCCCTATTCTTCGCTTCCCTCGTGATCACAGCACATTTAAGCAGTCCGCTTACTGAGCTGTAGCTCTGTGCTCCTGCACTTCGGCATTTGGCCGTCTGCAAGGCGTGCACACCGTGGAGAAGGACCCGAGCAATCAACAAGATGGTAAGAGGTCTGTTTTCTAACTTGCAGATGCTTCCATTGATCTCAAGATGATCGTTTGGTAATTTCAATATTTCCCTTCTACGTATGTCCTCTCTCGACCTTTCCCCTGGGAAACCATAGGGTTTTCCAGTCACATGCATGATGCCCGGTTAAGAACGATTGTCATCGTCACAAGGGCTTGCAGATCATTCATTGGCCCGGTACCTACCTGTACGTACCTTAATCCGGCTGCGACCGTAATACCTTAATGATCTATCCGACGAACGGTTTTGGTTTTATGGCTGATATATGAGCTTATAAGCACGTCATGCTCTCCATCTCTGTCGAAAGACGCATTTCAACCATTTTTCTACCGCCAAATTGTCTTCTGAGCTTCCGAAATGGCATCGCGGCACTCTCTCCGCCGTGTAGGTCACGTGATCTATCTGCAATTTCTGCCAAGCATCTACTAAATTGCTTTAGCTTGCTTTAGTGCAGTTTCTAGACGTCGGGTTGGAACAGGCGATCCGTTTTAGCCGGTTTCGTATCGCATTGCGGGGAGATCTACGGGTCACCATTGACCGTTGAAGCTCCACCAAAAAGTGATCACGCGTGTACATAAATTTCTATTTTCATGATGTATGATTTTATTTCTTCCCTCCTGAGGGCCTTAAGACTACTGGTATGGTCTGATATGAAGACTCTTTGAGAGGTGGTGGATTTGGGCATGAGTCTCTAGGGGCTTCATTCCAAGAATCCACGATGCTACTCGTGCGCCAGAGTTGGGTGCTCACGATCAAGGCCATCCTAGTCGTCCTTGTGCGTCATGCATTCACGACTACTCTTCGTGCTCTGGTCTTACCAGTAGCGTTTATGATCTTCATATCATACGCAAAGAATCTCTTCGTACCGAATTCCACATACGGCATTGCTGGCCCAACTGGCCTCAGGTCGCTAGAGAATGCTCTTGGAGCTTCTGAAAGACGCACACTAGTCTTTGTCAATAATGGTTTCACTGGTGGCGATATCCAGACAGTCATTGACAAGGTTGCTGCTCAAGGTACAGCGGCCGGCAAGACCGTTCAGATTCTTGGCAATGAGGATGATCTTCTTACAACATGTCGGAGCAACCTGAAAGGCGTTTCCAATTGCTTCGGCGCTGTAGTGTTCTACTCCTCTCCATCCGAGGGCCCGCATGGCATATGGAACTACACTCTTAGAGCTGATGGTGCCTTGGGAACAACCATTGATGTTGACAAAGCATCCAATGATGCCGAAATTTACCTTCTACCGTTACAACATGTTGTCGACGTTACAATAGCATCCTTGAACAGCTCAACAGCTGCATCGATACCGGATCAGATATCCGAGTATCCCTTCACGTCTTTGACCGAGGAGCAACATCAAACACAGATCCGGATCCACTATATGGGTGCTATCATAGATATCCTCGGGGTTGCCTTTTTCATTGCAATTGTTGGGATCGTCTATCAGTTGGTGGGCTTCATGGCCTCGGAGAGAGAACTGGGTATGTCACAGCTGATAGAAGCAATGATGCCGAACGAAAGAAGATGGCAACCCCAGGTGGCTCGATTTTTATCGTATCATCTCGCTTTCGATATCATTTATGCTCCATCCTGGGTGATCATGGCCGTAGTTCTCGGCTACGGCGTGTTCGCTCAAACATCATTCGCTATAGTTATTTTCTTCCATATACTAGCAGGACTGGCCCTTGCAAGCTGGGCTATCTTCGAGGCTGCATTTTTTCACAAGGCCCAGCTAAGCGGTATCATCACGACAATTGCTTCGTTACTGTTTGCAGTATTGGCGCAGATTGTTGTAGTACCTGGTAAGAGTGTAGGAGCTGTGGCAGTGCTCAGCCTCCTCTTTCCACCATGTACCTATACGTTCTTTGTGGTGGTACTTGCCCGCTGGGAAAAGCTCGACCTACCCGCCAACTTAGTCAAAAACGTACCAGATGATCGATGGGCCCTACCAGGCATCATTTTCTGGATCTTCTTCATCATCCAGATCCTGGTTTATCCCGTTCTTGGAGCGCTGGTCGAACGCAAGTTATATGGGACGGGGTCTGCGGGCAGAACTGTGGTCCATTCAGATACTGATACAACAGTTGAGGTGAAGAACTTCACCAAGCACTATCCACCTAACTGGTTCCATCGGACGATAATGCCAATATTTGGACGACGGAGAGACACTGTCATCGCTGTGAATGACCTTACGATGACAGCTTTGAAAGGGCAAATAACCATTCTCCTTGGAGCGAACGGCAGCGGAAAATCTACGACATTGGACACGATTGCCGGACTAAATTCCATGACGAGTGGCGAAATACGTGTTGCAGGATCGTTGGGATTGTGCCCACAGAAGGTGAATTCTAATCATTTTACTGTCCTGGATGTTGGCTGATAATGTATCATAGAACGTACTGTGGGATGAGCTTACGGTCGAAGAGCATGTCCAAATCTTCAATCGCTTGAAGTCCACAGGAAAGTGGGAAGAAAAGTCCGAGCTTCAGGCATTGATTCATGCCTGTGACCTCAGACATAAAATGACGGCGCAATCCAAAACACTCTCTGGGGGTCAAAAGCGAAAGGTACAGCTTGCGATGATGTTCACAGGCGGGAGCGCTATCTGCTGCGTCGATGAATGTAGCAGTGGGCTGGATCCCATATCGAGGAAGAAGATCTGGGATATACTCCTTGCCGAACGCGGTAGCAGGTCAATCATTCTTACCACTCACTTTCTGGACGAGGCAGACTTGCTATCCGACAAGATCGTGATCTTATCTAAGGGCTCCTTGAGAGCTCAAGGGTCTGCTGTAAGTCTGAAACATCGACTTGGCGACGGCTACCGTATCCATGTCTATAATTCAGCCAATGCTGCTTCAGCTCCTGAATTGCCCGGCATCTCAAGGAGGAGGCTGTACGATCAGATTGTTTATACTGTGCCTGATTCAGGTGCTGCAGCAAGAGTAATCTCCGAGCTCGAGAAACATGGCATTGTAGATTACCAAGTCAATGGTCCTACTATTGAAGATGTCTTTCTAAAGCTTTCGGAAGAACTGAGACCGGCCTCAGAAGACCGCGAAGACTCACCGTCACAACCTGACCCGGAACATACAAGTACGGAAAAGGGGCTTGATATCCGTGATACAGACCTTGGTGCGGACGGCATTGGTTCTACAAGGGAACTGAATCTTCTGACTGGAACGAGAATTGGGATGGTGCAACAAGCATTTGCCCTTTTCCGAAAGAGACTGACTGTATTAAGAAGGAATTGGATGCCTCACTGTGCAGCTCTTCTTATCCCTGTTGTTGGCTCTGGTCTCGTCACTCGGTTTCTGATCGGCTATTCAGGCGCAGGGTGTTCGCCAACGGAGCAGATTTCTATCTCCAGCGTGGACTCCCTAGCCACCCAGACTCAACTTTCTCTAGTTGCTGGACCTGCAAGCGGCTTGTCCTCAGCCAACTTCAATGTTATCGGCGATCTTCTTCCAGGTGGCATGGATGGAGTGGCTGGCACTACGAATATGAGCTACTTTCTACAATCTTTACAGTTTGTCGAGACGCTGGACCAGTTCAACGCATTCATCAAACAGCAATACTATAATGTCACTCCAGGTGCTTTCTTCCTCTCCGAAGATGCTTCATCGCCAGTGACGTTAGCGTACAAAGGTAACGGCGATATCAGCTCTAGCGTCATCACACAGAACATTATGAACAACATCCTCACAAATATGACGATATCCACCCAATTCTCTTCATTTGATGTACCATGGCAGCCGAATGCTGGCAAGACCCTACAACTGATCACCTACTTTGGTTTATGTATGGCTGCATACCCCGCTTTCTTTGCGCTATATCCGACCATGGAGCGGCTCAGAAAAGTCCGTGATCTTCATTACAGCAATGGCATTCGGAGCCTTCCCCTCTGGGTAGCATATGCATGCTTCGACTTTATGCTTGTTCTAATTATCAGCGTTATCACGATTGTCATCTTCAGAGCTGCCTCCAATGTCTGGTATCACCTAGAGTACCTTTTTGTTGTTTTCATGCTGTACGGGCTTGCCTCTATACTTCTGTCATATGTGGTATCCCTAGTCTCCAGTAGCCAGCTTGCAGCTTTCGCTTTCGCAGCGGGTGGGCAGGCAGTCATGTTCCTGATCTATTTCATCGCCTACATGTCTGTCCTCACTTACGCCCCAACGGACAAGGTCTCGTACTACATCAACGTCGCTCATTTCGCAATAGCGAGCGTCACGCCGATTGGGAATGTACAGAGAGCACTGTTCGCGGCGCTCAACGTCTCCTCGCTCGATTGCCGCGGGACGGAGATGGCCTCTTACCCAGGGGATATCACGCTCTATGGTGGCCCCGTACTGTACCTGCTTCTTCAAAGTATCATCCTTTTTGGGGTTCTGCTGTGGTGGGATAATGGTCTAGGATTCTTCCGCAAATCATTCCGCCAACAGGATGTAGAAGAGTCGGATGCAGCGGATAAGGATGTTTCCCAAGAGCTCCAACGCGTCAGCAGTTCCGATGATGGCCTACGCGTGCTCCATCTCACTAAGATCTTTGGTCATAATGTTGCGGTGGAAGACTGTTCATTTGGCGTCAAGAGAGGCGAGGTATTTGCACTACTGGGGCCGAATGGTGCGGGAAAGAGCACAACGATCTCTTTAATAAGGGGGGACATCAAGCCGTCCAATAAAAACGGTGATATATTCGTAGAAGACATTTCGGTTCGGAAGCACCGGGCTCAAGCCCGAACACATCTAGGTAATGCGCTCCTTATTTGGTATAACCATGTAGTTGTGCTTATTCCTCCTGCAGGTGTATGTCCTCAATTCGACGCCATGGATCAGATGACCGTCCTGGAGCACCTGCGCTTCTACGCGCGCATCCGCGGCGTCTCCAACGTCGAGCACAACGTGCGCGAAGTCATCCGCGCCGTCGGCCTGCAGAACTTCTCCACGCGCATGGCAGCCAAGCTATCAGGCGGCAACAAGCGCAAACTATCGCTGGGCATCGCGCTGATGGGCAACCCGACCGTGCTGCTGCTCGACGAACCCTCCTCCGGCATGGACGCCGGCGCGAAACGCATCATGTGGCAGACACTGCAGAAGACGGTCGCCGGCCGCTCGCTGGTCCTGACCACGCACAGCATGGAGGAAGCGGATGCGCTGGCGCATCGCGCGGGCATCATGGCCCGCCGCATGCTGGCGTTGGGCTCGACGGCCCAGCTGCGCCGGAAATATGGTGATGCGTATCATGTCCATCTCGTGACGAAGACGGCGCCGCATACCCCGCCTGAAGAGATGCAGAGGATCCGGCGTTGGATCTTGGAGAATCTCCCTGGCGCGGTGGTCGAGGATAAGACGTTCCACGGGCAGTTGCGCTTCAGCGTTCCTGCGCGGAGTCCGGCGGCGACTACATCTTCCCAAGACGTACCCGACGCAAAAAGATCCAAAACCGATACCACGCAGACCATCACGGAAGAAACAGACACCATCAGCGCAACCTCAGGCGATGCCGGCCACGCCAAGGGCAAAGGTCACATCTCGGCGCTGTTCGCCCTGCTGGAGACGCATAAGGATCAGCTGGGGCTTGAGTATTACTCGGTCAGCGAGACGACGCTCGATCAGGTGTTCTTGACGATCGTCGGGCGGCATAGTGTGGCCGAGGAGGGCGCTGCTACGGCACAGTTGCCGCGGAAAAGGAGGTGGTGGAGGAAGAGTCTGGGAGGATTGTGGAGAGGAAGTTGATGGTTGACGGTGTTGGGTTGGAATTGCATTACCAGGGCGTTTTTGGGGAGGGTGGGACGGTCAGGAGTAACGTGCTTGTACGAACTATATAGTGCTCCCATATGCGTGCGGGGCTCGCGTACGAATATATCACCCAGCCCTTGGGCCTGCAGCCTACAAAGCCCCGCCCAGTCGGTCTGAATCCTAACTCCCTGGGATATCCTCCCACAGGAATCTCTTCCGGTACGTCGAGACTCAGATTGAGCAAGATTGGCCAAAATCTACAGGTACCAGCGCCCCTTTTCAAGGAGTCAGCCGGGCTGTGGGGCGCGGCGGGTGGGTTTATCCAGCCAAACGGCGGGCTTCCATTGGGGATGGGTGAGAAGCATATGGGAAATAGTGAAGACTATAATGTTCTGACGAAGCGTCCTTCCGCGGTTAGGAATCCTTAGGGCTTTGTTTACCATACCTTCTAGTATATTTGGAGGGGGCACTCCTGAATATTTGGAGGGGGCACTCCTGAATGAAGCTTCCAAAGTCCGCGAGTAGGAGGTGACGGGAACAGGATCCGAGATGTGGAAAGCTAGAAACGGGAGCACCTGGTGACTAGCAGCAAGTGCCGAGGGTTACTGCCTTTCGGATTCTCCCTCCCGAAGATAGTTCCAGCAGAGAAGAACCTTTGAGGTCAATTGACGTTGTAGATCATCCGGGCAACAAACACAGCACCGACTCTCCAACTGCCGCAACCAAGCCAGGAAGTTATAGAATGACGTAGGCAAAAGTAAATATCTCTCAAAAGCATTCGTATTCCCTCGCACCCGTTCGTATGCACGGCCACTCCAGCCAAAGACGAAAAATCGCAAGGCTGAAGTGTAAGGTGTGCACGGTGGCATCTCCTCGTGCGGCGCCTTGTTTCCCACCTCGCTACCGATCTGAGTTTCGGCCAACGAGCTTGCTTTAGGAAACAAGTCCCGGTCCGCAGCTGTCACAAAATCATGGAAACTGCAACAACACCAAGCGCTACGAAAGGTACAACACCCACGTTCCCCTACGAAGTAAGGTAGATGAGCATTTCCTCTTCCGGAAGGACGACCACGCTGGCCAAAGAGAGAGGGTTAACGGCCCACGCACGTTCGCAATGGTAACCGGCATAGAAGAATGCGGTCCCCTGCATTATGACTGGCTCTCGGCAAGTTAGGCCGAATTGCCTGAATGTTCAGTGCGGAGGTGACAGGAGGGAGGGATCAGGGGTTGAGGGAGAGGGAGTCAGGGGTCGTGGGCTTTGGAGCTTGGATTGTACGGTGTACAGAGCAGGCAGGAAATGGATGATGTGATGGCATATTATTGCGTATTGCGGGGGTTTTACGAGGTGAGTTGTCCGTTCTCCGCGTTGTTCTGATGCAATCAGGGGCCATTTTGAGGATATATCTGCGAATACGTAGGCGGCGGTGAAGGGACAGCTCTGGGGTAAGATGCGGAGAGCGCATCGTGAGAAAAGAAGCCTGGAAATGCATCGTACAGGGAATGTCATGGCTCATTGATTTGCTGAGATGGAGTTATGCTTAACCAACAAGCAGCTCCCTCGTGGACTTGAGCCGAAGGCATACGGTGTAGATGGAGCTTGCTCGTAACGTCAGCGGAGTTGTGCGAAAGGCGTCCTTCACGATGACAGCGGATCAGCGTTCCGGTTGCTTCCTTTGGCGTCCTGAAACGTCGCAGAACAAAGCGCAGAAAAGCGGTTCTTTCGCAAGCTTTCTTACCTTAGGGTGCCTGACATTCGAAGCGACAACGTGGATCGTGAATTGACAGACAAATCTGTTCGTAATTACGATGACCTTCCAAAGCCGGAAGCCGAATTTCTAGAAAAACCTGTCTCGAGCAAGAATTGACTCGCGGGAAGCCCACTTCAACGGGTATCGCGTACCGGTAAGCTTTGTGGTGAAGTTTTGAGCGCTTTAAAAGCTCTTCTTTCAGTTCTGGTGGGGCCTTTGATCGACTGACGTAAGGTACGCGAGCACAGAACTTACACATCGTCCTAAGAATCTGGCGAGCTGGCCTATCACAAAATGCTTTGTTCGGATCTCAGAGGCTGGGAATCGTGGCCTTCCGGCGCTGGCGTGCGAAGAGCGGAGAAGGGCGTGTGGAGCCCTGTTGGCGGGCTACTGGTTGCTAGTCCGAGCTGGCGGAAGGAGGTGATGGCGATGGGCATGCTGAATCGCGATCTTTTCCCACCCCGCCCCAACGGCGCTCGGGCGCGGGCGCAATTTGGTCGGGAACAGGCTGGAAGGGAATGGGCAGAGTGGGAAGTCGGTCGTCGATGCAGGAAGGCCTGCCAGATGTCAACACCGTAGTACGAACACAGTACGAGATACAGAAATGATTATTTAGTCTCTGCCCGGGTTACGAAGTGACTATTTCGTACATAACCAGCCCGACGTCCGCTTCTGAACTTGACGGACAGAAAGGATCTCCATGGTCAGACCACACGTCTCACACAATGCGATAATACGACGCCGAGCAGCTGTCGCAGAAGAAGCAATTGAAAGAGGCTGACTGGAGCGAGTTAACCGCAACGTTACTTCTCATCTACGCCGATCAGTAATGTGTCCTGCACGACTTATCGCAGCTTAATCATTGAATTGCTGGCTGCTATCAGCTTCGTCTTTCTCCACACATTCGCAGCCACACTGCCAAGAGCGAGCGCCATTCTAAGCTGATGATACCAAGAGCTGCTACAAGCCACGACGGTTTACAAGTTGCTCACTCTTGCCTGTCGCATGAGCATAAGCCTGATTCCAATCGACTGCACACATTTACTCGATCGAGACACTTCTACGCCGCAGTGGAACACAACAGAGCAAAGGGAGAAGGGATACAAAAGGGATACGGGTCCCTATCTTTCACGTGGGATTCGTTGACCGGAAAAGATACGAAGACATCGTCAGATCCCAAGGAAGCCGTCAAAAGCGACGTGCTTTAGAGCCAGCGCTTTCTTTTTGGGCTGCGGCTGAAGAGAGAGTGTGATTCGTTCCATTCGACTGATTCGTCTTATCCTGACGGTTGGCGAGGCTTGAAGAGGAAAGGCACGGTGCCAGTGGTGCTCCATTCGCTTACGAGGTGCGCGGTGACTGGCTGGGTGCTTGGACGATAGGCTTGAAGCAGTAAGCGGGCAGCAGTTTTGAGTTTGGGACCAGGTAAGGCTGCTCTCCATCTTGTCTCTTGGTGTTCCACTTGCTGCTTGTTCTGTCCTGCAACAACACACACCACGGTGCGAGCTATCTCTGCCAGGCTTGCCCACCCACTTCATCCTTCTTTTCTCCCTTACAATTCACCTTGTTTGTTCAATGTTTGCCGCTGTTGTTGTGCTGTCGGGCATTCTGTCAATTCACTTTGATGAGTTGTTCGTCGGCACCAGCATCCGCTCAGCAGTCATGGAACCTACTTTAGCGCTTGCCGAAGCCTAGCCCTCTAAGAAACGAGACTGACGACGAATCAGCAGCCAGCATCCCACCGTGTCAACGTCAGATCGAGGAGCTGGTCGACCAACGTCCAAAACGTGCCCTCGTCACTAGTCCAAGCACACCTCACCATTTCCGGCACCTTCGAATAAAAACCCTCGCAATTGCCGTGCCTTCTGGAAAGGGAACAAACCAAGAATTTCCGATGTCCATCATGGTCGACGTGCGGGGTCCCACTTATCAACTCCCGCCTCACCGAAAACCTCTGTCGCAGCTCGTCGGCCGAGATGCTCCTCTACGACCTCTAACCCAGATTGTCCCCGACATGTCCTATCATCAGATGCAGATCCCTGTTGCTGGCCAGCAGATGAACCCGAGCTTACATCGACACTCACGAACTTCCTCATCCTCCGTCTTTCCTATGTCTCCGTCGTCAGCTTACTCTCCGACTGTCGCCTCATCCGCCACCTACAATTCCAGCGCTGCCGCTCCCTACTATAATCCTAATAGTCGCCGAACCCTTTCCAACGCTACCGCCTCCACATCTACTACCAATACCTCCGGCAGCCTCAACCCTATCCGTACCTCCACATCCGCCAATTCGGTATCCGTCTCCCTTCGCCGCAGCACATCCTCCCGATCCGGCAATACCTCTCCCTCCAGCTACGTCTCCCTGATGCGGAAACAGAAGGCCACCGTCTGGTGCGACCGTTCACAATACGAAGACCCGCGGCTACTGGCTCAACAAAAAGCGGCCAAGATGCGGGCTGCAATGGAAGTGATTGGAGCCACAACCTCGCAGAACCGGATCTCTTCATCGGGGTCTTCCAGCATGATGGGTTCCTCAATGGTTGCTCGTGCTAAGATACGGCATCATGGCGTGCCGAAAACACAGGGCTATTCGGCGGCCAACATGGTCGGAGCAGGCGTGCCAATGCGTCTTTCAGCCAGCGAAGTCGATAATGATAACGGCAGCGATGATGACACGGATAGTCAACGCACAGGCACATACCATCGCCGCGCTGGTAGCGGCCGAAGCTCGGTCGGCTCGAGTCGACGAGGCACAAACCTGAGATACTCTCAAGTCAGCCGCGGGTCCAGCAATGGGGACACACCGCCTAATGAACGCAGTCCGGTAGGCAGCGTGCCTGGTGATCTGGAAACACCCGTTCCGCGGGGTCACCCTCGTGCTAGCACCGGTAGCGGAGATTACTTTGCAAGCGGTGGCGGTAGTGGAGGCAGTGGTGCCAGCTCGGGCGAGAGCAGAGAGAACAGCTTCGGGAGAGTGGATCAGATGGCCGGGCCGTCGGCGCAGAACAGAACGGGTCTGCAGAGAAAGAATAGCGATTATAGTGCCGATGAGCTACGAAGGAGAGGAAGTGTGGATGACAGGACGATGACGATGAGCGGTGTGCGGTTGTTCGTTGCAAACCCAGACTTGAGCGATCGAGAATTGAAACAGAGTGTGAACGAATGAGATGAGCAGGCTTTAATGGTGTCTTCCTACGATCTTCAAACAATGATGCAGACGGGTTTGAGGCCCATTGAAGGCTTTATGAAGGAAGAATGATTGTTCGGCCTTCCACTCACCACCCTGGCTGTCGGCTTGTACGGCCAAACCTTACGAGTTTCTGAAGCGAAACAACTTCGATTACGGGACAAGCTATCAATGTCCTACGACTCTATCTACCAGGCTTTTTTCTGCCCAACAGCCATATTACGCTTTCATGGCTACATTACATGCCTTCACGACCTTTCTTCGTGGTCGTCACATATCTACCAGCATGTCCTGTGTTTTATGCACCATACCAATACCCCTTTTTAGTCTGCAACATTGTGCAGATGCATTTGCAGAGCTTGCACGTCTAGAGCTGAATGCTCATGAGATATTTGGCACCGAGCCTCGTCGGCTTTGCTGGAGGATAGTGATCTGTGAATGCATCGTTGAATCGATGATGGATGTGACGGATGCATGCATGGATGCATGGATGAGTTGCTGGATATCCACCGACATTGCGTATTCGGGATTGATCATTGTAACCACAAATCAATCAAACGTACCTTCTACTATGGAGGGAGAGGAGGGGAGTGATTGGGAGAGATATTTTTGGGCTTCTCTGATGTTGGCTCCGGTGCTGAGTGAAGGGAGCAACCGAACGCAGAATTACTAGGTGGATGAATGAATACTTTCGTGGCCGGCGATGGGAACGGGATGGAAGAATGAAGGCAGGCAGGCAGATTGATTGCCTCGCTCGTTGTAATGATTAATAGACTACTACTTACTACCTTACTACTTGACTACTACGTGACTACTTTGCTTGACCACTACGTGACTACTACTCTGCCTTATTGGGGATGGGAGATGAAGAAGATTGAGAGGATTTTTTAATATCCCACTGCTTCGCATACATGGCATGCATGGTTCTTGTGATGATGGTGATACTGATGATGCCGATGATGGTGATGATGAGCATGCTGATGATGGTGATACTGATGATGGTGATGCTGATGATGCTGATGATGCTGATGACGATGATGCTCCTCATGATGATGCTGCTGATGATTTGGTGCTACAAACGCTGCGGAGAATGGATACTCTCTACTCTGATATATGCATTATGCACTATGCAACCTACTATCCAGCACCCCATGCGCAATAGTTTGATGCTGAGAAATCCCGACTGCAAACCACAAGCCTACACTCTCATCTCCCGCCCACCACAACCAACAGAGTCATCTGGCCAGCCAGGCCGCCCAGCTGCAGGCGCATTGCCCTCGCTATTCATTCATCTCCACCACCCTTCCAACCCATCATCCGTCCATGAATCTAGTCATCTCACACCCTCCAAAAACCTCCTCCCCTCTCCATGCATCTCCCCTACTTCACCCTCTCCAAAACCCTCCTCCCCCTGCTCAACAACTCCCTCACCACCCTCCTCTCCTGCACCACCCCCTCATCGACCTCACTACTCTTCAACCCTCTCACCGCGCCGTCGACCGCCTCCTTAACCGCGCCCTCCGTCTCCCTTAGCGCACGGCGTCCTTCTTCACGGACTTCCGCCTCCCACGCGGCCCGCGCCGCCTCCCATTTACGCTGCAGCCGGCGCAGCGTCCATACGGCGCCGAGGCCGAATATTGCTAGAGAGGTGGAGAGAGGGTCTGCTCCTGTTGCTGCGACTGCGTCTGCTACTGCTGCGGCGGTGGAGGATGATGATGAGGCGGCGTCTGCCACGGCGGCGGTGGTGGTGGCTGGGTCGAGGATGAGCCCCGCGGGAGCAGTGCCGGATGCGTCGGCGAGCGCGGAGGAGGAGCGGTTGGTGAAGGCGGAGATGGTGGGCGAGAGGGAGATGTATGTCAGCGCGCTGAGGGCGGCGGAGAGGGAGATGCCCGAGAGGGACTGCAGCGTGAGGGTCTGTGCGAGCGCGGTGAGCCGCGGGAGCGTCGTGTGCGCTAGATGTGCGCGGGACAGCGCGATGTGTGGCGGCCATGGCTGTTGCTGCGTCGAGGGGTGGAAGGTGGACGGGTCGGTGTCGTCCCCGCCGGTGGAGCCGGTTCGGAGGGATAGAGGCAGGATGTCTGCGAAGGTTGGCTCTGGGGGTGCGCTGCCGAAGCGGCGCGGTTTGGGAGCCGGTGAAGGAGAGGAGAGGATGGCGTTAGTGGACGCCGTTAAGGCTTCCTCGGCGAGATGCGCGGGGGTCGTGAAGAGCCCGCCGACGCGGCCGGCGAGCCAGATGGCTTCTTTCTCGGCGTTGATGAGGTACCGCCGGTCAAGGATCTCGGACGTGAGCATGCCGACGTCGTCGACCCGCCAGAAGAGTTTCCACCATGCGAGCTTGCGCCAGGATCGCCCTGCAAAGGCGATATCTAGCTGGTCGCGCAGCTCGGTGTGGGCGCGCTCGGCCCAGGTGGAGAGTGATGCTAGGATGGCGGTGCGGGCGTGGTCGACGGGGAAGCTTGCGGCTGTGAGAGATTGCAGATGGCGAGTCTCGGCCTTGAGGAGCTGGGACTCGGCGCTGGAGATGAGCGAGTCTATGAGGTTGCGGATCACGAGCTTCATTGCGCCCGGAGAAGGTGGCTGGGTACCTTGCGTGAGCCATCCTGTTAAAGTCGGCATGTTGCTTCGGAACCACCCTTGCTCGTAGACCGTGGAATTACTCAGACTTTCCCTGAACTTGGCCAGGGACGTAGACGCAAGTGCCACATCCACTGTCTCATAGCTCGACGCCATGTCCGGCTGAGATGCTGTGGCGGGAGCGGGAAGGCCAAAGACAGCTTTGACCATGTCTCCAGTGGTTTGAGGGTTCAGTCGGTCCCCTGCATATCGGCCATACGCAACGATGCTGTCCACGCCGTCTCCCAACAACAATGACCTGTGTACGGGGTATGTGACCACCCCGAATCTCCCACCGGCTGAAACAGGCGTCTCCACAGCGGGGACCAGAATGGCTTCCAAAGGGTCAAAGTCCGCATCCGCTTGAGCATTGGGCGCGAAGCCAGTGCTCAAGGACGAAATGAGTATCTCGAGGTTATGTCGTTTCAGCGTTGGTGATGTTATTGAGAGGGTGGAAAGTGGCGAGCTCTGAGAGGTGATATCTTCTGTCTCTCCCCATCTATTTTCGGATAAGCAACGTTCTTCCAGCAGTATGGAGACCGTGGTCATACCGTATTAGCACGCCGCGCCCACCATCGAGCCCGATCCTTTCCAGCTGTTTCTCCCATCGCGCTTCGGGTCCCAAGGGATCTGCCAGTAACACTCTCACTAGTTTACGCGCCGAAGCTTGGGAATCAAGCCCAAGGACTATTTCACACCAACGTCAGCGATCAACTCCCTCAGCAGAAGGAATCGTGACATTTACCCGCGACTCTAACAACGGGATCTCTGGTCTCCAAGCCGCGCAACGCCAGGCCCAGCCGACTTAGATTAGCATAATTTGCGCCCTTCACCTTCAATTCGTTCAGCACATCATACAGCTCTTTGTACTCCGGCAGCACCTCATTGGGCGCGTTAATAGCCGTCGAGGAAGCCAACGAGGCATATGTTCTCGCACGAAGCGCGGTCGAGGGCGGAGGTCTACTCGCACCAGTTCGCGATGCGGTACGCCGCCATAATTGACAAGACGGGCAGTAGAAGAGCCTAAGTGCCCGGCTCGAGCTCCGGAAGAGCGATTGAGCGGTTTTGGGAAGTCGCGCAGGCATTGAGCTCCGTGGTGGCTTTGGAACGTGCAGGCATATTTGATGCGGTGGTTCACTAGCGCCGTTCGGTGCAAACAACGCAAACAGAATTGCACCGCCAGACAGATCGCGGAGACTGCGGGCCAGGCTTTGCTGGAAGCCTGCAACAGCTACTTTTCCAGGAGGGGATTGAAGACCACTGACTCTCTTCTTACAAGACGGCAAGAACTTAATTTTACCCTTACTCAAGTACGCAATCTGGTCATCAATCACTATTCATTGACGAGCTATTCTTATTGCCATGAGGTAAAGATTATTATCACTCCTATGAATGTACTGGAGCCCTCGCTCCGCAATCAAATCCTTAACAAGCACAACGACGAGAGCAGCAACTCATTGCAACTGTTTGTACAGCAGTCTTTATCTTGTGTCCTATATTTATCTTACCTCGCGGAAATCAAGCCCATCGAATACAGACAAACCCATTTTCTGCCGAGAGATTGAAAGCAAATAACGAATGTAATTTTTTGTACGAACAGCGTCTTAAGCCCATTCCATATTCAAGAAGCTATCTATGCAAAGTTCAAGCTGAGCCCTTGAGTTACTACACGTGATCAGGATGCCTTGATACCTGGATCTGCCGGAGATATGCTGTTTCGAATTAATCGTTCTCTCTTGGGAGGGTGGCGGGCTATGTTTGCTGTAAGCTTCTCCCGCTTTCAATGGCCCAGGACAATGTGGATCACAATTATATTTCCGGATCACAGTCTTCTTTGAAGCTTCTAGAAGACAGCAATTGCTGGTGACGATCACACTCCGTGGCTGAAGCTGGCCAACATTCCTTCAGAACTGCCACATATTCGTGAGGTAAGAAGCGTGCCATCGTTGCTCGCTATGATGCTTAGGGGCCCGATCTTCCCAAGACATCAGCCAAGCCATCAACGAAGCTTGACCGGCGGGCTTGGCAGCTTGACAATCTTGGAATTGCTTGCCCCCGCGCTATTTTTACACGCCAATCGCTTCTCCACCAGACATTTATGGAATGGACAGCAGTGGACCTTTCGACGTAATAATGGTGGCTATGTTGTAAGCGGCGGCAACTGTAACCATTGAACTTCCACTCCGCCTCTTCACATTCCTCTCAGAAGGCCAGGAGTTCATGATGTTTGCTGGAGGGCGGTGCATGGTGGGCAAGCGCTCACAAACATAGCGTCATTCATTGCTTGGCCTGGACCCTTGAAACACGCGCCGAGCCAGGCTTCCCTGCAACCACTGCGAGGGAGATGCAAGAGCCGTGGGTTAGCGGACAACTGTTGTACCCTATGAGTGGCTGCATCATGATTTAACCAGGAACATGCGAGCTGAACATCAGCCCAGTGCTTGACCAGCAAGGTTTAGCTGCGAGCTTCGTAACTGCAGTTCGTAAGATAACGGCCTAAAAGGAAACCTCCGGTGGTGCTAGTGCCCCGCTCCGTGTGGCTTGCAGGAGATTGATTGCTCCTGCTCGCTCGATTGGCGAGAGGGAGAGAACGGGTGTGCTACGTATGCCCCTAGCTGTGTTTCCCCTCCCCGGTTGGTGAATGGATGGCCACAGTTCCAGCCCTCCGTCACTCCTGCCCTGGCCAGGTCTGAAACTTGCCTGAGCCGACCCACTTCCCCCTGCCTCTCAGCTATAAGTAGACCCTGACCCCGCTCCTTTGAAGCTGCCTTCTCTCCAACATCAACAACACAAGTCTCATACGCTTCAAACAACATCAACTACCTTACATTACTTACTATACTTCTCATCTTTACCAACTCTTCACCTAAATACGTTCAAGATGGTTTTCGGCTGGGGTGGGTACCTGCTGTAGATCTCCATTGGGCCAGAAATGAGCTGACACCCTCTGTCAGGTGAATCACACGACGCCTACAATCAGGTCTACAACCAGGATGGTGGTTATGAGCAGCCACATGAAGGCAAGATGTCCCATGAGCTGCTAGCTGGCGGAGCTGCTTTCGCTGGGTTCAAGGCTTTCGAGGACCATCAGCGCGCTGAGGGTACGTTCGGAAGAACTAATTAATCTTTGCATCACTTGTTAGACAATGCTAACGTTGTCTTCATACAGGCAAGACCGTGGATCACGCTTTTGCCAAAGAGCTCCTTGCCGGCTTCGTTGGCGGTGAGGTTGACAAGCTCGCCGAGACCCGCGGTATGGATGAAGTCGACAAAGTCCGTGCCCACCACCAGGCCAAGGAGAGCGCCGAACGCATGTACGACGAGCACTACGTCCAGGGCCAGGGTGCCCAGCAGTACGACCCGAACCAGTACGGCCCTCCGGATAGGCTTCAGCAGCAATTCGGCGGTGGCCGCGGCGGTGGTGGCTGGTAGACGTCTTCATGACCTCTCACGATTCAATGGACCTCTGCGGATAGCGTACGCTTGAGGATGATGATCGGTTTCTAAGGAGGTGATGGATTCTATTAGGTAGCTCAGGAGCTCGAATGAATCAACAATGATCATCACGAATTGGTCCTTCTCCGTTCCTTCCATACTGTGTGACTGCTTTCCCAAATGAGATCACGGTGACCGCAGACCCCAATGCTGGATGAGATATAAATCGCAAGCTCGGACAAGAAGCCTAGAAACTGGACCGGACTTTGATTCCTGTGTAACAGTCGTGGCCAATGGCTGCTCCCACGTGGTTTGTTTCCCCAGTTCTTCGTGTCCGGAAGTGACGTAGTGCGAAGCGCGAACCACCTTAGCGAGACTCTCACCGCCCGCGTATCTGTAGATTGAGGCCCCACAAGGACAAGGGAGGAAGAGTGATTCGGAATTTTTATTTCACGATATCCTCGATCCTTCATGGATTGTCCCAGAAGAATGTCATATTGAAGCTCTCAATTACAGCCAGCATGATAGAGAACTGCAGCCCCTCCTGAAGATATGAAGTTCGCCAAGTACGCAGCTCCCTTCTTTGTTCTTGACAACGCATGGCTTACCTGAGATTTTGTTGTATATAGGGAACTCGAACAGGAATGTGTGCCAGAATGGAGGGCCAAATACCTAGACTACAAGGTATGGCCAGGCGCTCGATGAAGAGTATAGACGTGTTTTGACGTGTTTTCAGCGAGGCAAGAAGAAGCTCAAAGCTATCGCCCGAGCTTTGAGGGTGGTCAACACCACACCTAGAACCCCAGCCGCAAGAGGAGCGCCTAGCATACTAAGCCGGAGCCCATTCACTCCCAGGCGATACCCCGCTCAGCCAACGCAGGCGGTCCCACGGTCATGGTTGCAACGGGAATTGTCCGAGCCGGGCCATTCGCAGGATAGCTCGAAGGATCTTTGGGACAATGCAGCTCCGCCTGGGGAAGAGGGCTCTGGGAATAGTTCGGGTTCGGGAGATGGGGATGGAGAAAGAGAGGATGGTAGCCCCCCGATCAAAATCCCAGAACGGCCGGGAACAAAGACTGGAGGGGTGAGACCGGGCGAGTCGCATCTCAGGAGGAATTACGGGAGCATCATCGCTACTCCGCCCAACGAGCTTAGCAACAATGAAGAAGATTCCCCTGGTTTTCCGCCGGATCTCGAACTTCCTGACCCGGCCATGGACCCTGATAATCCTGGTTCGGTGGGCGAAGCTGGGGGTCAGAGGAAAAGAGATGTTATCAGGGATAAGATGCGATCCATGAAGATCAGAGAGCCATCAAAGCCACCTGCAAGTGCATATGAGGCTGGAGAAACTCATCATCCGAGGCATTCAGCTTTTCACAAGCGAGCTCCAAGGCGAATCAATTCGATGCCCGGGTCGAATAACGCGGACACACGACCTTTTATGCACCGTATGCTGTCTGTTGGTGGTCCATTTGTCTTTGGTAAGACGAAGCTGGAGAGCCCACACGATGTGCCAATGGAAGCATATCGTGAGTTCGATATGCGACAGCAGGAATTCTTTGCATGGATGGACTCAGAGCTTGATAAGATTGAAAAGTTTTATAGAGCAAAGGAAGAAGAAGCAACAAATCGCCTACAGGTTCTCCGAGATCAGCTCCATGAGATGCGGGATCGAAGGCTGGCAGAGGTCATTGCAGCAGAAAGGATCCGCGAGCGCCAGCGCCAATCCAAGTCAGTCAAAGATGCAAACGAGCTTTCCGGTCTGCTTGCTCGAGCGGAAATGAACTCAGATGGTTCATCTGATAGCGAAGGGAAGCATATACCAGGTCTTGGTTGGGTCAAACCTCTTGGCGAAGCGTTGAATCCAATACGGCCGGGTGCACAACGATATGGAAAGACTACGCAAACACTAATGCAGCAAGCTGGGATGCCGCTAGGTCCTAAGGCTGACCAAATAGCAAACGATGCACACCGTATCGATTCACGACGGGACTTTGTCCGGCGAGCTGTTCCCGGCGAGGCAGTCCCGTATCGTCAAGCCAAAAGGAAGCTCAAACTGGCACTTCAGGAATACTATCGTGGGCTAGAGTTGCTTAAGTCTTATGCACTCTTGAACCGAACGGCATTTAGAAAGCTCAACAAAAAGTACGATAAGATGCTTAATGCTCGACCGACTGGACAGTATATGACGGAGAAGGTCAATAAAGCGTGGTTCGTCCAAAGTGAGGTTATCGACAAGCATATTCAGACCGTGGAAGACCTCTACGCCCGATATTTCGAACGGGGCAACCACAAGATTGCTGTCGGAAAGTTGAGGAGTAAAGATATGAGACCTGGGGCGCATGACGAGAGTGTCTTCCGCAATGGTGCCTGGCTGGCGGCCGGGGCCGTCTTCGGAATTCAGGGGCTTGTTTACGCCAGCGACCTGCTCAAGGATTCCTCATCAACAGTATCCACACAGACATCGTATCTTATGCAGGTATGGCTCACAATCCAATCTTGTGTAGATCACTTACTGACCGATCCAGCTGTACGGCGGCTACTTTCTCATGCTGTTACTTGTCCTCTTATTCTGCATTGACTGCGATATTTGGACGAAGAACAAGATCAACTATGTCTTTGTGTTCGAATTTGATACGAGGAACAACCTTGACTGGAGACAACTGTCAGAGGTAAGATCTTCTACCCGAAGGCATATCTATGGACTTGACTGACATGTTTCAGCTGCCATGCTTCGCTTTCTTCCTCCTAGGGCTTTTCATGTGGTTGAATTTCCAACAGTTCGGCGGCTCTAGTCTATATATCTATTATCCGGTAATACTGATAGGCATAACTCTCCTGCTGCTGCTCTTTCCGGCCCCGATCATCTATCATAAAACTCGAGAATGGTTCTTGTACTCTCATGTGAGTGGTGCATTTAACGGGTTCAGAGATATCTTGCTGATGACCATAGTGGCGTTTACTTCTTGCTGGCTTATACCCCGTGGAGTTCCGTGACTTCTTTCTCGGTGACATGTATTGTTCCGAAACATATTCTATGGGTGTAAGTTTTGTTCCATGACCCTATCCTCTCATAACCCGCTGACGCACAAGGTAGAACATCGAATTATTTTTCTGTCTATATGCGCACCACTGGAACAACCCTCCACAATGCAACTCATCGCATTCCAGATTACTGGGTTTCTTCGCCTGTCTACCGGGGATTTGGCGTTTCCTACAATGCTGTCGCCGTTACTATGATACCCGCAATATATTTCCTCACTTGGTCAATGGTGGAAAATACACATTCACCATTCTCTACTATATGTCGTTGAGCCTTTACCGGATTCACAAGACTAGCGAAATGAAGGCGCTCTTCATAGTATGTGCAACTATCAATGCAGTGTATACTTGTAAGCTTCCCTGCGTCATATCTTCGATTGCTTGAGCTAACTGTTTCACAGCTGTGTGGGATCTCGCAATGGACTGGAGTATGCAATGACCCTTCACCAGTTGCATCACAAATACTAAAGCAGGATCTAGGTCTATGTAACCCATATGCTCGGAACCCCTTCCTCCGAGACGTCCTCGGCTACAAACGCGTCTGGATCTACTACGTCGCCGTGTTCATCGACCCCGTCCTGCGGTTCAACTGGATCTTCTACGCCATCTACAGCGCGGACCTGCAACACAGCGCGTCGCTATCCTTCTTCGTCTCCCTCTCCGAAGTCATCCGCCGCGGCATCTGGACGCTCTTCCGCGTCGAAAACGAGCACTGCACCAACGTCGGCCGCTTCCGTGCCTCGCGCGACGTGCCCCTCCCCTACGACCTGGAGGACCACCACGCCGACAAGCACTCGCCGCTCTACACCGGCAAGCAGCCCGAAGGCCGCGAGCAAGCCGCCGTCACCACGGGCCGCGAAGACGCGCAAGCCACCGCGCCCTCGCCCGCCGACATCGAAGCCGCCGCGCAGTCCCCGACCACGATGCGCTTGCGTCCCACCCGCACCAGACCAGGCGTCGGACCGCGACAGCCCAGCACGCCGCTCATGCGGGGCATCAGCCGCGTCGGCACGGCTATGGCGTCGGCGCACGCGCAGGATTTTGAGCGCAAGAGAAGGCCGGAGGTCGGTGACGTGAGCCGCGATAGTGATGATGAGGATGATGGCGATGATGAGGGCGGCGAGGAGGAGACGGAGAGTCTAAGAAGGGCGGAGCCGGATGAGCATTCGAGTCCGCTGGAGCGCGCAAGGATGATGCAGAGGACCGAGGATGAGTTGGCGGGTAGGGGCGTGGGGAGTGGGCAGACGTGATGGATGAGTGGGCAAGGTAGGGTGGGGGTTTGTACTGCTTTGCTTACTTGCATAGCTTGGAGTTGGAGGCTACAGTGATAGATAGGTGATGCGATGCATATTCTGGCCTCTCCGAGGCCTGCCTGCTTGTTGAGTTGATATCCTGAAGCCTTGGTGCTGCTATGCTACATAAGTCCAATGCCGCTGAACGCAAGACAAATAGCCCATCGGAACGGCCACCCCGTAACGCCAGTCCTTGAAACGCTCCTCCATCGCCTGTACCCATTCCCATAGCTCTGTTCTCTCGGGCGCCAATTAATCCCGCAACCACGCCCTCCTCTTCTCCTCCTTCTTCTCACGCCTCTTCTCCCTAAACGCCTTGACCTCCTTCTTGCTCAACTTCTTGCCCTGGCGCTCCGCCTTCAAGCTACGGCCATCATGCGTCTCCGCCATGGCATCCACATCAAAGAACGCCGCCATCTGCCGCCGACTCTTGGCCTCATCGTTGTAATTCTCCGGGTTCAGGTCCGCGCGCTGGAACCGCCCCGTGAAGCGGTTGAACGTCGCCGTCGCCGCATACGCATCCGCCGCTGCTGCGTCCGCGACGCCCGGTGCGAGAGGGTGCGTGAGCGGATTCAGCGCTGGCGGGCTCGGTGAGCGCGGTTGCGCGTACGGTGCGGTCGGGTCGTAGGAGCCGTGGATGGCCGGGTTGTAGCCGCCTGCGACGACGCCGGAGGAGCCGTCGAGAGACGGGGATGCGGAGGAAGCTATCCGGTCGTGGTTCGTGGCTGCCGCTGAGGCTGAAGCTGGGACTGGAGAGATGGCTGGGACGGAAGAGGCGCTGGGCACGCGCGGGTTCTCCCACTGCGAGGCCTGTGTGAAGCGGTTGTAGAAGTAGAAGGCTTGGTGTGTTGGGTCCCAGATGGGCGCCCAGCCGTCGTCTTCGGCGGTGGGTCCTGTGCTGGAGGGAAGGGGTTCGTCTGGTAGAGGAGGGACTTCTTCGTCGGGTAGTGGAGGCTGTGAGCCCTCTGAGGATGTGGGTTTGGGTGATGTGGAGGTCGTGTTTTCTTGCTGTTCTCCTTGTGAAGCTTCGGGAGGGGTTTCGGACTGTTGCTCGTCGGAAGAGCGCGACTCTGTGCGCCGCGGTGAAGCTGCAGGTGCCTCGGAGTCGGCCATTGTGATGATTTAGGCTGACTGTATCACCGTCCTGGCCTTTGTTGTGAGAGAAGGAGCTGTAGAGACTGTTGTATGGCCGTTGGTGGTGAGTTCAAGGGGAGAGAATGCGGAGTTTGGAATTGGACGAGGCCAATGCTTGCATCACGAAGAGGTTCGCGCTAGTCCATTTATGGCATGGTGCACTTAAGATCACGTGACTATATTCACTGCCAGTGACGGTAGCCCCTGAAGGAGAGTCAGGGGAAGAGGACATGTTTACGGCAAGATAAGGTACTTTAAATTAGATCTGATCTTCAGCATCTTGAGTAAACTTGAGAAATCATATGTGTATTGATCTACACTGGACCGGACTTCCTGCAGTCTTGTCCCAGCTCTAGTAGGTCCCATAAAGCACATCGACATCTGCAGATGCCAGATAACTATACTGGTAATGGACATTGGTCATGTCCGATCGGCATCCTATTTGAAGGTTCACTGAAGGATGCCGGTAGAGTCCAAAATGACCCAACGGACAAGAGCGACATGTGGTATCGATGCAAAATCGTCATCCAAGGCGCGGCAATTTTGGTAGATTTCATCGCAACCCCGCCGATCACCGATAACAGCTCGGCAGATAACGACAGTCAACCAGTCAGCAGCCGGTTCCTGACCCAGCCACCCGAGCGCCCCTGCGGCCCTCGGCCTGTCATGGGACGGGAAGACAGATGCTCACCGTGCGCCTGGATCCTCCTCCTAAAAACACCTTCTTGCCCGTTATCTCGTGTCCGATGACGACCCGGCCGATGACGCTATGCGCTTACTTGACTCTGCTTCTCGGCGTGGACGTGTGCCGAGCGGATAGCAGTCTTTAAAAGATGGAAGAGCCTTTCGGCCAAGGTCTGCTTTACTATAAATTGTGCGATTCTTCCATCTTTCCAGCCAGTCAATTGATCCTGAACAAGTGAGATTCCTACCGCCTCGCTCAAAATGTTCAAGTTCGTCTCTTTTGCCGTCATGGCTTTGCAACTGGGCCTTGTGTCCAGCCAGTCAATGGGTTTTGATACTCGGGAAGCTACGATTGAGACTGTGCATCATGACCTTTATTCTGGGTTGACTACATGCCGAGGAATCGTATCCTCTTTCATTACTAGGATTGAAACATACAATAGCAAGGTCAATGCGATCATCACGCTCAATCCCAATGCTCTTACCACCGCCGACGCCATGGACCAGGCGCTGGCGGCAGGGAATGCGACTGGACCGCTGTTCTGCATCCCTACGCTCCTCAAGGACAACTATGACACAGCCGATATGAACACGACGGGCGGCTGCCTGGACCTGCAAGGCTCGCAGCCATCGGCCGATGCACCAACCGTGGCGGCTCTAAGGCAGGCCGGCGCGGTTATACTGGGCAAAACCAACCTGCATGAGCTGGCACTCGAGGGCCTCACCGTATCCTCATATGGAGGGCAGACGATCAACCCCTATGACAGTACACGGACGCCAGGCGGGAGCTCAGGCGGGACGGGCGCAGCAGTCGCCTCCTCCTTCAGCGTCTGGGGGACGGGCACCGACACCGTCAACTCCCTTCGGAGCCCCGCCAGTGCCAACAGCCTCTTCAGCATCCGCCCGACACGCGGCCTGATCACCCGCGCGGGCGTCATCCCCATATCATACACGCAGGACGCCCTCGGAGCCATCGGTCGCACAATCAAGGACATCGCCGTGGCGCTGACCGTCATGGCCAGCACGGGCTACGACGCCGCCGACAACACGACCGCGCTGGTGCCCAGCAGCTCCATCGGGCTCGACTACAGCGCAGGCCTCGGGACCGGCTCTCTCAAGGGCGTCCGGCTCGGGCTCATCAACGGCTTCTTCAATTTCACTTCCAGCAACGAGACGACGCCTGTCGTGACGGCTATGAACGCCATGGTCGCCAAGCTGCAATCCGCCGGCGCCACCGTGGTCCCCATCAACGACACGCTGTACAACGCCACCGCCATCGGCGCCCTCGACGTACAGCGCTTCGAGTACCGCGAGGAGATGAACAGCTACCTCTCGCAACCGTACATCCAAGGCTCTCACCCGTCGAACTTCACCTCACTCTACAGCAGCGGGCGCTTCCTCGTCGTGCCCTCACAATACAGCTACGTGAACACCGCGCTGGTCTCCAGCAGCAGCAACACCACATACGCGGCCGTCCAGGCGTCCATCCGCAACCTGACCCTGACACTGCAGCAGACCTTCGTCACGCACAACCTCACCGCGCTGATCTACCCGGAACAAGCCAACCTCGTCGTCCCCATCGGCAGCCCCTCGCAGAGCGGCCGCAACGGCATCCTCGCCGCCCTGACCGGCTCGCCCGTCGTCACCGTCCCCGCCGGCTTCTCCCCGCGCACTGCTACCGCGCCCATCGGTGTGCCGATCGGTATGGAGATCCTGGGTCGGCCGTGGACGGAGAAACCCCTCCTGGAACTGGCGTATGCAGTCGAGCTGCTGACGAAGGCGAGGAAAAGTCCGGCGTGGGCGAGGACGTTTGTTGAATCGAAGAATTATACGACCGTGCCTGTAGTCACCCCCGATAGCGGCAATATCTCGCCGAATTATCCCGTGGGCGTGCTGTAAATGGAAAAGGGCATCTTCATCTTCATGTACATATTTATGCCGCTGGAGGCACCAGTCTAAAACTGCTTCAGCGGACTGCATACATACCATACACTTTCGAATATTCAGTGGCATTTCTTCCTATGCATTACATACAGCCGCCAGCGGCGGCGGCGGCAGTTCCCTCCCAAAGCGAGAGAGAAAGATACATGTTCGACCGTTACGCGAGAAAGAACCAAATTCCCCCTTAATGTGACAGAACAAGTATCCAGATCGCCGTGCCATCCAGAAGTAAGTCGGAGAGTCCCTGTCCCTCGCAAGTCGAGTCCCGTCGCCATCCAGGTATCCCTTGACCAACCAAGCACACGTGCGCAGAAGAAAACAGAACAACGGAAAGAAAGAACTCCCATATGCAGTTCGCTGTGGAAAAACATCCCCTCGTCAAATGCCGTTTGCAAAAGTGCTTTTCCCCTACCTGCTGGCAAGGCGCCCATTTCAGTCCCGGCCATCCTTGACCAAGACACTCTCATGAACCTTGTCCATATGATTCCCCTTGCAATAGCCCCTCTAAGAGGCTTCAAAAACTGCCCTCATCGCCTTCATCACCCTCTGCATCCTCATCCCCCGCACCATTAGCATCCTCCACCGGCTGCAGAGCGCGAGCAGCGTTTCCGGGCGGGGGCCCGCCGCCTGCCTTGGTCTCACCGGTGATGTCAAAGTCCTTGAAGCGCTCGCGGGCGATGAGGATGTTGGACTGGGCGATGTTGAAGCGCGACTCGCTCCAGTAGGGCAGCACGACGAGGACGTAGGTGTTTGGGGTCAGCGAGGTCAGGAAGGAGGAGAAGGGCTTGGTTTTGAGATCGAAGGTGGAGAATTGGGGTGAGGCGCGGGGGAGGCCGGTGAATTTACTGCAGAAGGGGTTTGTTAGTGAATTGTTGGGGGGATGGAGTAAGAGAGCTGGCGGTGGGCGACATACGAGAGGGAGTGTTTGAAGGTTTTGATGATGTTGGAGAGCCGCTCGTAGCGGTCGCCATAGGGATTGCCGTAGCCTTGCTTTCTGGTGACGGACGTGACGACGAGGAACGTTGTCCGTTCGAATAGCACAATCTCCTCGGCGTCGACCCAGCTGGCCAATTGCTGCAGATACTGCTCGATGACCTTGAGATTCGGTATCAGGGTGTAGATGATACTGGCCCACGCCTTGTACAATGTCTGATCCCAGATGCTCGTCGCGAACGCTGTGATCTTGAAGTGTTCCGAGCGCTCGGCCACGGCGGCGACACGTTCGTCGAAGAGCTTCTGTCGGTGCTCTGCTTGGATCAAGTCCATCTTGTGTATCAGGCAGAAGACCGAGGCTTGAGGGCTATTCTCCGCCAGCGCCTTGATGACGGTTATGTAGGTGTTGCAGTCACGTTCGAACTCTCTTGACTCGATGTCGAAGACGTAGATGAGGACGCCGACATTGGCGAAGACGTGATCTCGCTGAGTCACCAGGTAGTTTGTCATGAACGCATCTTGCCTAGTGTTCACGATCTATCAGCAACGGCAGACACAGCCACATACACGTAACACGACATACCCTCCGCAGTCCCACAAATTGAGCGTGAGGTTGCCTAGGAACTTGACATGCGAGTGCTCCACGTCGATGGTCGCTCCCAGGCGCCGAGTATCCTTGGCTACATAATTGCTGAAGACAATTGAGCGCATGGAAGATTTCCCCGACCCGCTCTTGCCCATGAGCAGCACTTTCTTCTTCTTGCTCTTCGGCTTGCCATTGGTGTAGTTTTCCATATCATTGAACGGTCCCCTTTCGACAACGGCTTTGCAGCGCCAGAGGTGGTAACGACTCCGGAAATTGGGCGAAGCTGTGGAGCAGGTCGTCTGAAGCTTCTACGACCAGGCGACTACTAATAGCCCGGAGTCCTACCTTAGCTCTCGTGGTGACTTCCGGGCCGGAGGATAAGGCCAGCGAAGTACGCACGTGTAGTCGGTCGCAGACGGAGATAAAGGGCTTCCGGCGCCGATGTCGCTACGGTCGGCAGGAAGCTGCATCCATTGTGGTCGCAGAAAGTGAATGGAGCTCCGCGAAAAGTCTGCGTCTCACCAAATCAATTGGTGGAGTGATGGATTTTGATTGTGCGCTGAAGTCGAGGGCTTGAGGGAGGCTCCCCCAGTATGACGCCCAGCAACGGGTTATCTCCAACTTGTCTGTAATAGGAACGTGTAAGCTGGCTTTTGCGCCGAGGTCGGTTTAGCCCCCAGACCTTATTTTCTGGGCAACGTCATCCCGCCAATGAGCGTCTAGCCGATATCAATCGGTGGATCCACGAAATAGATAATAACATCGATCTTTGACAGTTCACAACACCTACACAGTTCTATAATGTCTCCATGGGGACAATAGGCAGGAACAGATCCGTTCGATTCTCTTGGAGAGTACAGTTTATCTACAACGTGAGGTTGGCCATGCCAATGCTCGCAGCTTCCATCAGCTGACGATTCCTACGCTTCGGAGAGCGCCCATTGGATTGGAAAATATATCATAAGACGTGCTTGCCATTCAAACTATGCCATCGTCCACTCGACTCCCGTGGGTATTGGGGATTGGAGACATTCAAAAAAGCAAGATCATGATGGAGAGCCCGACTGCCCTTGACGGGCTTGATGCGCCGATCGATTCCTTCCTCCGCCAGCAGACCTGGATCACATCAGTATAAAGACCAATCGTATCAAGCAGTGACTGGGCTTACATGCTAATCCTCCTTGCCACGGTTGCTAAGCCCTTGTCATTCTCGGCCTCTTTGCTCGCTCGCTCCAAAGCTTCCCTCCTGCTCTGCTCGTGCTGCTTGGTAATTTCTTCCTGGCTGGGTGGAAGACGTTCGTTCTGCAGATCCACCTTCCTTGCATCTTCAAAACTGCTAATGGCTTGCTTAATACCTTCCGAGCCGAGCATCAAAGTACCGGCAGGAAGACGACCACCTGCTGCGGTTTTGAGCTCGGTAACTCGCTCCGACTCCTCCCGCAGTACCTGGAAGACGCGGGACAATCTGCCGATGGCAAGAATCTTGTTTTTGATCGCTCTCCGCTTGAACTCCGTAGAGTCCGGGTCCATATTGACGTTGGCGAGAGGTGGAGAAGATGGACCAGAGACCGATGAAGGGGTGTCGTCTTCTAATTCCTCTTTCGAGCAGATACCCAGAATAGCAATGAGCATGTCGGTGACTGCACAATATTAGCGGGTCGCTGAAAACACATGAACCATGATGAATCTTACTCTTTTCTCCAACGAATGGCAACGACCAAGTGAAAACATCCATGAAGTTTGGCAGCCAGTAAGGATGAGGAGTGCAGTCTGTTGTTCATGTCAGCCACCTATCAGCTCAGCTGTCGAGGACGATATACGTACTGAATTGCCTGATGTTCATCACGTTGTTCTCGTATTTGAGAACTGCGGCTTTGTTGTTGTAGACATCTAAATAATTGGGCGCGCTGAAGATTGTCATGACGCTGGGGAATCCAGTCGTTCTCGTCTTCCGATACATACGATATCCGGCATCTTGGGCTTCGTGGGCGCGAATGACGGAGAGAAGGTTGTTCTTTTCGAGGAATGCACAAGCAGCGGGATACGAGAAGAAGTAGGAGCAGCCACGGACGTGATTGTGCACGAAGTACTCGGAGGTTTTCTCTTGCCCAAAGTCCTCGAGCGGGTCCGCCCAGAGAATATCGCACATTAGGCCATGAGTAGGTGGCTCCCGGAAACGATCAATCTAGGAATGTGAGAATAAAAGAATGGAGGTAGGTGGTAGAATACATACAGCTTTAAGATCATCCAGAGTGTGTAATTCAGGGCTCAACCCGCCGTGAATGCAGAGAAATTGTTTGTTCATGACAGCGGCCAACGGTAAAGCGCAAAATGACTCCATACATGCTTCGTAGATTCGTTCTGAGTATTTGTGTTTGCACTCCAGTTTGAAGGTGAAGTAATCGGTCAAATGTCTACATTCATGGTTCCCTCGGAGGAGCCAGAGTGTGTTCGGATACCAGATCTTCAACGACCAAAGATAGAGGACACACTATTGAGAGATCAGAATCTGTATATCAGGGGGACGGTTCACCAGCGCGTTGTTGTACCTCAATGCTAAAGTATCCCCTGTCTACGTAATCACCGAGGAAGAGATATCTCGTTTCTGCAGGATCGCCGCCCACTTCGAACAGTTTCATCAAATCGTAGTATTGCCCATGGACATCTCCACACACGGTAATCGGTGCATCCATCTCCAGCAGGTTGGGTTCTGCCCTCAGCAGCTTCGTGCCTTGCTCGATGATGTACAGCGCTTGCTCTTCGGTCAGACGACCTTCACGATAGAAGTGTTGCTTGAGAAACTGTAGATTGGGCTTTGATGGATCCTTTGGAGAAAAGAATTGTGCGTCGGTTGGAGGATGGAACGCTGGAGCTTGCACGTCTGTAAAAGAAGTTGGCGTCAGTGGCAATTCCTTGTTAAAGCGGTATCCAAAAGCTCAAAAGATGCAGAACGGAGCAAGAGAAAGCAGTAGATATGGTTACGCCTGCACGGAAGTCTATGAATTTGATGCTGTACGTACCCTTGCAGACTCTCTCCTGGGTGCTGACTTGGGTGCCATCTTCCATAGTATGCAGGGTAAAGTCAATCTCCGGCACCGGTCTCTTCTCATTGACAGCACGGATCGCCTTGTCAATCTGACTAGTAGTATTCGCATTTTGTTCGCGGTTATCCATTGTGTCGGTCATGGGTTGCAGCTTCGTTAAGTAGGGCGTTGCAGTCGTCAGTTCGTGTCGTGTGTTGTGCGGACAGATGAGGCTGTCAAAGGGGGGGAGTTCTGGACTTCAGGGTGACGGAGAGGAGCGCCACAACTTGACTGCAAGAGACGGACAATGCACGCTAGCGCGTGAATCCGAACGGTAAAACAATCGAAGTAAATGTCCAAGGTCCACGGTACAAATAGGAGGCAATTCGCGATGTGGCGTGTCGATGGTGGCACTGTTGCAAAGGAGTTGCAGGGCTGCGACAAGCTGAGTTGACCCTTGGATTCCAAGTTTCCCCACCGCCCAATGACAGCAGGGCTGATCCGAGGTCTTGGCTTGACTTTACCACCAACCGAGACAGCTCAGATGAGTTGCCGAAGGGTCCAGAGCGGGACTCTCACGTAACACCTCCAAAGCGACTGACAGATTGATAATAAGCCGACAACTTGCAGAATGCATGACAGCAGTAAGTGTTGAAGCGGCTCTGCCCAGTTGCACCTCCACTAGTACCACGGATTTCATTGACAATAACAGGACCCCACCCGCTCCTTGCTCAAGTCCCATTGACCGTCTCACCATTCGTCTCCCTCCCAACGGCGCCAACACTTCCATATACCTACAAATCCCTTCCGTCCACTCTGCCGCCTTCCTCGACCGGAATCAGCAATGGCAACGGGACCGACAAACCGAAATACGTAGTCTCATCCACCGGGCATGCCGCTCACCCTGATGAAATCATCGCCTCCTGCCGGGCCCTGCAAGCGCACCTGCAACAGCTACAGGAAGAGGCAGAGAAGACTCTGAGGGAGTGGGATGAAGGCATCAAGGCGAGGGAACTGGCGGAGAAGCGCAGAGTTGCGCCTGGGTGGCTGGATAGTGACGCGAAGCTCTTGGAGCCGGAGAGGAAAGGCACTGCGACTGCTGGCTCAGAAGCGGCGGGCGCACCGAATGGAGTCCGCGCGGAGGCAAAGGCGGGCGAGGATACGGAGATGACGGCGCCGGATGCTGCGCCAGGTGCTGAGACTTCGACGTCGGAGGGAGAGGAGCTGGATAGAGCATTTGGTGGGTTAGGCTTGCGATAAGGAATATGATACCCGTCGTTAACGTTAATCAATGATTTCTCTGTCTAAATGAATTCTATGTACACTAGAACGATTCATATCTCTCATATTGACCATCTTGCATCGTTTGCTGGTGGTTGGCTTGCATTGTTAGATGAACCTTTGGCAGACGGACTTCGCTCATCGGTAGCTCCCAACTTAGACTTTCGGAGCTTCCCCTCCCCCGCATACAAAATTTTGGCATATCGAGCAGCTTCTCTTCCCACCAGCTTCATATTCCACACCCACCTTCCACCCTGGAATTAGCACCCTCAAAATGGCCCTTCAACTCCTCCATCAAGCGCCCATCGAATCAGACTTCACGCCTCTATCCGAGCACCAATCGCACACACCCGCAACATTCTTCTCCGGGCCCGCAGTGCTGCACTACCGCGCACAGAACGCAAGCCTCCTCCTCTCCACCAGCGATCTCGAGACCCTACCCTCCTTCGCGCCCTCACCGGCCAGCACAGCCGTCAATGGAACCGCTGCAGAAGGCGACGAAGAGCAGGATGTCGTCATCCCCTCCATCGACGTCTGGGTGACCTCCGAGTACGCTCGCCCCAACCCCTCCTCCCAAAGACCCGCAAAGCTGACTCGATCGCGTCACTGCAGGAACCTGATCCTCGCCAGCGCGTTCACGGCAAAAGCGCTTGCGATTCCATACCCGTCTATATCCGTGCACGCGATCCAGCGGCTGCGCCTGCCCGCGCCGGCGGACCAGGAAGAGCAGCAGGGGCTGTACATGCAGATCCAGACCTCGTCGGCGGAAGAGATCGAGCACACGAACGAAGAAGATGCCGGCCACGAAGTCTTCATGACCGTCATACCCGCCAGCACTCGCTCCACAGCGGCGTCCGAATCCGCAGCGCCCACCGCAGCAGAGCCGAAAGACGACGACCAGTCCTCCGCAGTTGGAGAAACCTCTACTGCCGCTACACAGACGCAGTCAACACCAACGCTATCACCCGTGCAAGCACTCTTCGACGCCGTCACCGCCTGCGCAAACCTGCACCCCGACCCGGGCATGATGGGCGCCGACGACGACGAGGAAGACGGCACCGGCGGCGAGGGCATCCCGGGCGTGATATCCATGGGCGGCGATAGCAGTGGGCTGCCGCCCGCGCTGCCCGGGAGCGGCGGGTGGATCACGGCCGAGAATATGCATGAGTTCTTTGATGAGGAGGGGAACTGGATTGGTGGAGGTAGTGGCGGGGGTTTGGGGCCTGGTGCGGGCACGATTAGGACGAGGGATGAGGGGGATGAGGAGAGGGTTAATGGTGTGGATGGCGAGGCGCATGAGGATGGGCATGAGGCGCGGTGGAGGAGGACTAGTTGATGGATTGGTGTGCAATGCTTGGGGAGAGAGACGGCATGGTGTGTGTATGATTACATTGCAGCTGGTCTGCGCAAAAGCGAATTGTTGGGTCTAGATTAGAACGTTCAAGAGAAGACAATGATCCAGAATAATTAGAGGACCTGATTGGAGACTTTGTAGATGTTCTTTTTATTTTCGCTATAGTTTCGTCTAAAGCTCTCATCTACTGGCCATTACGGCACGGATATACCTCAGATCGTCTGCCTCCATCTCCACACCTCATCTTGCACCATTTTCCACAGCTTCAAGCTCAACATAGCGTTTATGGAGCGCAGTAACCGCCATCGACGACCAGGTCAGCGCCTGTGGTGTAGGTGGATGCGTCGGATGCGAAGTAGAGATAGGCGCCCTTCAACTCGTGGACTTCACCCGCACGACTAAATTCAGTGGTTAGTGGATATTTCTAGCGCGACTCGCCCGGGGAAAGATAGGAAAGGCACTCACCCCATGGGAATCTTGTCGTTCCAGATGCTCTGAATGTCCTTGGGGATGAAATCCGAGATTTCAGTGGCCATGTAACCGGGAGAGATGCTGTTGGCACGAGCGAACTGCACCCACTCAACGGCGAGCGAGCGGCCTATGGAAATATTGTCAGCTCCATAGATCTAAGGAACGGCCAATTGGAATGCCGTGGGACAACTTACAGAGATGGATAACACCAGCCTTGGCGGCGTTGTACGCAGCCTGGAACTGCGGGATGTTCACAATGTGACCGGACATGGACGCCGTGGCGATGAAGCTGCCCTTGCCGTAGTTCTCGAGCGGCTTGCCGTTGAGGTCGGTGCCCTCGGTGGCCTGGCGTCTCCAGATCTTGGCGCAGGCACGCGCGCAGTAGAAGGTGCCGTCCAAGTCGGTGGTGACGACCTTGCGGTAGTGGTCGATCTGGCCGTCGCTCATGGCGCCCTGGGTCCAGGGGATGCCGGAGTTGGCGACGAAGATATCCAGCCGGCCATTGAACTCCTTGGTGATGGCGTTGATGGACTCCTCCACGTGCTGTGGGTCCTGCACGTTTACCTGGTATGCCTTGCCTAAAGGCGAATGATATCAGTATATATATAAAGGATAGTGAAACAATTACGAATTTGGTCTACTCACACTTCACACCATATGTCTCCTCAATCTCCTTCGCTCGGTCAAGAGCCTTCTTGTTGCTGTTGTACCAGATGGCAACGTTGGCGCCAGCCTCGGCAAACGCCTGAGCGACACCGAGTCCAATACCGGCACCAGCACCGGAGACGATGGCAGTGCGGCCCTTCAGGGAGAAGAGGGGAAGGACCTTGGTCTGCTTGGGAGCAGTGGTGTTGTTGTGCTGGAAAAGACCATTCTTGATAGCAGCGGCCTCAGACATCTTGGCTGGCGACGTAGAAGCGATTGAGCGATTAGAGATGGGTGGATTGTGTGAAGAAGATTGGGGAGAGGATCGATGGATTGAAGCGGTGAAGATGGAGGAGAAAGATTTTACGGTGATGACGGAAGCAAGCAAGGATTGTGGCGGCGTGCGGGCTCTTATTAAGAAGGAGCACATGTTCCCGACGACTAGGAGTTTAAGGCGGGCGGGCCTCCAGCAATCATGCTACGTCAACGAGTAGCGGGGGAGGGGCTGCAGCTCTAATTCATAGTACACAGTACGAGTACCCTTACGCTTCTCCTAACAGATTGTCTCGGTGTACATCTCAGCACTCGACGACTCTTCAGCAAGTCCGCCAGCTTCCGCCAGTTAGTTCCAAACGAATAAACCTCTCCGGCGCAGGTAATAATCACTGCATGGCTTTTCAATTTAGGGGTCTCATTTGTGGATCACTCAACATCACCTACAAGGCCTAGTCCTTCGACCTGTATCCGGCAGAGCGTTTCAGCAGACCGAAAATCAGAAGCCCTCGTGCGCAGATCGTAGCACTCTTTCATACAGAGTATCCGTGCCTTTTACTCTTACGCAAAGTACAGTAGTACGACGATCGGCGGCCGGAGTGATAACCGGCTCATTTAGCCCTAACCTCTTCCAGCAGCGCCCGTCAGGGTCCCACCGCGCGCCAAGAGAGACCACTTCCGCCAGTAATCGGATAAATCTTTCTCAATCGTGTCTCCAGATTAGCCAATAGGAGCGCTGAGAAACTCCCGATGAGACTGCCCTCAAAGGTAATGGCAGTGGTTTCACCGCTCGTGCGGGCCAACCGAAGCGTCACAGGCGCTGTTGGCCGGAGGGAGAGATTAGCTTCGTGCTGCACAGCTGTTACAGCAACAACATTCAGGAAGCGTTTCATATATGTTGCAGCTCCAGGTCGATTGCTGTCCGTACTACGCAACTGATATCAATTTGATCTCCCATAAATATGCTTGATGTTCATCAATGTGCGGACCAACCTGCTCGACAAATGTGGCCCGGGCAACATGAACGGATCACCGCAGACTCAATCGCATGGGTGCCAGCCATGCTTGCTTCTGACTGACCACTCTCGTTGAAGATATCAGACGCAACTTTATGGTGGCATGACCTCTGAACAGTGATTACAGCCCGGAGGATCGTTCAAGGAAACACCAACTTATATACCAAAGTCATGTGCATGGCAACCGCTATTATCACATTCCTCACCTCCCCCTTGCAGTCTAGCGAACATCACATGGGCTAGATCAAACACCATCTCCTGTTCCTGATCTACTCGGTACATCTCATTCGTACATAGTGTCGTTGCCAAAGAATGCAACTTCTCGTTTGTTTACCTTCAGAATTCCCCACATGCCAGTGGTGCACGATGGACCGCCGTACCATAGCCTGGCCGGCGTTTTCTCACTCTAGCTTTTCTCTGTTATTGTCTTCTCCTCTTAATCTTCCCTTTGACAGTTCTGCGCGTGTATACACTCTGTCGTTATCATATCCAGAAAGCCATTGCTACCGACTTCGGAATACATTCATTACCAATTGGCTGCGCTCGGGAGGATGCGCCAAGGTTGAAATCTGTTGGTGGACGACCATTGTACCTCATCAGGATACATTGATTGCGAAGCGCGTTTTTGAAGTCAATAATCCGTCGCTATCTTGCTCCCGCTCCCTTTGAACATCAGACATACCTCGATCGCCCGTGGGCTTGCAGGGAGTCGAACCTACGCCGGACACCTCTCTTCTAGCGGACATGATGCAGTTTCCACCTCACTCATGATCTCCTAAAGAGGGTACCAAAGCTGTCCCCTTTGTAATTACCTGCGATAAGGCGGAAGTCAATACAATGGCAGGATCGAAGTTGGACATACAAGGATGGGCGAAGGCGTTGGCCAGGCGCGATGGATCTGCAGGAGGTGGAGGTCTAAGCACTGGAGCTGTTGTTGGCATCGCGGTTGTCGGCTCCTTCATCCTTTTCGCGACACTCTCGACTCTGTTCGTTTTGTACCTTCGTGCACGAGATAGACGGCACCATGAGGAATTGGTGGCGGCAGCTCGGATCAGAAGGCTTAGTGGATATCCAGGGGGCCAGTTAAACATTGATGACTGGGGTGGTGTACCAGAGCCGGAGGCTGCCTACCGAAAGAGCAACTTCTTTAGCTTTCGGCCTATGCAGGGATGGGACGGCTTGAATTCTCAGGAAGATGTCAACGAGAAACCGTCCACATCCTTTGGGAAAAGAATATCAAGGCATTTTGGTGGAAATAACGACGAGGAACAGTCGCGGATGTCATGGCCCCTTTCCAGTCAGAGACCGCTCGAAGGCTCTATCCGCATGTCGAAGCTGAGAAACAAATCACCTTTGTCTGTCATTACCGAAGTCACACAGGCATCAAACGCAACGCTTCCTGAAGGATTGGCTGAGTTGCCAGGCGTCAGCACTCCTCCAGACAGGACCCCGCGGCTATCGAACGCGCAGGAAGAGACTTCAAATGCGGGCTCGCAAAAGCCAAGTTTCGAATCAAATGGAAGAACGTCAAAGGCCACTCTCGAACCTCCTTCCAACCGTGCAACCAGGAACAGCAGTCTGCGGTCAGTGTCAGGGGGGAGGTCAACTAGTTCGATTGTAGCTTCGATAAGAGAGAGTATGAGTCCGAGGTTGGAACAGAGAATATCTCCCAACGCGAGACCCATCTCGTCTATCCGGGCTGTAAGCTTCTCGAGTCAAGCTTCGGGCTTAGCTCCAGACGGTCCGGTACCATCGTTGCCAGTGGAGGCTCGTCGGGCGGGAAGAAGCGCAAGTGCGAAGTTTAGCATTGTCCCTGACTCGCCCAGAAACTCGGCTTCAAGTGGAGAATCTGCCAGCAGCTCTATCCTTGCCATCGAAGATTCGGTTACCATGTCAAGCCCAGGAACTGACTTGACTTCTCCAACTCCTTCGTCACGGAAACCAAGACCAGAGACTCTGATACTGGACAAAAGCCCGCGTTTCAAGGGTCAGTATGATCAAGGTTCGCTCTCACCGAAACCACAGCATGGGCAGCCGCAGTATCATCGACAATCACGGCTACGTGCTTCGTTACGGGGAAGTCTTATACGTACACAAAGTACGAGCTTAAGCCGATCTGCAAGTACAGCAACAGCCAGGCAGGGCAGCGTTAAATCGAAAGGGAGCCTTGGCAGAAGTAAGACCGTGTCAACTCCTGCTCAGGCCAGGATGGACGCAAGAACTCTCTTCGGGCCCAGGCCTGATCCTTCAGGTATCAGCTCTCCCGACCCAGCTGCAAAACGTCATTCAACTGTTGAATTTGGAACCTCCTCTGCAACAAGCCCTGCAGTCAACGACTCTCGCCCTTATTCCTTTGATTTCACACCCAAACGACCAGCTCCTAAACCATCGATCGCTCCTCCTACCCGGGCCAGCTCCGTTCGTTCAGACACATCTGCTTTGAGAAGTGTATCTGGGAATGTAATAGTGCAACCTGAACGGCTGTCCCTTGTGGAGGACAGTCCCGTCATCGAACCATCACCTCAGCCGTCTCCAGAACCAGGCTCGCCCTCGAATAAACCCCCTTCCGCTCTCTCGACCAACAGATCAAGGTCCTTCCGAAAGAGCCACAAGAGACAAAAGTCTGTTCGAATATCTATCGCTTCCACTTATGGTGAGGGTTCTCGCTGCTCTCCCATGCCGGAGGAGCCCGAGGAACAAACCACCGAGTCAAAGGTTACAGAGGACCTCATACCCCGACCTCTGAGTACCTCTCATCATCCGCAAACAAGGACTTCACAAGGCGCAGATCCTTCCGATTCTGCCCTCGAAATCGCAACTGGAAAGCAGGTGGCTAATCGCACTCCCAATCGGATTGACCCCATCGATGTCCTCTACTCGCCTACTCTGTCGATGTTTAAGCTCTATAGTGAGATGAGCCGAGACAATTCACGGGAGACTCTTGATAAACGGTTCTCCAGTGCCACAGCTTCTAGTGCACTTTCTCTTCCGCTCGGCAGCTGGGGTCCCGCCTCTGCTGAAGGGACACCCAACACCCAAATGGATGCAGCAACGCCAGAGGGGCAGGTGCAAGAGTTTGGAAGCAGCAGACCGCCTTCAGCAATGCTTACTCCGACTCCTGCGCCTTTGGTCCCTGGGCGATCAGTTTCAAGGACACCCAGTAAACGATCGACGATGAATACCGATGTCTCATCTACTCCAGGTTCTGCACCACCTGTTCTTTCACAACGCGCTACGACCGGTCTAAGGCCTCTTCATGGGCCTCGTCTTCTTCCGTCCCCCAAACGCAATATCCCTAACACCCTCGACCGCAATTCAATCGCCGAATCTCCTGCTAACACCGACATTGATACGCCGGCTGGCAGCAATCCCACTTCACCAGACCCCGCCGAGTCCCCTGTGCGCGAGTCAATCCTTCTTCTACGTCGTATGAACAGCGAGGTAGCAGAATCCGCAATCAACCGTCACTCTGCTCGTTACCTGAACATGCAACGTAATCCAACAGGTTGGAAGACGCCTGCTGTTGGGAAGCTAGATGCAACACCTAGCGTGGTAGACGAAGCATCCTGGACAGACTCTGGGAGTGTCATTACCGACAGGATCCATGAAATCACGGAGGAGGACGAAGCAGGGGGTATGACTCCATGGACAGACGTCACGAGCGTAGCAGAAGAGACCGAAGCAGACCATCAAGCGTACCAAACGCCCGCTGACGAAGAGTCCCAATGGCTTGGAGCACAAGAAACGCCCTTCCAGACTCCCTTTTCATCACCTCAGCGCCGCCCATTCCCCGAACGGAAAGACAGCACCTCCAACCAAGTCTCCACACCGGTCTCCTCCCAGCCCGCAACAGCAACACCTTCAACCATGCGCACGATGCAAACCGCCACGCAGACTCCACACACCGACTTCCTCGCTCCCACCTCCCACCTCCAACCCCGCAACCCACACGCCTCCCCCACGCCCGCATCCCGCTACTCCGGGCGCTACCCGCCCATCGGCGCTGCCGGGCCCGGGATCGGCGACCCCAAGTACGGCGACATCCCGCCCGCCGTGCAGCGCAACGGCTTCACGGGCTCGCCGCTGAAACCCGTCGGCGCCACCGCAGCAGCAACAACAACACCCTTCGGGGCCGCCGGCCGGCGGCGCAAACCCCTCGGCCCAGCGCCGGCATCTGCGAGCGCCATCTCTCGCGGTGCGGCGCCGCGCTGGAAGGCGAGTCCTGGTACGGCGGGAAATATCAGCGTGCCTAGCACGCCGACGCGGCAGGGCCCTGGTGTGGCCGGCCCGTTTAGGGGGGTGGGACTGGGATTGGATCTTGGGACGCCGGGAAGCTTGTATGATGGCGATGGGTTCTTGAAGGAGGGCCGGTAGAAGTCTGCTCGCCGTGATATAGTGTGGGAGCTGGGAGGGGAGGGACGGAGATTGTATAAAGGATGGGACAGCGAGATATGCGGACCCTGAATCAGGACGGATATATGCATTTGGGCGACGATTGATTTAAGCTGGACAAAGCGTGCACCTTTCTAATGTCTATCGTTTGAAGTGAATTCCATGTATGGCGGTATATAGAATGGTTGGAGACCGGCAGTTGATATCGATATCCCCCATGTTAGGTAGCTTTACCTTAGTTTAGGCTCTTCTAGCTCTTTGTATGTATGTAGCTTTCCGAAAGAATTGAAGGACGAATGGGACGGAGAAATTCGAATTCAATCCAATGCAATACAATGCTATAACCAACCAATGGGCCTGCTTTTATTTTCTGTTGTTGTACTGGGACTTTTGGAGCGTTGTTGAATGAAATATACAGGGCAAAGCTGCTTGTATGAATTAAATATATGAATCATGCTAGATATTCCCAGTTAGCCAACGCCTTTTCCCGGTCTGGATATGTCCCGCCGCCCGCGGAATATGCTTGTAATATTGTGAAGATCACTTTTATATCCCGTCCCGAATGAGACTTTCGATGACAATCCAACGCCGAATGCCGTACACTCCCCTGGCGTCAGAAACCCAGTTGTAACCCAGTTATAAAAGTCGTCTAGAGACACACAAAGTATATACAAAATTCCAGCGGCTCCTATAAACTACTCGCCAGTTCGGTGTCCATCACTCGTTGCCGGCCGCGGGTGTCGCGGTCCCATTCACGACACCGTCAGCATTCCCATTCGCCAGTTGCGGCTGCGGAGCCGCATTATCGCGATAAGCAAAGAACTGCGCAAAGATGACCAGATCCTCGAACAGGGTGCCCAGACTCCCAAGCAACCAGCTCAAATTAACGAGGACATAGCGGGCATAAATAGCGCGGGCCTCGCCTTCGCGACAGGTTCCGCGGGGGCCGGCGCAGCGGGGCTCGAAGGCGAGGATGGACAGCACGTAGGTGAGGTTGCCGATGCAGGCGAACAGGAAGAACAGCAGCGACACGCCCTCGGTGCTCTTCCGCCGCGCGTTCAGCAGGATCTGCGGCACCCGGCTGCCTAGGTAGAGTGCGGCGCAGAGGTACCCGAAGATCTGCCCCAATGTGTTGAAGGAGGGGTGGTCGGGTTCTGGCGCGGGCTGGCCGTCGTCGAAGTGTGAGTGGTGGCTTGAGGAGCGTGAGGAGATCCACCAGCCGAAGACGCCCGAGGCGCAGACCAGCAGAATGGCAGTGAGGTTCTGGAAGGTGGTTTGGAGGACGCTGGGGGGTTGTGGTTTGGGTTCCGGTGGGGCCGGGTGCGTCATCGGCATGGAGGGAGAGAGGTGCGTGAAGTCGTGCGTGGCGGCGAAGTCGTGAATGACGGAGTGATGAGAATGAGACCTGAGCAGGGGCGAGTGCTCGGTGTGGGTGTCAGAAGGCTTGGGAGATTCAGCTGCGGGTTGTCGCCGGTAGTAGAGGCATTGGACGAGGAGGATAATGTCGGCAAGAGTGTAGTAGACGGCCAGTATGATCTTTTGACATAATATCTGGTTAGAAAAGGGTTCCCATGACACATTGTAGGGAACTGGGTACCATTGTGGGAAGGACTCCTTGCAAGACCGCCCCCAGTATGTTGAAGACATCACCCAGCAGCCAGACGATGATGAACAGGAGAGAGAGACCCTCAGCGGATCGGCGTCGGAAGTTTTCTATAATCTGAGGGGAGAATACCACCACCCAACATGCAATTGAGATCGAGCTGTTGCAGGACCCGTCAGTATAACGCCTCTGGGCTGGGAGGGGTATCACTCACCCACATATGCCACTGATGGCATCCACGTCCAGCCTCAACCCTTGGTGCGGAGGCATGGTAAATTAGACTGAGAAGGATAATTCTCAAGTGTGTGTATTTCTTCAATGCGAAAACAATTCTTGTACTTTGTATCCGTAGATCTGTTTGCTGGGGCTATGGCCAGCGGTTCTGAGTGATTGCCGAGCTGGGGAAAGTCCACAATTAGGCGTTACACTCCGCCAAATTGGGTGCTTCTACCTGGCAGAGACAAAACTATATAAGTAGAGAAATGCTATGAGATCCAAGAAGAGCCTCGGACTTGCATTAAGGGACGAGTGTGCAATGCGGAGATGAAGGGCTTTGTGGATGAGTCTTTCTGTTCATTACGTAACCGTGCATGAAGGCCAACATTTTAGATCACGTGCCAATTTAGGGGCTCATCCCGCCAGACCCCACGCGAACTAGAGTGAAAGGGAACGCGAGAAATCGCGTCCTCCCTCCTGCCTTCCGAGGTAACGGCGATGCTCGTTCGCTGTCCGCTTCTGCAAGCTCCAAGGTCACTACTCCTGCCATCAAGATCAATTCACGCCAGTTCTGACCGCGTTGTTTGCTTTCTGTCCACCGACTACATATAATTCACTTCCATGTCATAGCTATAAGAGGTTCCACCTGAGCTCCCGCCGTTGCCCCAGGACTCCTACAAGCGCGTTGCTTCTCTCGCACGACAGGCCTTTTACGAGGATGGCCAATCCAGATGTCGAGATGATGGACGTCTCATTACACACAGATGATAACAATGTTTGCCCCGCAACAACTCCTCAGAAGATGGCCTCCTCTCGCGGCGAGGTGGTTTCACCTGATAGCAGCTGCTTGAGCAGCTTGTCTCGACCGTCTCCTCCACGGAGCCTCACCCCGTCACTCAATGGCGGTATGCCCTCAAACAATACCCCAACAAGCAATTCCAATCAGGATGCAGTCAAGCGCCGGAAGCCGACAGCCGAGGAAAAAGAGGCAAGGAAACTGGAACAAGCTGAAAGACGCGAGGCCAGAGAAGCTCAAGCAGCAGTCAAGGCAGTAGAAAAGGCTAAGAGGGAGGAGGAAAGGAAGGCCAAGGATGCGGAACGGCAGTCGAAAAAGCGAAAGCGTGAAGAAGAGAAAGAAGCAAAAGAGTCTGAAAAAAGGAAGAAAGAGGAAGAAAAGAAGAAGGAAGACAAGGTGAGTGGATACATACCGATCAGAAAGATTAGATTATGCTAACAAGTGGTTGCAGAGTCAATTGAAGATGAACGCTTTCCTCGTCAAGCCGTGTATCACACATAAAGAGGAACAGCACGTCCCTGCTGTGGTGACCAAGGAAACGGTCATCCAGTCCATCGAGGCATCACCCGTAAAGGATGAAGTACTTGCCGAACCTTCAAGACCTCAGTCAGAATCGCCGACAAAGAAGACACATCAGACGGAGTACCAAAGGTCCTTTCCACCATTCTTTGTCCCGTCACATGTTACTTTGGCACCTCCACATCGGTTTATGAGGGATCCAGAAAGCTTAAAGTCGTCTCAACAAAAGCTGGATGAAGTTATGAATAACGGGGCCAATACCGTTGAGATACACCAGAGTAAGGAGGAGCTTTTTGAACTCTTCGGCAAGCGCCGCAACCCTCTGTTCAAGCGCCGGAAGCGGGGGACTCAACATGTCTATACCAAAGATGTCATGGCGGCATTGCAAGGTACAGCTGCTGCGCCTATAGATCTCACGAAGAATGGACCGGTGCAGACACCGACAGACCTGCTGAAGCTGCTTACTATCAAGTATTTGAAGTTCGCGGAAGATGTGCGACCACCGTATCGAGGCACCTTTACCAAATTTCCTCCAGCAAAGTCAGCATTGAGGTTGGGCAGGAATCCATTCGAGCGTTCTCTGCCGAATATCGACTACGACTATGATTCTGAAGCGGAATGGGAAGAGCCTGAGGAAGGCGAAGACCTGGTGTCAGAAGGTGAGGAGGAAGGAAGTGAAGATGGTGGAGCGGATGACCTGGAAGGGTTCCTTGACGACGAGGAAGTCGATGAGGGGGCAGTTGCCGTCGGAGCCAAGCGAAGAGTCATTGTAGGCGACCTCGAACCGGTCTGTACGGGACTCTGTTGGGAAAATGGCGAGGGCCAGCATGGTGGAACCGAGGTCAAGTTCAAGATGGAAGATTTCAAGCTGGAGTCTCTGCTGGGTATGGGAAATTTGAAGGCTTCTCTCGGGCGTACACTAACTGCTGCAGAACACCCTGGCGTACCTATTGACCCGTACTCGGTCACATACTGGCAGACGCCAATGGCTCCTCCTCCGATCGAGCATTCTTCGACCCGCGTTCCTGGCTTGATTGCAAACCTCCTCAATCCATCCCGCGTACCTCTCCATGCTATTAACCGTCCAAATGCTGGGGTGAATAGTCAGTTGCCAGTCTCTTCTGATACTGCTGGCAAAGTTAGGCGTGTATCAGGGAGGTCCAAGGCTACAGATGATTATCGCGTCCCTGATTGTGATATGCAGCGGTTCAAGGAAGAAATTGATGGCAGTGATCTTACCAAAGCAGGCTTGATCGAGGTTTTGAAGAAGAAGTTCGTTGTTTCCTGGTTATTGATCTACGTGCGTTGCTAATATGAATCAGATTCCCGAATCTACCGAAGGATGCCATCAAAAACACATTAAGCACCGTGGCTGCCCGAGTCGGGAAGAAGGAGGTGGAGAAGAGATGGAGGGTCTTCAGTGTCCCGGAAAATTCGTAGAGGCTATTCTGCTTCAGACACCGATGGTTTGCATTAGCATTGCTGGAGTTCAAGACATTTGATGAGCTTGCGGAGACAGTCCATTGGGCGTCAAGGGGTTGCTACTGTGTTACTATACCACGACCAGGAGTTTGTGTCATCATGGCTGAAGTTATGGCTAAATTGCTCATCCGTGCTTCCTTGCGTGAAAAGTTGGCCAACGATCAGCGCCTCTCGTCGCAGTCATAGCTAGGGATCAGATATGGCTACATTCTGTTGACATAGTCACAGACACAGAATACTAGCCTGCTTCACAATAGTTCGTTCAGATATGGATCTTCCTAGACATATAAAGTTGGCCCATATGAGAGAGACAGCGTCACTAAAACGGTCCAGCATTAAGGACTTGCTTCCCAATACAATCTTGTTGCGCGACCTGCACTTGCACTCCTAAAAAACGAACAATAGATACAGAAATATGCAGTGCCCCTGAGCAGACACAGGGGCTGATTGGCTCTGGGCCTGCGTCACTTTAGACGGCGCAAAGGCGGTGAGAAGCGTCAGAACTTTGAAATTGTTGGTCTCCTCCGACGCGTTCCGCTTTGCTTCAGACAGCGAACTTCCCACCTAACAGCGCATGACCCGCTCGAACATAACGGGAGAGGGCTTCTCAAGCAGCCTGGTGGATAGCCATGGCCTCCCATCTTGGAAGCTTGCGCTGGCGACCGCGTGCTTGGTGTGGTATTGTACGGTCTTGGTAGTGTGCTCCCTTGGCTATTTCCAGCTGTAAGACGCTCCTCCGGCTGTATGTACGGTGATTGCAGTCATTGACGGAGTCTATAGCCAGCGATACTATTCATCCCGTCCCGCTCCTTCGGTCTGTGCATCCCTGCCGATTGAGCAAGTCCCACACGTCACCATTCTCCGTCCGGTCAAAGGCCTGGAACCCCACCTCTACGAATGCCTCGCCGCGAGCTTTCGACAGAACTACCCTCGGGAGCGATTGACGATATATCTTTGCGTTGCATCTCGTGATGATCCCGCGTTTCCAGTCCTGGAGCGCCTGATCGCAGATTTTCCCGAGTATGATGCTAAGATTTTGATTGAGGAGGAAGACCCGCTACTGCAGGATGGAACGCTGGAGTTAGGGCCCAATCCGAAAATCAGGAATATGAGCAGAGGATATAGAGAGGCTAAAGGGGACCTAATATGGGTTATCGACTGCAATGTATGGGTTCGAAAGGGGGTGGTCGGTCGAATGGTCGACAAGCTCTGCGGATATTCCAAGGACGGCCGGACGAAACCTTATAAAGTCGTGCATCAACTGCCTGTGGCCATTGACGTGTCAGAAGAAGACGGATCGCAGGACTCGGTGTCTACTAGACTTCTCAATGGCTCCCGCCACCTTCGCGAGGATGACCCTGCGCAGATTGCTTCCACGAGCACTAACAGCTACGCGTTGGACGACTCAACGGGATGGGATATCTACCGCGATGGTGGTGGTCGTCTTGAAGAGCTGTTCCTGGCCTCTTCTCACGCAAAATTCTATACAGCCATCAACACTGTCCTCATCGCGCCCTGTCTGGTTGGCAAATCGAACATGTTCCGGCGATCCCATCTGACTGCTCTCACAAGCCCGTCCTCGCCTCCATACCCATCATCCAATCAAAAGCCTACAACTCCCGGTATCGATCACTTCTCGTGGAACATTTGCGAAGACCACCTCATCGGCGACCTACTGTGGAAGCGCAAACCGCCTGTGGCCCCTGACCAGCCGAGCGGTTTCTCAGGGAGCTACGGCAACCACGCTCTACTCTTCGGGGATCTAGCTATCCAACCTCTCCGTCACATGTCTATTCGGGAGTACATGGCTCGTCGCTCGCGCTGGCTGCGAGTCCGGAAGTACACCGTCCCGTTAGCGACCTTTGTCGAACCCGGCACCGAGAGTATCCTCTGCTCGCTTTACGGAGCCTACGCGGCAACCAGCCTTCCACTATTCCGCAATCTCGGCATGCCGCAGACATGGACTGCGTTCGGCCTCTTTTTCTTACTCAGCATCATTGGATGGGCAGCCGTCGACTGGACCGTCTACTTCCGTCTGCACTCGATGCAGAGCACGGAAGTAGACGCGGATACACCATCTTTTGCGCGGCCGCCTAACCCTCGTCCACGTGTCCAAACAGCCTTGGGAAAGAGATTGTGGCCGGCACAAGGGCGTCGCCGCCGGTTCTTGGCGTGGCTGTTGGCTTGGCTTGGGAGAGAGATCCTGGCGTTCCCGGTCTGGATGTATGCGGTGTGGGGAGGGGCGAGTGTCAAGTGGAGGGGTAAGGGATTCTGGGTGGGGATGGATATGCGGGTGCATGCTTATGGAGATGAGAATGGAAGGGCTAAGAGGAAGGGCAAGGGGAAAAGTGATTGAAATGGGCATACCGTAGCGGGCTCGTTGCATGCATGCATGGGTTGGATTGGGTGTTAAAGATAAAAGCTGCATTTGAAGGTCAGGTAGCATTTTCGTGTTAAAAGCCAGGGTAGATCATATAGAGGGCACGCGTCGTATGCATGCAGGATCAGACCTGCTCGAAATGAGATAGCGATAACAATTGCGTGGGAAAGATTCACACAACCTCCCAAAACAACACGAGATGCCATCAACTGGTAATCAAAAGTGATTGCCATCTGCCAAATGATGGGATATCGATCGGCTCTGTCGGGATCTGCTATGCCGAGACCTCGTTGTGCCCCTGGCGCTACGAGCGACCTTGACTGCATTAGCGCCCGAGCCAGCCGAGCGTTCCGTACGACTCTGCGCCGCTAGCGCATAGCGTGGGCCGATTGAAAACGTGCCCTAACGGGTGGCCCTAAGGCGCAGGAGACTGCGATGATCTCCGCGTTGGATGTCGTGCTTTGTATCGTGATTCTGCTTGTCTTTTTGAAGAGAAAAGACATGGAGATTTGGAGTATCTCTTTTGTCTTTGATATTATATGATATTAGAAGAGTCCGGAAAGACGCTGGTCGTCCGAATCAACTACAACTACCACTGACCGGCACGTTGGGCGCTGCACCGCTCTCTCTGCGGATTCGGCATTGAGGTAACGCTTGCTACGAATCCTCGACGGTGAATATACGGAAATATCCTTGAACCCCTTTCTCTCGAACCAGAAACCATCACAATGCGTCTGCGCCTGCGCTCCACCACATCCTCGCAGCGACCCTCTCTGACCGCGAGCCTCATCACCGCGCCAACACTCCTCCTCGCCGCACTCTCGCGCGCCGCTCTCGCCCAAGTAACGCAAGCGCGCAGCGCGCACGCCGAGGCCGAGCGTGATTTGCACCTCGGCGGCGGCGGGAGGATACAAGTGGGCTCGGGAGGTTTCGGGGGCAGTGGGTATGCCGGTGGGGCAGCGCTGCAGAATATCCTGAGGAATACGCATGGGAGTGATTTGTATACGTATCCGACGGATCTGACGAGGGGGATCGTGCCGGTGGGTGGCTTGTGCTTTTCCCTTTGGGAGGTTGTTTGAGGTGGTGGGAGGTCTGGCTGTGCGGGTGTGTGTGCGGAGAGAAGCTGATATGAAGGGTTATTGCAGAAAGCGATTCATTCGCATAATGATTACTGGCGCGATGTGCCGTTTTACTCAGGTATGGCAGTCTCCAGGATATTCGGGGAAGGGGCGCTGACTTCTGGTGGTCTATAGCATTATCTGTTGGCGCGGTGTCGGTCGAGGCAGATGTCTGGCTGATCAATGACACGCTTTATGTAGGTGACCCCTTTCCCCTAACCCCTTCAGCATCTGACTGGTGATCTTCCAGGTCGGTCACGAGTTATCAGCCCTCACCACCGTCCGAACCTTCGATGCACTCTACGTGCAACCCATCCTCGACACTCTCCAAAGACAGAACCCGCAAACCCCCTTCATCACCTCTCCCACGCGCAAGTCCGTCCCCCTCTCCCTCCCCTTGGAAGCAACCCTACTAACCCCCCTCCTCCCTCCGCAGTGGCGTCTTCGACACGGACAGCTCCCAAACACTGTACCTCTTCATCGACCTCAAGACCGCCGGCTCCTCCACTCTACCCACTCTACTAAACGCCCTGCAACCCCTGCGCACACCACAGAACTACCTCACCATCTACAACGGCAGCGCCATCCTGCCCGGGCCCATAACCATCATCCTCACCGGCGACGCCCCAGCCGATACCATCGCCAACACCTCGCCGCGGGATTTCTTCCTCGACGCGCCCCTGTCCGCTCTCTACTCCCCCTCCTCCCAGGCGTCAAACACAGCCGACGGAACCCTCACCGGCGGCGTCAACATCACCGCCTCACTCTCTCCAATCGCTAGCACGGATTTCAACGCCGCAATTGGACCAGTCCACGGGCAAGGGCTGAACGAGACGCAGCTGGCGCTGCTGCGCTCGCAGATTGCGGCGGCGCAAGCGCGCGGCGTCGGCGCGAGGTATTGGAATACCCCCTCGTGGCCGCTGGGTGTGCGGGACGCCGTCTGGCAGACGCTCTGGGATGAGGGCGTGGCGCTGGTTAATGTTGATGACCTCCTCGCCGGAGCGGGGGTCTGGGGCGGACGGTGAGGTGGAGAAGAACAGGGGGTGGAGGATGGGAAAAGTTTGGGCGAGGTGAGAGGTTGGGAATGTGTGTAGGTGTGCATATTGCGGGATGCATTACGTCGGATTGGAACTGGTGAGGTGCGCGTACTGTTTTGGCGTCACCGGTATAAGTGACCTGTCTGGCTTATTGGTCCGGCCTCGGGCACACGTAATAATAAGGTATATAAGGCGAGCCGCAGTATGGGGTTTCCAACTGGTGGATATCAAAGAGGGCTCTTCGGAAACTCCATATGTCGCTTGAGCTACTGTATCCCCGACGGTTTGCAGCTTCCACACATGCAGACAGATATTTTTTAGCCGGAAAAGCTGCCGTGATGATGAACAGACTACAAAAGCACACCCAGCCAGGCAATGCACCCATTTAAAACTCCTTATCCTAACACCCCACATCCCATTCTCCACAGCATCCGCCTTAGTCCACCTTCTCCACGCTCGCATTCGCCGCCAACCACGCCTCATGCGCCTTCTTCTGCCTCTCCCACTCCTTTCTCAACTTCTTGACTCTCGTCTTCGGCAGCTCCTCGCCCAGCGCATCCTTGAGCGGCATGCCCTCCTCATCCCACGCGCTAAACTCATTCGTGCGGAACATTTCCAGATGGCTCAACTTGCCCTTCTCAAGCTTCAAGCGGGCCTCGCGCTCGCGCGCCTCCTTGGCCGCCTTCTTGGCCTGCTCGCGCGCCGCCCGCTCCTCCCGCGCCGCCACCAGCTCTTTGTTGACGGGCCGCACTAGCGCGGGCTTGCCCGCTTCGCGGTCTTCCAGGTAGATGCCTAGGTCCCAGAGGTCCATGTCGCGCACGCGGTCGCAGAGCGAAAGGATGTCTTTGGTGGATGGGTTGCCCGTGTCTGCGATTGAGCGCACTGTGTGTTGGAATCGGGAGAGCGCCTCGGCATAGGGCTTGGCCGAGCTGTCGACGCCGTTGAGTGGTGCGGTGGCTTCGGAGGAGACGCAGAGGCCCACTAGCTCCTCGGAAGACAGGGCTTCGCCTGCTATTGCCCTCCGGCGCAGCTCGTCCCGTAGTCCGGAGAGAGGGTAGACGTAGGGTTTCGCGACGGCTGGCACGTCGGTTCCTGACCAACCTATTTGCTCGGCTTCGAGGGGCGTTTCGATCAGGCCAAAGACATTGACCATGTACGTGATCCATTGAGCAAGATCTTTGACGGTTTGGTGTTGTGTATCGGCTTTGTTGGTGGAGTTGAAGGTTGTTATTAGTTCGGATATGACTGACATCGCAGCTGGAGTGTTGAAGGAGTCGCACAGAGCGTTGTAAACTGAGGCCTTTGCTGTGTCAAGAGCGTCCCGCAAAGCATCGCTTCCGCTCGAAGCGGTAGGCTTCTCTTGAAGTACATCTTTGGCGTTGATGAAGAAATTCTGCTGAGAGTGAGCAGTATCCAATACAACACATCGATAGAACTCACATTGACTTTGCTCTCCCATGCATTGCCCGACGTCACCATATCTTCCGTGATCTCTATCCCCTCCTTCCACCCTCCCAATAAGAAGACTATCCTTAGACTTCTAGGCGTCCACTCTCCCCTTGCCAGCGCTTCTCGTATCGTCGTGAAGTTCTTCAAAGATTTTGACATTTTCGACCCCTGAATAGAAAGATGACCCATATGCAAGAAATAATTAACCCATTGATGCTGATGTCCGCAGCCCTGCTTTTCCGACCCTTCCGCCCAGTACGCCTCACTCTGCGCCAGCTCGTTATCATGATGGGGGAACGCAAGATCCACGCCTCCAGAATGGATGTCTATCCGCGGTCCGAGGACGTCAGAAGCCATAGCCGAGCATTCGATATGCCAACCTGGCCGGCCCCTCCCCCACGGGCTATGCCAACTAGGCTCGCCAGGTTTCGAGGATTTCCACAGGGCAAAGTCGGCATCATTCCTCTTCTCTGTGCTCCTCTTGGTCAATGCACCCTCTCCATCCGCTTGCAGCTCCTTGTCGTTCCTATTCCACGGTTCTAATCGTGCGTAGGGATTGCCGGCAGCTTCGAAAGCAGCAATGTCGAAATAGACTGACCCATCGGTTGTGACGTATGCGAATCCATTCTTGACAATCCTCTCCACGAAATCTACAATCTGTTTCCCGTACTCCGTAACCTTTGTGATTTTATCCGGATCCAGGCAATTGAGGGCTCGCACGTCCTCCATAAACCTCTTCTCATATTTTTGGGTTAGTTTGGTGAATATCGAGTGATCGTTTGTGTCAATGTCTGAGCCATATAAAGAGTCCAGATATGGCAACAGAACATCCTGCGTCATGGAGTAAAATTCCGGCATATCCTTCACCGCCCCTTTCTTCAGCGCCGCTAGAGCTTCTGATGCCGAGGCCAGCGTTTTCAGATGCATTTTGACCTTTGCTTCCTTATCACCCGGTGTGCCCTCGCCAGATAATGTGCCCCCTTGGAGTATATCTCCATACTCCTTAGCCGCCTCTTTATCGTATTGCTCTGGCTCGAGATCCTCCCGCAGGCGTGGCAAGTTCTTCTTTGCATAGGCTCGAAATGCAGCCATTGTAGTCTCTAATACCTCCGGGTCATCCAACTTCGTATGCGCTGCGGTAAACTGGGCCAGGAGATGCTGTTGCCGGCCTCGCACAATGATCTATCACACATAAGCACCAAGCTTGAGATGCCTCACACCACAGCGATCCAACTGACCTTGTCATCCACATCCGTTATGTTCATAACAAACTTGACATCGAAGTTGAAGTAATGCTTCATGATGCGCCGTATTATATCCGTGCTGACATAGTTCCGCGCATGGCCCAGATGGGCATCGTCGTACACTGTAGGGCCGCAAGCATACCAGCTGACTCGTTTGCCCTTGGGATCTATGGGCACAAAAGGTGTCTTCGATCGTGTCAGGGAATTGAATATCTTCAACGGTGGAAGTTTGATATCTGGCGAAGCCGGTTGAGGGGCCTGCCACACTGGTTGTTGGCGGCCAGGTGTCGCCATTGTTCGAAGAGTTGCGAAAGTTCTTGGCTGGATATACGTGGGTTGAAACCAGGACTGCAGGCTTAGTGAACGGCGGAAAACGATGCGCAAGACCATAAATGAGCGACTGCGCTGTGGCCGTGTAGGGTATGTGGCAGGTATATTTCTTGAAGGTGACTCAAGGGTTGATGACAAGGGGGGTGGTGCAAAAGCTCGAATTGCGGAATTCTCCACCTCCGCTTTTCGCTAGGCATGGCACTTCCGCACTAAGAAATTCCAGAACTTTTTGACCAAGAGCTCGACCGACAAATACACTGGACTCTTCGAACAGCGCATCTACAGCGACGACTTGTGAATGGAGCATGCCCGGCATACGATAACGCGAATTGATAGATGACTACCGAACTCAAGGGCCCGCGCCCTTCATCCTTCTTGGATCCAACGCCTGTCGCCCGCGATGGCAGCCTCGCCCTCCTCCATCTCTCCCGCGACCAGACGATACCTATAATACTAGAATCGCAAGATACTTCCAATGAAGGCTATTCAGAAGGGCGTGTCACAAATACGCGATTTGGTTCCTTCCCACATACAACCCTAATAGGCGTGCCTTGGGGCAGCCAAGTCCGGGCCTCGGTGGTGGATACGGGTTCAAGAGGGCGCAAGGGCCACAAGGGAAAGAAACGGAAGCGGGGAGAGGATGATGTAGGGGCTGAAGGGGCAGCCAATGGAAATAATGCAGAGAATGGACAACAGCAAGAGCTGAAGGAGGCGGTCGTTGCATCGACCGGCTTTGCACATCTGTTTCCGCCCACACCGGAGGCTTGGACGCTGTCGCTACCGCACAGAACACAAGTGGTCTATACGCCTGACTATAGCTATATATTACATCGCATACGTGCAAGGCCCGGTAGCACCATAATTGAGGCCGGGGCAGGTAGTGGGTCGTTCACACATGCGGCTGTCAGGGCTGTGTTCGACGGATACCCGGACGAAAGTATAGCGGATCAGGCAATCGCAGCCAACCGCAAGAGGAAGAGACGTGGAAAGGTGTTTAGCTATGAGTTCCATGCTCAGCGGGTGGAGAAGCTGCAGAAGGAGATAGTGGACCATGGACTAGACGGTCTTGTGCAGATAACTCATCGAGATGTCTGCCAGGATGGTTTCCTTGTTGAAGAAGACAATAATGGACCTCACATCCTGCCTCAGGCCGATGCTATCTTCCTGGATCTGCCTGCTCCCTGGTAAGCAGTATTCTTTCCCCTTGACATCGAGTTGCTAATCTGTTGCCAATAGGCTAGCCCTACCACACCTCAGCCGGCAGCCAGCGGCTGCAAGAAACATTTCAATTGGCGCTACCCCCTCTGCTGGTACTCCTGATCCTGCCGCAGCTGAGCAAGCTACCCCTGGCCTTTCCGCAGCCTCTCCTCTCAACCCCAATAAAGCTGTGCACATCTGTTGCTTCTCCCCTTGCATTGAGCAAGTAACTCGCACTGTCTCCACGCTACGTAAACTAGGCTGGGTCGACATCGACATGGTTGAGCTTGCTCATCGCAATCTCATTGTCCGCCGCGAGCGAGTTGGTCTAAGGGAAGAGGGGGTACGGGGCGCCAACCCATCGCCAAAGGATGTGAATGAGGCCCTTGGCCGCCTGATAGAAGTAGAAGACCGCTTCCGAAACTTCCATGGTATAGGCAAAGAAGGATACGTGGACGCTGATGAGAGGAAGGAGGCTGCATTAAGAGCTAGGGCGGAGAGGCAGGAAGCTAAAGCTCAGCAAAATGAGGAACGGAAGTTATGGAAGGAAGGTCGGCTGGTTAGCCGCTTGGAACCCCAGGTCAAGGAGCATACAAGCTACCTTGTGTTTGCTGTGTTACCAAGAGAATGGACCGCGGAGGATGAGGAGAAGTGCCGGCAGAAGTGGCCCGTCAAAGGCAAGCCGGCAGCTGCAGAGGGAGAGCAGAGAAAGGGAAAGAGGGCAAAGAAGAATGCGGAGACTCAATCAGAGCAGAAGATTTCAACATCAACTACACTGTTGACCGGCGAGGCCGAAGCCTCGCGGAAAGATGGGCAGCAACAGCTGGAAGGCACGGACTCTGGCCCTTGACAGGGGCTGTTGTACCTTAGGCAATCAATTTAACTGTGCCCTTGATCCATAATCTGCATGTGCCACTTTCTCAGTGACTGTAAGAGTTAGATCTCGAGATTTCTCTGTCAGAATATTTGGACTGTGCTATGTGAAATATGGACCTTCCCCGTATCTTCCACTGAGGCCCCTCGTTAGCCCAAGGGCGTAGTTCAACGACTTGCGTACCGCTCACCTGAAACATGGCTGCCAACCACCAACCGCTAGGCAGCATCCCCGGCGCTTACGACACAGAGAATGGCAGCCACCAACACAATAATGCAGTGACATAGAGCCACTCGATCAGTATGATGGTTAGGCACTGTTTGGGGACGCCCTTCGGCTACACCATCTCCCCAGCTACAGGGTCCAACTTGAAAGCCCACATTTTCTCTGACTGGACTTTCCTCCCGAACACGCATGTCAGCCACTATGGAATCACCACTCCAACAGCCGCAATTCGCAAATAACATACCCATCGCGGGGAAGGTATTTGACATACTCTCCAAATATATCGACAAGAATAATGTCAGCCCGGCATTGACGGCAAAGGAGTTGACCTCTCTATTCGACGAATATATGGACGATTTCATCCAACTGCACTGTGTCGCCTATCTTTGGGCGACGCTTTTCTGCATTGTCAAGTCTATTCCGCCGGAGCATGAATATCAAGATCGTCTGGTTGAGGTGTTGCTCGAGATTAGGAAATGTGAAGCGCCGCAAGGGGCGGGCAGGGACGAGTTTGAGGAAAGGCGTTTCGGCGAACAGTTTTGGATCGATTTACCTCACTTCCTCACGATATTTCGAGATTTTGAATGTCAAGCTCCGTATGTCCCACCCCTCGAGTCTCGGCCTGGAGCCAAAGGCGGACCCTCACCGCTCATCAGCCGTGACCTTTGGAGTACGCCGCTCACGGCACCCGAATGGGCGAACCTTAACGCTTTCATGGCCCGGTTGCATAGCCGGAGCGATCTAGAGTTGGTTAACCTTCGAGGACTCTGGTGCCTATTGGAAGCTCTGGAGCGGGAAACAGACGATACCCACGTACAACGATCTCGTGCCCGCCGCTGCTTGTTGGATTATCTATGCAGGGGAGAAGATCAGGAATAACGCAGATTTTTGGCCGCAGTATGACCGGGATGATGGCAGTAAGAGGTTGAGGTGGAGCGTGGGCGAGCTTTATGAGGGGAAGGGGCCAAGGGGACCATGCAAGGAGCGATGGAACTTTTGGAGGAGCAGGCTCGAAGTGCTCAGCGTTGAGGAGCAGTTGAGTAACGACACCAGAGCCTACATTGAAGCGGCGCTCAAAGCCATATCCGCGCTTGAAACGGATGCTTGAATAGGACAGGCAAGGTTGATCAGTATTAGATCCGTCGCCTAGGAGAATATACTATCATCTGTGACCTATTTGTGAAAACTTATTGCTATCCCTGGTCTTCTACAACCCATGATGTGATTATGTCTTTCTACACCAGACGCACGTTGCTGTTGAGACACAGAACAATGCTTTTCCTAAGCTCTGGAGGCAGATGCTTGCAGATTATTCCATTTATATAGCTATGCAGCAAGAAACGACAATGAGAAGCATAGACTAAGCTTGGGCTGCCCCATTATGGACACATGAGTGCACCAGCCCCTGAAGACACACCAAAGCCAGTTTTACACAACATTCCTTGTTTCCCCTGCCATCTCAAACCACCAATGCAGGAGCAGATGACACCAGATCGCCATTCTCAACAATCTTAGCTGGAAGATCTCCACTGGCGCCCCATCCTTCGAGCCAAGGTAACGGTTCTGGGATCGGAGGTACGATAGAGGGCACGTACACAGGTTCCTGCTGAAGCCAACAAGGATGAAAGCCATTGGTCCGCTCGCCACGATGGGTCATAACTCCGCAAAAGATGCCGTAGCCAACGTCGAAGATTATCCTATCCTGCAGCGCCTCCTGTCCTTCCGCGAAGAGGCGGCCGTGGAGGATGGGGAATTCTCGCAGCATGTTCCTCCTGCAGGGAGGGTCCACACCCTCCCAGGGCTCGGTGGCATAGAAGCGACGCGGATAAGTGTTGCCGTGACTCGATGTAGGTAGAGTCACTCTGTTGTCAATGTAGTTCATTGCCTCAGCTAGGGCGGCTTCTACCTCCGTGCTGTGGTATGACATGGAGGTGTAACGTCGACCCATGCCACCTTCGCAGACGTACCAGCCGTCGGCGACATATCTTTTCCGTAACGCTGGAGTAGAAGAACGGAGTACCGCAGATAGTGCGACTGATATAAGCAGACTGCATGAGAAGATGAACTTTGCAGCTAGATGTCAGCCAGGTCAAGTTCAAAGACACCACAAAAATGTGCTCACCTTGAGGAGCATCAACATGGCTCTGTCCAGCAAAGCAACTTGCCTACTGCCACAGTCGCCGGTGGACTGATGAAGACAAACAAACGCTCTTCAGAAACAAACAGACTCTGCATATTGAGTTCCTATCTATACATCGAATACTGCGGGACTCCAACAACTTCTCCTGTCTTCAGACAAGTCCATATGTGAGTGGCAGCGCAGTAATGTCAACTTACCAGAAACGTCATGCTGTCGATGCCATCTATCACGTGGGATGAAACATTTCTTTGAAACATCCAGGGCGCATAATGGATCATGATCAGGCGGCAGAGTTGGTTTTTTTCCCCCTCTTCCATGCCGAAGTCTTCCCGAAAGGGCTGATTAGGGCCGCCCGCAGTGTCAAAGGTCTATTTGTCTTGTAAATGCCTACAGTGGGGTGGTATCCTCGCTGAGGGCCGATTTGGTGCGTAAACTTCAAGTGGGTTGTTATGCGCGCGGTATGAGCGGGCTGTGTTGTTGGTATTGCGGTTATCGTGTTGGATTTATACACTTCGTCTCCTCCCAACAAATGATATGTGACGAATAGACGCCACTAGGACAACGATACTTTGAAACTCCAACAGCTTGTTTGACAGGACGATATTATCCTGGCGTTAAACATCCTGCGCTTTGGCCTACATTTTCTTTGACCGCGGTATTGTCTCCTATGCCGCCACCGGCGGCTACTATCGACAACCATTATCCATATCAAGCATACACGGCCAATAGATTCTATATATGGTCCTGTTTCTAACAAGCGCGGCACAGTGCAGTCGAAGCAGACTCAGTCGGCGCTTAGGGTTGTGTTAGAACTGAACCGTGCCTGGATCTGTTGGATATCGAGGATGCAGTTTGCACAGATGTGTGCTATGTCTCCCGATGGCATCTCATCCGTCTATGTGTGTTAAAGTTAAAATGCTCGAGTTGCCCATTACGCAGTATTTTCTTACTCGAACCCTATTCGCATATTCGTCTTAATCATTACTCGGTCATGTTAACTCGAAGTCTAATATGGTGTATTGTCCTATTGAAGCTGGGCTTCTTCGCCAGCGCCGCTCCTCAAACAACACACTCATCCTCTGCTACCATTACACCAGCCCCATCACCAGTGCTCACCAGCTGCAGCATCGTGACGTACGCTTTCGTCAGCGACCCATTCCTCGGAATTTTAGCTAACTCTGCCCATAGAACAACTCTCTCCGGCACGTTTGACCCCGGTTCCAAAACAATCTGCCAATGTGGGGATGTGATCGCCGGCATCAAAAGCGTCTTCACATCCGGGACCCTCTACGAAGTCTGCGCCGGTCCACCATATCCCACCGTCTCCACCATCACACACATCAAAGCGCTGACCATGATCGCGGACCTGATCGGCGCCGGCTGCGACGAGTCCGCGCCCTGCAACCAGAACGGCTGCACCGGCCTCAACAACGCCGTCAACTCGTCCTTCGGCATCTGCCAGCGCGGCGACTGCACCGGCCGCACCTGCTCGAATGTCTGTGGGCCCAGACCCGGCCCCTGCAACCTAGACGGCTGCGCCGGCTTCGCCTACTATGACAATCCGACGCAGGGCGTGTGCGCGCGCGGCGACTATGCCGGCTGTTTCTGCGTGCCGCAGTGCCCTGCGAAGATGCCCGCGTGCGACGTCTGCGGCGGCACGTCGAATAGTAATGGCACAGGGGTGTGTGGGCCGGACGATTGGTACGGTTGCCCCTGCGAGAGCACGTGTGGGCCGAAGAATGGGCCCTGCAACCTCGATGGCTGCGAGGGCTTCAATGACCAGAGCAGCGGTCTGGGATACTGCACTGCGGGGAAGTACGCAGGATGTACTTGCACGTCGGTGTGTGGGCCGACGGACGGGCCGTGCAATCAGCTGGGCTGTCAGGGGTACAATACCCCGAGTGGCCAGTGGCCGGGGAAGATGTACGGCGGGCGATTTCCAGGGCTGCTCTTGCACGGCAGTCTGCGTTGATGGCATGTCGTGCGGGCTGAATAACTGCACGGCGGTCATGAATGCGAATGGCACGGGATCATGCACGACGGGAGATTATAGGGGCTGTCCCTGTGTGTCGATATGCCCGACGCCTAGTATTGCTTGCACCGACACCGGCTGTGATGGCATTGATAATATTTGTGATTATGGCGATTTTTGGGGCTGTCCATGTACGGAAACCGATTGATCATCGTTTGGATATAGCAAGAGAAAGATTGAATAACTGACTTGCAGATCAAATGCTAAATGCGCAAGTCTGTTTGTCATGGAACAAACAACGCCGTTCTCCCAAATCCTTGCTCCTGTTCGGCGACAGTAAAGGCTCTATCCCAATCTTCCAGAGGAAATTCACCTGTGACCTTCAGCCCCGCCCTCTCACCAAGCTTCAGCACATCCATTTCCAGCATCCTCACCATCAACGCAATATCCTCCCGCTCATACATCCACTTCCCCTCAATGCGCAAATTCTTGAACATCACAGGCCCATACGGGATCTGCACATCGCCCGCAATGCCCCCCATGAGATTAACCCTGCCGCCATGCTTCAGGGCCAGAATCCCACTCTTTAGATACGTCGAGCCGGCGGCGGCAGGCGGTGAGATATCGAAGAAAGCATCGATCGGCCCGAATTTCTGCGGTGCTGCAGCATCGGCTTCCATGTCACCGGTGGTTTGCACCGTCTTGATTCGAGCATCACGACTAGCGAGGGTTTGCAGAGTTTCTAAGTTGCGGCCCATGGCTATGACCTGTGCGCCCATAGCGAGCGCAACCAGGACCGCTGCTCCGCCGAAAGTGCCGGTGGCTGGCGCAACGACAACGGTCTGCCCCGGCCGGAGATCGATAGAACGGAGCCCGCCGAAGGGAACAAGCATGGTGGAGAGGTACAGCAGCTCCTCTACCGTAGCCCAGGCCGCCATCTTCGAGCTTTCCCAGCAGTCTGGCCTCATCCAGACGGTGGCAGTTCTCGAGGGGCACCTTGGCATACTCGGCGTAGGTTGAGTGCCGCCACTCGCCGTGCATCAGCTTGCGGCTGCCGGCCGTGAAGCCCTCGATGATGCCAGAGAGGAACACCGCCGTTGGATCATCGCGTCCGCGGATCGTGACGTCGATGTGCACGAGGTGTCCTGCCGAAAGGGAGGTGGCGTCGGGTCCGACGGCGACGATCCGGCCGATGGCGCTTGCGCCGGGGTTGAGTGGCGTCGGGAAGGGGTAGCCCCGCGTGCCGTTGTAGATTTCGCGTGAGTAGGGGAGGATGCTGGCTGCTAGGATGCGGACGATGGCACTGCCCGGTGTAGGCTGAGGTGTTCCGATGGTTTGAATTGTTGGTGGAGAGTCAGTGGATGTGACGACAAGTGCGCGCATGGCCTTGGGAGAGCTGGCTGGTCGTCCATGATGGATCTTGTAAATAATGATATTGCAATTGTAGGCGTGGATGCAAAAAATATGTTCCAAATCAAATACAAAGGATATTTCTCACGAAGAAGGAACAAGGAGAGGGTTTAAATCAGAGCATTGACGTAGGAAACATCCCAATTTATGTGGACGCCTGAAAGCTGGAGACAACGGAGTTAGGACTCGAATGTCCGAACTGGGATGACGGGACACTGTTGGTGTGCACGACAGAAAAAATATCGGAGCAACGACAGCATTAAATCGACATAGGAGCAGTCAAAGATTCATGAGCGAAACAGCATACCCCTTTCCAGGAAATGTCCAGGATCTCTATAGAAGATCTTGACTTTGTCACCACCCTAAGCAAACCGCGCTACATGCTCCCTTTCAGGAGGATGACAGTGACACTTCTACTCTGAGAAGTCATCAGAGTAAAGCACGGTCATAAGGACCATGCCCCACAGTGAGAAAGGGATCAGCGGTCTCGACTTCCAGGTAGCAAGCCGACATACCATGGATGGATGCTATGGAGTAGAGTCCAAGATCTAGACATCGACTTGTAGTGCCACAGCAGAAAGCGCTTGATCAGACCACCAGGGTAACCGTATTAGCCGAACGGTTGCGTATAACTACCAAGTGCCGTAAGAATCGTCGTCGCACTAATTCATGAGTGAATTACAGAACTTGAGTGTGCAGCCACTGCGGGCTGGTCTGGTGTGGGTGTCACGTACTGCATGAAGTTATTGTTACTGCAGTTGTTAGAGTGCAGAGACCACCGTATTAAGCGAACGGTTCTGCACAACTACCAAGTGCCGTAAGAATTGTCGTCGCACTAGCATCAGAGAATTGCAGAACTTGAGTGTGCACACACTGCAGGGTGGTCCGATGTGGCTGTCACCTGTTTGTGAAGCCATGCTCGCCATTATCGCTGCACTTACGGTACTGCAGAGGCCATCGTAGTAAGCGAACGGTTGCGCACAACTACCAAGTGCCGTAGGATTTTGACCGCACGCCTACGAGAGTTCAGTGGCGTCCTAGAAAGGACGGCAAACGGGGGTTCAGGGGCTCAGTGGCATTCAAAAAAACTTTCTGGGTATCGTAGGGGGCTTATGTGAAAAATTGCGGGGAACAAAGCTGCAGCACGATTTTAGTCCGACCACAGACCAGATAAGGTTCACAGCTGCCGGATCTTGGTGGGCGATGTCATGCGATAACTCGTCCGGATATGATGTAGCTTAGCATCTATGGATTTCTCTGATAAAGTTAGTCGGCTGTCCTTTCCGGATCGAAGGAGAGACAGGTGCTATCGAACATTCTCGGAAGGCAGTTCCATTTCGTTTCACTGGGGCCACCGGACGAATGACGTTATGCTTGCGTCCAGTCACTTCCTCTTTGGGAAATACGAGATGAATAACACATTCGATGGATGTCTTTAACCAAACTCCTACCATATATAATATCTCTTTCATTCATCTAGCTGTTGTCCTCTATATCCTACAACCGCCTGTACCAATCTCATTTCATCGTCACTAGCAATCATAGGCAGATTCTTGGAGAGCATCCTCTTCGGGAGGTCCGCAGCAGCCATGAGACTTCTGCCCGATCTAGTCAAATCAGCAGCCAAGCAGCTGCCAGAAATCGAGCACCCATCATTCGGTGCTGCTTTCGATACCTTTGGCAAATCCCGCGTCGTCCTCATCGGTGACGCTAGCCATGGCACATCTGAATTCTATCGTGCGCGTGCCGCCATCACCAAGCGGCTGATCGAAGAACACGGCTTCAATATCGTTGCTGTCGAAGCGGACTGGCCTGATGCGCGAAGCATCGACCGATACGTTCGCGATCGACCCGAGAGCCCGAAGAATGATGAAGTGCCCTTCAAAAGGTTCCCGACATGGATGTGGCGGAATACAGAAGTGCAGGGCTTCGCCAAGTGGTTGAAGGGCTGGAATGCGCAGAAGCCGAAAGAGCAACAGACTGGATTCTATGGATTGGATCTATACTCCATGGGATCGTCGATAAGAGCGGTTATAGAATACTTGGAAAAGGTAGATCCGGAGGCTGCGGAGGTGGCAAGAAAGAGATATGGCTGTCTTGCACCGTGGGCCGAAGATCCGGCGAAATATGGAAGGGTGGCTTTGAGCAAAGGATATGCTCCTTGCGAGCAGGGTGTCGTTAGGATGTTGAGGGAGCTGCTTGAGAAGAGAATGGAATACGCGAAGCACGATGGGGAGGAATATCTGGATGCGGAGATCAACGCCAAGGTGGTGCAGGACGCAGAGGAGTACTATCGTGAGATGTACTATGCTTCAGACGAGAGCTGGAAGTGAGTACCGTCCCCTTCATCTTGTCCCTGGAAGCCTAGTAATCGTACTCTAGCCTCCGCGATACCCACATGTTCAACACCCTAGTGCGCCTCCCGAAAAGCCGGCCTCGCGCCAAAGCTGTTGTCTGGGCTCACAACTCCCACATCGGCGATGCGCGCTTCACCGGCATGAGTGCCCGGAACGAACTGAACATCGGCCAACTCTGCCGTGAACATCTCGGTGACGCCGGCGTCTCCATCATCGGGATGGGCACGCACACCGGCACCGTCGCGGCAGCGGACGAGTGGGACGAGCCCATGCGCGTGAAGGCCGTCAACCCCAGCCGAGGCGACAGCTACGAAGGCGTGATGCACAACACGGGCACCCCCCCTTTCTGGCTCGATCTGCGTGAAGGACACATGGACGAAGATGTCAGGAAGGAGCTCATGAAGGCGAAGCTGGAGCGCTTCATTGGCGTCATCTATCTACCCAAGACGGAGCGCTGGAGCCACTATTCGCAGGCGATATTGCCGAAGCAGTTTGATGCGTATGTCTGGTTTGATGTCACTGAGGCGGTGCATGCGCTCGATCGAGACCCGCCTGAGGAGGCGCCGTCAGTGGAGGAGACTTTTCCGTTTGGGCTGTAGATGCCAGAGTAATTTATATTACGGCGAGATCAGATTAGTAGGGGGTTCTTGTATATACCTTGATTAAATGGGCGAAGGCGGTCTCTGGTATCGTGGAACTCTAGGATTCCTTTCAAGCTTGGAGGGGCTCTAGCTGAATTAGAATTGGCACTCAAATGAGGAGGCAATAAAGAATGTCAATAGTATAGGTGTCCTGTCGAAAAGTCAAACTTCAACCGCTCAGTACTGAAGTCCTGACTTCAATGTGCATTCATTCGAAGCCGTCCCGTTACACATGCGATTTGAACCGCAATATATACCACGCGGTCGCTCAACACGGCCGTCTGCATCCACTGACCTGCCTTACGTACCTTTCCAATCACTGATACGACCGCGCAACCCCTCTTCAAGCCTTCACAGCTCTTTTAGCCATAAACCATTCTTGAAGCCCGGAGCAAACAAAAGCTACAGTACAAGCCTGCATGTACTTCCGCCTGCTGTCCAGGCGTACATTGCTGCATATAGTCCAAGCCTTTACCATATTCCTGTGTGGGATCACACGTCTGTATAACTACCTATATGTGAGCAAGCAAATGAAGCGCAGACGTGTTGGTACATCAACCTCTTGCCATTTCCCGGCGTACACCGTGTACATAAGAGTCCTTCAATTCACCATATCCCCTCCTGCGTGTTTGTAATCCAGGTAGGCAAACAAAAAGCTACAGTACAGTGCATGCATATCTCCTCATGTTTGCTACTGTAGTCGTCATCACCTCGGAATTCCGTTATTGTAGACCCGCTGCAGCTGCATCATGAGGGGTCTTACCCCGCACGGCAAGCAAACAAACAAGATGTGACGTCCGGCTGTAGCAAACATGATGCGTAGAAGGAGGGGAAGGAATATAAATAGAGGCATTCCCGCTGCTCGTAGGACGAAGGAAGAGAGGAGGGAAGGTATTTGATAGAGTGCAAGAAGTGGTGGGTCTGGACATTGAATATATCCTTTTCATAAGTTTTCTTTTTTGCACATTTCTTTTGGTATATATATACAACGCTGCTGAGCAAGCGTACCCTCCACATGCTCTTTTGAACTATACAAGAAGTCATTGACAGTTACGCACGACACCTTTCTGTATCATTGTGCCTTGCTGTCTATACCCATTCCCCTGTTGAATTAGATGGATGATTCGCCGCCATGGCTCCGTCGTCCGGCTCCTGCTCCAGCTCCCGACCTCTTTTTTGTTTTCTTTTAGGGAAGAAGTGTCCTTTGATATCGCATCCTGGAAGGACAAGATGGCCGCTCCTGGACCCTCTTCGGTGCTCACCAGAGTCTCCAGGCTTCTGCGCTGCTGTTGAAGAAAGAACAGCAGCTGAGCAGCAGCAGCTACCATCGTCCGTGTGGCGACTACTCCTCGGATTGAGAGTCCGTCAAGAAGGTGCTGTATGTATATCTTTACGCTGGGACTGTTTGAGACTGTTCAGACTGTTGCTAACGACAGGATATGCAGTGGCTGGCAGTAATCCAACCAGCAGAGAGTTGCTCCTCGCACTATTGTCGAATTGCCTGATGGCACAGCCGGGCCTATCAAGTTCGAACCACTCTCTGGACTCCCTGTTGTCACCCCGGGGATGTCTCCTCTAAGATTATCGACCAATTTGGCGATGATCTTCTTATGCTCACAATATCGTTCGGCTAGTTAGGAACCCGTCTACTGTTTCTTGGGACGTATACACAACTGCATACAGGCAGATTGTTGCGGATGGAAAGAAAGAACAACGACAACTCCCGTTGATGCTCCTGTCGATAGACCCACAGCTAACCGAAGCGTTGGTGACCAATACGGTCAGTTATGAGGACAAGGCAGGGCATTTACATGGTGTCTTTCGATCCCTGAGTGTTCGTCCGGCATTGTATCTGCAAACTCTGGCAACAAAGGAGAAAGGAGAATGGCTATCTGGGCCTGAGAGAGGCCGCCGGTTCTCCCGAGGATTGCGGCTAGAGACTTCGTCGTACAATATGGATACATCAAACGGCTGCCCTGTGTTGTTTGCTTGTCCCGTTTATATCTGGCGCAACCGGATTCATTACGCTGCAAGTACCACAAGGCCTACCAGTATAGGCACTTCCTCATAGCGGATGACCCTGGGAGAAGCTGAGGAGTAACACCTATGGATAGTCTCCTTATTTCGGTTCGGCGCTAATCTTTGCACGCAGAAGCATGACAAGGAGCAATGAGCAGTTCAAGGATGCTGCACACACGTTCTCTGCCTCGTCAGATGATCTCTGCACCGCTACAGGGGTTGTCATGCAACCACCCGTTGAATAAATAGGACACGCATCCCTATAGACTGCGAGGTCAGATCTGGAGACAGGCCCGCATACCGATTCATATCGAGAAAGCGGATGCACCGGAAGAATGGATCGAGAGGTCTCTCACAGGACTCAAGAAAGAAGCATTCGATGCATGCAGGAGAGTTGGGAAGTCTTCGTGTAGCAGTTCATACTTGATAACATGGCTAACAGTATGTGCAGATTCTGCATCCAAGGGAGCAAGCCTCAGGAGGCGGCGTCTGGAATCGGACTTAATTGTGAAGGTCTCCGGCAGAGATGTGGCGTTAAGAAAGACACATTGGAATCCTCCAGCGAAATCCCACCATGTCAGAGGGTGTCATAGGCAATTTGTCTATTGACTCCAGGCCATTGGACGGCCGGTATGGGTGTCCTGTGGCTGAAGAAGGAAACAGACAAACATTATGTCTAGCCGGACTGGTGGTAATTGTTCAAACAAGGATAAGAAGTTCAACATGGCCTATAAACTGAGGTGCAGCGCCCTTGCCTGCACGTTTGTACTGGCGGTTATATGTTCAAAGACAAAGCAAGCAATGTAAACGCACCCGTATGGACGAAGACTAGTGCATATATCTTGCTTAGTCGGCGATCTTTTGTCGTGATGATGTCGTCGCTCGTTATTGTGGTTTCCCCACCATCACCCACGCTTCCTCCGCGGTCTTTACTCTCACCTTCCATCAGACCATCTACAAGAGAGGCACATCATCTACCTGTTCTTCATCCTTTACACCACGTCCTTGGGCGTGGACACTACACACTATGACGGCTTGATCCTCTGGATGGGTTCCGTCTTGTTTTCAACCGGTGGAAAGTCTCTACCAGTGGCCTGACCAACGAAGCTTTATCCTCTGTTGAACTGATCACCAGTCCATGGCTTTGAAACACTCAACACGATTTTGCAAAAGCAACAGCTACACGTCCTACAAGCACACGCAGCGGAGCAGAAAGCTAGCAAATCCACCAGCTCCTGCATATGTACACGAGTTGTGGTCAGAATCCAAGCCACCATTACAATGTCATGGACTCCGCTGGCACACAGTCAAATTCCTCCCATTGGTCCTCTGCTCCACAAGAGACGAAGAACTTCTTGATGCCATCCGCATCCACAAAGGAGGATGGCACCAGGAAGTACCGAACCACATCTCTCCCGAGTGATCAGCAAACTGGAGCCGTTAACCCATCGAAGCCCACTGCAAAACCAAATGCTACTACCATCGTTTGGGACATGGGTGTCTATCGATATCTCACATTACTATCCGTCTGCTTGGAGTTCGAGTATCTCGTTGATCCTTTGAAGTCAGACAATATTCGAAGCCTTGACGAGACACCTACAGACCTTCGCGCATTGGTCAAATTGTTCAGTACTACAAAACCTGGGTTCAAACCACCGGAGAATGACAACGTTGACGATCAGATTGCCATTTTCACAAAGAGATCTCCAAAGCTTCGATGCCTCTTCCGTATTGTCACGGAGTTCGTATACAGGAGACAGGAGAAGATCGTTATATGGTGTACCCTTCCTACAGAGCAATTACTTTTGGTACGTTTACATATGCTTCCACTTCCCCCCTATCTTCCTCTGCTCCTCCATCTTTTGATCAGACACCTGCCATTCGGCGAAAAAATGCGGCTTCTTGACCCTCGGCGGTCAGATTGAGGATCTCAGCGAAGGATAGAACGGCAGGCAGTCTCCCACAAGCAGATTTCGTTCCAAAATAGTCTTCCTCTCGTCGCATCCTAGACAGAGCGGAGACGAAAGTTAGTTCATAAAGCCGGCCAACAACATCAACGGCTTGTATGTGTTTTAAGGATATAGAGGTGATGATACCTAGTTCATGATTGATCTTGGATATCCGGAGGTAAAAGATTCCTATCTCTCTGTTCCTGGAACATCATTAATCGCTTTTAGGCATTAGCACCCTCTTGGACCTCGTCATCATAGAGCTGTCGATCCCCATGATAATGGGGTTGAATATGCAAACCCGGAAGAAGTTGTTGACTATTCCCATCTTCCTTCTGGGGCTTGTGACGACGATTGCGAGACATTACCAGCAGATGTCCGCAAGTCGGAGGGCAAGATTTGCACCGAACGATCTTTAGATCCGGCAACAAAAGCCACCGTGCGGGACACTGTCCTTCTGGGTTTCGAGCCGCGTCTGAAACGGAGCAAATGCGCTGGTAGCCATTGTATCGAGCAGCACAGCCCTCGGACCTGTAGGCACTGGGTGGCTAGCATTGTATTGGTCCACAGCTGTGGCCCATAGCAGCTCACTGATATTCCAGGCCGGTGGAACTCCAGTTGCATCCTCTGCGCGCCGAGGGATGCCACCGTATGGAGCAAGAAGGAGGCAACTTACCGCTGAGCGGAGCTTAGCAACGACGTGCTGCTCAACGGTACGAGGCAATTGTCCACTGGCAGGCAAAGATGATGTTGGACGAGCACACTGAGGGATACTGGACCAGAAACAGCTGGGTTTCTAGTCCCAAACGCCTTCATCACTCAGACAGGGCCAATGCCACTCATAATAGGAACCTGGCTATCCCATCCTCGGAGGGGTTGCCAACGTGCAATCCGATGTATCCAATTAGGAGATGATGTGAATCACTTCTGTTCTCGGCCCTTTGTCAAGCTTCTCATGAAGGACCAACGAACATGAAGTTTCGACATCGTGTATTCCGGCCCTCTCGTCTCTATAAAGTTCCTCTGACGTCAATAGAGGCTCTCGAAACTTACCACCTCCGAGACGCGAAGACTGTCCGAACGACCGCTATGGTTATTTCTTATATCTTGCGGCCCTTGTGGATGGAACAGCATCACACTCAATGGCGGTTACTGGTTATCCTGGATTTCCCTGACTTCCCCAGCCGTATTGCTCAGGCAATCGGAAGTATGCATTGATTCGGCGTCCAATTTAGGCAACAAGGGTCAAGCGCTGCAGAATTGGCTAAGGACCAGGGGCCACGAGTAGTACAGCGTGGCACGATAGCGTCGCGAGACAAGAAGAGATATACGGATGGCTACCCTTGCATGGAAAAGAGGCGTCTTGATTTAGCCCTAGCTATATGCTCTTGGTATGGTCTATGGAAAGTGAAGATTGCAAAACCAAGAGGGCTGTTGACACGTCTTCGAAAGATGGAGAACTGCAGAGCTCAGAGCTGAGCGCGGGACTGTGCGTCATTTTGAAGGACTTTCGGTAGCTACAACCGGTATACTGCTGGAGTGGAGTCATGAGCGTGCGCAAAACCTTGGAGCAACTGCGTATAGAGAAACTCGACCGTACTGTGCATGAGTAAGTAATATCCCAATGCACTTTTGGGTCATTTGTTTATAACTCCATAGCTCCCCGGAAGCAGGCGGCTCATAATTAGAACAGCTGCAACAACAGGAGCCGGATAGTGTGAAGGCATAGATGACTTCAAGGAGAATGTTTAGCTGTGCAGACCAAGACTCTGACGCGGCCAGCTAAGCCTCCTGCCAAACAGCCGCCCCTGTATCATATGGCTTCGGCCTTGAGATGCTGCTGTCATCAAAAGAAGCGGAAGGAACAAAAGCAGGAACAAAGACTTCTTCAGGTCAGGACACGGATGTCTTCGACTAGTTGCACATTCATATGCACATGGGCTGTGTCATAGCAAAATCCCTGCTTACCTCCTTCCATTCCTTCCTCTTTTACTATCACATGATCTTCTACTATTTGTTGGGCAACCTTTATGTCTCAAGACTTGTGAGAATAATCTTGGCTTCAAACTTCCAGTCTTCATCCAAGATATCTCACTAGGCTCCGGCTTCAACGCCGCGAGCTCCGAGAGGCAGTTCTGCTTTCCGTGGTGGAAATCTGAGTCATCCAGACAACAGTGCTTCCAGGCGTTGATTTCAAAGAACTGAACAAGCCAACAACGCTCAAACGAGGCAGTACGGTAGGCCTTCAGGCACCGTCCTATGTCGTAGCGGTGGACAGCTTCCTTGAGGACCGTCGCTGAAACTGGTATGGTAGAGCAAACAAAGCTCTACCATATCAACAGGGCGCCTGAACAACGGGAACACCGTGTGCCGTACCTGCCGTCAGAGGGTGGGCAATGACCTCCGATAGGGTGTTATTTGGAACACCGAACTATCAAGTACATACCAATGGCACCATTTGTAAGTATTTCCCTCTATACAGAATCGTATAACCATATTAATAGATCTTTAGACTGTGCATAACAGAAGCGCGAATAGAAAGAATAAAAGCGTACATAGACGGTCGGTTAGACGATCTCGTCTATTGGGACTCGTTGACGGCTGCCGACAAGGCAGAAGTCCGACGGACGTTCCAGGAGGTATGTTGACAATTATCTGATATTTCTACCTGATTTACTGAAATGGAACAGCAGCCCGACATTCAGACGTTTTTTTTTCGCTCCCGGCGCCGCCCCCGCGGTATGGAGGTGCCTTGTGCGATTATGATAACCCACGAAGGGTTACAAAATGTCAAATGTGCAAAGCCCTGAAGGGGCAGGCGAATACCGCTTCGGGGAGAAGGACGGTCTTTATCACCCTTATAAGGTCAATCAGATGGAAGTTTTCAACACATCCATCTACCAAGAAAGAAAAGACAATGGTTCGGACACCACCCTCTCCACAACCCTATGGCTGCTGCTATCTTTAGCCCATCCCCGGTCCCACTGACTTCGGCACTCCAATTCGACGACTCCGTCCTGTACCAGATGCCGCCGTTCCATGGAGGTCGCGGCATGATGATAGCATCATGGGCTTCGAGCTGGACGACCTCGACGTTTTGGTGTCTTCTTTGGCTTTTCTGGATCGCGAGCGGGACCGGGATCTGGTTTGGACATCTTGGCTGGTTTATCATTCGTGCCCGGTCTGGTTGCGACTCAGTGGCCCGCAGCCTCCGAAATATTCAAGGAGATACAGAATAATCCGACCAGGATGCGCTTAATCACCGTCTTCGCCGGCCTCGCCTGCCATCCGCGGCTAGATGAGTATCTTGGGATATCATAGACCTCGCCGCTGAAGACGAGAATCCACACGGCCATGGAGATAACCGCCCCTTGGAACTCTCGAGCAATGAGTTTACATATCGGCAAGAACACTACGCTGGCGTATCTCATCCTCCATGCGGTTGAATACGGAGGGTTGAATACGGAGAAGGCGCCATGCTGGTCACTGGGGCCGGCCAACATCGGCGTTGACGCAGTCAAGGCAAGGGTCCAATACTTGTGCTCGATACACAACGCCTCGATTCCCAAGATGGTGCGCATGACAAGAAGTCAAAGTCAATGAGACGGTGGCTGCTCTAAATTGGGACTATACGGAGTTGATAATGGTCCAAGATGACCAGGATACGCTCACCCGCATCCGCACTTGTTTGTTTTTCCAGTTCTTTCATGCATAACAAATCACGCGTCTTCCTGCATAGCAAATTGCGCTTCGAAATTCTCCTCTCCTGAGCTGCCCTAACACAGCTGCCTGCCGTCCTCCAATACTCCACCAGTTGCTGATAGACACTTGTTCATCCCGCCAATGCATTTTCTGGGCTTGCATACCCACCAATTCTGTGGCTGACGGTGTGGCTTCCACTCCTCCACCTCCAGAACCTGTCGATCCGTGGGTGAAGGAATATCCGTTGGCACCCGTGCCCATCCGGTGCCCATCATCACGGCCCGACAAGGAAGATGTTGCCGGTGGGGTGGCTTTCACTCCTCCGTTGCCAAGATCCAGTCGATCCCTTGGTGAAGGAGTACCCGGTAGCACCCCCACGAAACCGCCGACCATTGTTACGGCCCGTCAAGGAAGATCCAGCAAGCCTCAGGCGAGGCCAATGCATCACCGACGATATCATCATCACGGCGGTAGCCGGTCTACTCGATCATGGGTCCAATCTCTTGGTAAATCCCGCATTGGTTGTCAGTCTGACTACGGCGGGCTCACCAATGTCTTTATCAGACCCACGTACAGCAGCATGGCAAATTCAAGCGGGATGAAGTCTTGTATGGCCGCAAGTTGTCAGACTTTGTGGTTGCTGTTGCCATGTTGGCTCGAAATAGGGATATGCTGGCGACGGAGGACCTGGCCAGGTACAACAAAGAGTCCAGTACAAGGGCTGGGCTACTCACGTCTTCGCATTCTCACTACAGAACTCTTAGATCGGTCATGTTCTCGACAACGACAATAGTCCTCAAAAGGATGGTGTCGCGACTGCTGTAAATCTTGTCCGCCAGCACATTCGAAGACGTGATCACAGTCCTGCGAAGCCTGACGTTCACAAGGAAGATTGAAGAACTCCGAATACAATGGAGCCGCGGCTGGATCAACGCGGACAAGACCTGTGAAATCTTATAGGAATGTTGAAACCTGTCATTCAATATTCGAATTCGTTGATGAAGCAAACCTCTTCGGTGTTTGATACTTGCTGGCCTGGAGTGGAAGCAATAGTCCTTGGATAAGCTGCCTGAAGACGACATTGACATGGTAGATGGGCTTTTCGACACCATTGAAGATGGCTCGCATGCACGACTGAACCCCGAATATCATACTTAAGAATGACAAAAGGCATAGCTGGAGAGCAATAAAAGACAGCACCGGCATCATACCCACTGTTGCCGCCTTGAAGAGCAAAGGTAGCCAGGACAGGTACTAGCCAGGGCAGGAGCCTTGTGGTCCCTTCCTCAACCTCCCTGCTGTATGTAAAGTCTTCGGTGACAAAGTTGCACGAGATCATGCAACAGAAAGATCAAGGAATACGCACAAAGAATCTAGTATGGAAGGAACCGACAATCACCGCAGCATTTTACCACCAAATATGCGGTTAGGTATTGACAGCGGAACAACATATCCCAATCGAATACAGAAGACCGACACAGCTGGCGAATGCCGAAAAAGAGCAGGACAGGACTGGCTTTTGGACATGGATAAGCACCCATGAGACCTTCACAATTGAAGGCCTTCATAGATGATTCCGCTCCGGAGGTGCTAGACGGACCTTTCAGACCCCACTTGTCATCTTCTAGTTGAGCTCGTCGCTTTAGAGGTGTTAGGCGATCCTGCGACACCCTCCTCGCCATCTTCTGTGTTGTCGCGCCTTCTCCGGCAGTGTCAGAGGGTCTTGCGAGACCCTCCTTGTCATCTACTAAGTTGTGGTCGTCTCGTCGTCAAGAACACTCGCAGCGCAGCTCCATTCTTCATACCTTTTCAGTGTGAGGATACAGAGGGCCTCCATGCATACCTTGTGGACGAAAGACCACCATCGTCCTGCAGCAGTTCTGAAACCTATTGCAGCTTCAGGGTCTATAATACCTTTAGTGGACCACCCCGGCGGAACCAAGTCAATGCCAGTTGCGGCGTTTGATAATTAATTTGATACAGCACGGTGAACTCCTCAAAGCTGGCAGAACCATAGAAGGAGGCTTATCTTTTTTATTTGACATGTCTTTCCCAAGACATTCAGACGAGCACGAACACGGAATAGTTAACTACAACTCCATTTCATCCCAGCAATCCTCCGGGGTACGATTGAATTGAACAGATGCAATGGTCCTTTCCCCCAGCCTACAGCTCTTGGGTCCTTTGGAGACTGTACAACTGCAGTTTTTCGATACGACCACTACAATAAGAGAATGATCGACAGTTATAGTCTTGATAATGGCGCAGGGCTGTTCAAGTTTATGTCCAATGGGCACCGTTTGCTGGTCAGCTGGGGACGTTCACTATGATGACGCCTCTTGAACAGAAGCTATTACAACATACGGTCAGGGCACACGAGTTGCCAGGAGGTGCAAGACATCCGTTCAGAATGTAGCGTTACAAAGCCGATTCTAAGCATCCTCGTCGTTTTATCAATGACATACTACAAAAGCCGAGGATGTGTCTACATGGGAAGACAGCATGAGAAGTTCGCCTTACTTTCAACGTTTACTTGGTCGAAAAGACGTCCCAGAAGTCAAGCACAACTATTCTGTGTTGATCATCCATATCTCTCATCTCTCGTCTCACATCGTAACTACCTCGATCCCGACACCATCTCATCTCGCATCGTAACTACCTCGATCCTGACACAATATCACAACATGACCTCTCTACCAACTGAGCCAGATGGTATGGCGCTCACGAAGAAGCTCAAGATTCAGGACTGAGGACTGCAGTCGGTGAAGGCCACAAGGAGCCACATCGACCAGATCCGCGATTGGCATTGTTACACGTGGCAGAAAGATCTTCTTCGCGTCTTGATACAGACATCGGATGTGGTTGGAGATGCCTTGGGAGATAGATACGCCTCGGTGAAAGAGGGAGTCTCGTCCCAGAAACAAGGCATCTCGGAAGAAATCCTGTCATAAGGCGAGGGAACAGGATGGAATCGCCGCTCCTAGAGGAATCTCGTAAGAGAGACTTCAAGCAGGAAGATTCAATGCTGTCAAGGGGCAATGGGTTCAAGACAAGCTGGCGCTTAAGTATGCAGAAGAGGAGACTCCAGTGGACATGAAGACAATCTCGGGGCAGTTTGCAAAGGAAAGAGCCTCGTTTGCAGATGTGGTACGGCATACGAATAACGCTATCCTAGGACCTAGACTTATCACCAATACGCCTTCGGGTCCTCGTCAAAAGACGGCTGTCAAAGTCTGCTGGAGATCTTAACCCAAGTGACCAGAGAGTGCAAGACAACCTTTCAGATCAATCTAGGGAGATGAAAGCATGAACGGCTAGGTTCATCGCAATGAGAACGAGGCGCCCAATTTGTGGAAGAACTCCACATCCGGAGAAACGTACCCTGCCCCTGTCTGGATGGATACACAAGAGAAAGGCCTCGCAGAGCAGGGGGATGGAGTCGAGTCTGGAGTGAGAAGAAACTCGACACGCGAAAGACTTGACGAGAAACCACGGATACCAGCTAGATGCCGTAGTCGTGCAAGGATGGGGAGTCGATAACCAAGAACCATGCACGCACTGCCTGGCTGGCAAGGGGCCGTTCATGTCCCCAACGCACATTCTCTGGGTTCTTAGGAACCACTGTGGATCTTGGGACCAACCCAGGCTTGGGTCATCGGCATCACCGCAAAAGCATCCTGCCAGATGTCTCTCCTGACCTTCAAAGATCTTGGCGCTCGTCTCGGCTGCGGCATATGACTAGCTCTAAGACCAAGGAACTCTTAAATGGTTTCTTTAGCTGAACGTTCAACGCAGTCAACAGAGATGGCAGGAGTCGAGGACGGACATGGCGACCACAGCAGAAATGCTACCCCAGTCAAAGAGAAGGGGCATCTTCCAGGCGTCCGAAACCCTCTCTGGACCCGAGCTGGCCCGTCGTCGGTAGGCACTTTATAAATGACTACACTGCAGCATCCACTTCGTTCGAAGCTAAGTCTTCGGCAAATACTTCAGGCAGAGTAGGATGCCTTAATCAAGGCAACGAGTGACAATGATGTTCCACGGAAAAGGCGCGGGAGTCAACATAAAGATGATGTTGACTTGGATTCCGGCCCACTGGCCCAACACAGTGAAGATGGCTGCACGACAGCGACGATAAAGATTGAGAGGGCTATATCTTATAGCTTACTCGTACTTTATCGAGGCAACCTTAGTCCGCCTTACTTACGGCCATCTACATCAATGTCTGTACTGAGGTGAAACGCTGCATGGATGCAGAGACGTTGGTGGACCTGCAGAACATATCAGACTTCTCACCTTCTATGACCGTCTCTTTGATGTTGATTACTTCAAGGACGTCACTCGCAGAGGTTTTACGAACTCGATGGGTATGTCTGATAATAGCAGGAAGCAAAGGAAGGCATTACAGTGGCCTCTCGCGGGGGGATTGAAGGTTATTCTCTTCCTTCAATTGGGCACAGGCTGGGGCGGGCTGAATTGCAATTTTACTATAGGCTTCTAGGACCTGTAGAGGCTATCAAATACGATACAGATTTTTCGAAAGATCCGCCCCGTAACATTGATAAGTCATGTAATTGAATCCTATCAGATGTCTGAAAATAAGCTTGAATCATACCTAAATTTGAGCAAACGTTTGAGAAGCCACGGGTAGTTCCAGAGATTAAAATTTATCTCGTACCATCCCCACCGTAGATCTGTGCAACAGACCCACTTCAAACAGCCCATACAAGGTGCTTCTTGGTACTCCGAGGCAACACAGGGTGGAGAATCCCTTTCTCGAAGGGCGAAAAAAGGAATGGGCTAGTGTTTCAGCCATGCCCGCCAAGATGCTGAGTTACCGAGATTTGTGGGTTGGGCGTAACCGCGACAGGCAAAAGGTCGGCAGCCACCCGCAACCTTACATCAAACAAGGTGCTGGGCGTGACATCAGTGGGATGATGATCGGCAGGCACATTGTCATTGGGCATGCAACGGCGTTTGTCCCTTCGGATAGTCGCGCTTTGAGTAACGCATTGCAGGTGTGATGGGCGAGAAGGGATAATTCATTGGTGCTGCCTTCTCATGCCCGGAAGTTGGGGGAGAAACGGTGCATTGTGTTTGTCAAAGGATCTTCTGCCCTGAAATTTCCGATGCCGTTGGCCATAGCCTTGGTGGATTTAGATCTTCGTGCCTGCCTAGACTGTAACGAGTACAAGACTGCATTGTGTCCCTTAAGGAATAACAATTTTCAGAAAGGAAACCTCAACCTACGTCCCTTCCCATTCACCGCTTTGCTTTTGTTACACGACTTTGCAAACATTTTCTTCACGTCTGCGGGCGGACACTCTTCTACTTCTCTCAGCCTTCCTCCCCTCTCTCACTTCCATCTCTCTCACCTCACCTCCATACTCCTCAACATCCACCTCTCATCCAACTCTAGTCACTCGTTACCTCCAAAATCTTCGCTCCATCTCTCACCGCATCTCAAAATGCGTGCCTCAGTCCTTACCTCCGTGGTTGCTGTCCTCCTCGGACTCACCACCACGACCTCCGCTCTCAACACGCCCGACTGCGACCGTACTGAAGTCCGCAACGCCAACGACGGCTACCCCTCCGGGCCCGAACTGGCCGCTTCGATCGAAGCCAACGGCACCATCGACACGCTCTGCGAGTGGTCTCGTCCTCAATACCCCAACACCGCTGCCATCGACGACGGGCACCTGCTCCTCAGCGTGACGCCCAACTCACCCAACGCGTCGTTCGTCTCGTGCTGCTCCGCTTTCTACAGCATCATCAACGCCTGCATCGTCCCCGGCGGCTACTATGGTGGTGCCCTCGACCAGGACGGCGTCATCTATGAGATCACCAATGTCGTCTATCCGGATAACCCGCTTAATGCTACGGCTGAGTCGGTCAATATCACGGGCTTGCTTCAGACAGCGGATAATGCCGTCTCGAACTATCTCCAGAATTCGAGCAGTGTCGATCTGAGCCAGCGTGCTAGGTCTTATGTGGAGGATGCCTTCACTGGTAATGTATTCCCGACACTTGTTTTGTTGTACACTCAGCTAACACATAACTCAGGTGCGGAAGCAGCAGACCTCTCAAGTTCAGCATGACCAGCAACTCCCGCATGATGTTTGCGTTTAGTCGTGATGGCGCGCTGCCGCATTTCTTTCACAAGGTTGATGCTAGGTTCTTGAGTCCCATTCGCACCGGTATGTCAATACGATCTCTTTGAGGTATGGATGTAGCTGATCTTGTTCCCAGTCTGGCTTGCTGCCTTTCTTTCCTTCCTCCTGGCCATCCCCTCCCTCGGCTCCGCCGTCGCCTTCTCGGCCGCGACTTCGATCGCCACCATCGGGCTATACATCTCATATACACTTCCAATCCTCATCGGAGTCTGCCACCCACAGCACTTCAAAAAGGGCCCGTTCACGCTGGGCCGGTTCTCGCGCGTCATCGGCACCATCGCATGCCTGTGGGTCGGCTTCATCACCGTCGTTTTCTGCCTGCCGACCGCAAATCCCGTCACCAGCCAAACGCTCAATTACACCCCCGTCGCGGTGGGGATTATTCTTGTGGGAGCCCTGGGCTCGTGGCTCCTCTGGGCGCATCGCTGGTTTAAGGGCCCGGTTAAGATGGTCGTGGCGGAGCAGAGAGGTGTGGATCTCTTGGAGCCTGGCGCGCTGGAGGAGGCGGAGAGGAAGGGCGTGTTGGATGTGGGTGTTGATGGAGAGGGGAATGGAGCGGCGACGAAGGATGGGGGTGGGCTTCAGGGGTAGGGAGGAGATGGAATTGTCTTGGGGAATTCGTGGCACATTTTCAAGGCTGTGATATACGAGTGTTGCCCTTATACTCCCCGATATATAGCGGTAAGTAGGCAACTGGATTGGATCTCACCTTCACGGGTCAGACTTTCTGACCTGTATCGACTAGAGGACGAGTAGTCAAAATAGAGCAAAACTCTCGAGCTCGTATTTGGTCATTTTGGCCCCCAACAAAACTAGAGTTACCATTGGTGCCTGGAGTGGTACAGACCGCGTTCCCGCTGTCAGCATCTGCAGGGCGTCAACTCCTTTCAGCTCGACTTCCAACCTTTTTGCTAGCACATCCTTCCTTCCTTCATGAATCCAACCAGACAGTTTGCAATATGGCCTCCCTGGCCACGACACCAATCCTTCGAGCTATTGCCCCGGCTGCCCTGCTCAGCCATGGCTTCCTCTGCGCAATGCTCATAGCCTTCACACCGAAACGCTCTCCGCTGCGATACATCGCTCTCCCTATCATGCTTTCCCTCAGCTATATCCAGATCACCACTCGAGATCTGTTCAGCCCTCACAACTCAATGTGGGCGGGCGTCTTGGCCTCCCAGAGCTTCGGGTGCGCCTGCCACACGACAAATCTCCTCTTCCTGACCGGCGTCGACGCCGCCGAGCTCACGCTCGAGAAAGGCCTCGCCTCCAACGCGAGCGCCGGGCAAAGATTCCGCGCCGCCGTCTCCCTCGTCTTCAGCATCCGCGGCGTGCGGACGCGGTGGCAGGCCAAAAACACGCCTGCGTTCCCCGCATACTACGGCACGCAAACACCCAGCCGGGCCAGCTTCATTCTACGCCAGCTCGCCATCTCCGCCTGGGAGTACCTTCTCCTGGACTGGTTCTGGGGCATGTCCACCGCGCAAGACCCCGCTCTCCTGGCGCGCGTGCAAGGCCCGGGGACTGAGTCCCTCCGCGCCATCCCGTACGCTACAGCAGAGCAACTCGCGCACCGCGTGATCAGCAGCCTGCTGACATGGTTCATCGCCAGCCGCGCCATGATCGACTGCGTGTACCGTCTCTTATCCATCATCTTCGTCGCGTGCCACCTCTCGCCCGGCCCGCACACCTGGCCGCCGGCCTTCGGCACCGTCCGTGACGCATACACGCTGCGCGGCTTCTGGGGCGTGTTCTGGCACCAGTTCCTGCGCTGGCCGTGCGCGTCGTGGAGTTCCGTGCTCACGTACGATGTCCTGCGTTTACCGAGAACGGGCCGCGTGCAGCGGTATACGCATATCTTCGGCGTCTTTGCCCTTAGCGGCGCGCTGCATGTGCTTGCGGATGTGTGCTTCGGCTTGACGCTGAAGCAGTCGCATGCTTTCTTCTTCTTTACCAGCTTCGCGGCGGGTATCGTGCTCGAAGATGCCGTGCAGGAACTCTGGCGCCGTGTCGCTGCCCGCAGCAGCAGCGGCCGCCGAAGAACAGCACCACCGGTCAAGACCAGCAAGCCCCCAAACGGGACCCGCTCTTCTTCTGCTGCGGTTGTTGCTGTGCTGCGCCCGCCCTTGTGGCAGCGCGCCCTGGGCTTCGTGTGGGTTGGCGCCTGGCTCGCGGCCACGTCGCCGCTGTATATATACCCGCAGGCGCGGCTCCCGCCGGGCGACCGCTACTTGGTGCCGTATAGCGTTGTGGGAGGCAGAGATCTGGGGATGGTGTTCGCGGCGCTGCTTGTGAGTGGGTTGGCGTTGGTGTGGGGTCTTGGAGGGGAGCTGTAGAGTTGGTGCAATGGAGGGGGATGGTTTGCTGGAGGGGAGAATGAGCTTAGATTCCATTAGGAAGGGTGGGAGGGTAATAACCAACATGTGACGATTTGGACAGGGGATAAAGGAGGTAATTCTGGTCGGTTGACTGCGAGGGAAGTCATGCAGATGGAGATGGAGAGGTCTCGATTAGAATGTTTGATATGGGGAATTCACGTCAAAGTGGGGTCCCGGGTCGTTGGCATTGTATCCGCTCTGCTGGAGTGAGTCAGAAGGGCAAACAAAGCAAAATGGGGATAGGCAGTGAAGGTGCCGGGAAGCAAGCAAACAGCGGGGATAGATAGTGCGCACGTAGAGGGAATTGCTAGAGAAAAGGGGTAAGCGAAGGAAAAGCACGCAATCAGGGGGAAAATAGGGGCACAAACATGTTTGCTACCCCTCCTCTAGAATTCACACACACATACCCCATACACCCTCTGACTCACTGCTGCTGTACTGGATATATAAACACCCACCCTGTCCCTGCCTCTGCCTCTGCTTGTGTTTTAGGTGCGCAAGTCGAGTGGTGGGTTTTGAGTATATACTTCTCCTCTTCTTCTTGTCTCGCCACCCGTCATGGTGGATGTTCCATGCTATATGCATATATCTCGTCCTCTATATATTTCTGCGCATGTCTACGCATGCCTGTACGATTTGATGCTTTGTCTAAATATCTATAGTCCTACGATGTCACTGCACATTCAAGTTGCTGCACATCAACACCCCCGATTGGTATCTTAACCCAGAATTTCGATGCGGAGAGACTCAGGAAGATACTGTGGATATCGATGGCTTACATGGAAACATGCATGGAACCGCGGATAGGTTCTGGTTCTTTAAAGACAGGGCCGACCTGTGGCCAGAAAAGTTCCAGAATGACAAAAAGAGTATAAAAAAATTGAAACACTCAGAAGATGACCGAGGAGCAGAGTACAGATGCAAGGGCTAGCATTGACTTAACCGTTTCGTAAGTTCTTCTGTTCACATCTTCCAGCCATTCAGTTACTGATCCCTTTTTATATACAGATCCCTCCATGCACCGACAGTTACAATCCTTGTAGGATTAAATGAGGAACCTTTTCACCTTCCTTGAAAGCTTCTTATGGCCGTATCCGAGTATTTTCAAGCAACGTTCATATACGACTTCCTTGAATCCAGGACTGGTATCTTGCAGCTACGACATATGGATCCTAGAACATTGGTGTCTTTGTCTATTATATGTTCCAGTCTGGAACTCAGATCAACCATTTGTTCATACATGTAGAAGTGGATGATGACTCAGGTGACTACAAGTACTTAGTTCATACACTTGGCTTAACTGCATCCTTTACCGATATAGATAACGTACCTGGCCAAGAACCGGGTTAAGGGCTATCAATGCAGCAGAACACGCCAGGTTGGTGGCGCTCGATACGGTCAGACTCCTCCGTGCTGGTACACTCTTTGTCAACAAAGCTGAAGCTCATTTCTTCAAGCACAATTTTGGACCAGCACTGAGTAGTATTGCAAGCTTGCTTGGAAAGCTGGCCAAGACAAAGCCGAGTGAAGGTCTCGTTGGAACTCCGCAAGGCCTCACCTCCGGTGAATACCGACCTGGGCAGGTTTATCAGAGCATCGAAGAAGACGATGCAGGGTACGGCGATCCCACAAGCAAAATGCTAATTGAGGGTATTGATGAGCGGTTGGTGGAGGCTTTCCCCACCAATAACCAACTCTACAACCACTCGAATTCATGACATAAATCTATGTTCTTAACGATTATCTTTACGTCAATGGACTCTCAAGACCATATGCATAGACTTTATACAGCTATGTTATAGAACATCTCTACAATTTGGAAATCATACCTGTTTGAATCCTAAGGTTGATTTTTTCGGTCTGTAGAACAAGGGACGTTGACCATGGCGAGTTACAAGATGCTATAATCCAGTTTCTTGCTTATGTTCATTTCATGGCCTATAATGGTTGCGAAAACTCACCTTGGTTTGGCTATTGGGGTGAAGATGTCGCAACGCTGATGCAAGAATTGCCTCAGCTGCCACCAATTGGGATGGAGCTGTATAGGCTGGAAGACGCAAGAGGACGAGACGTTCATGATCATCAAGAAGAATAGATAGATGGAGTCGAACGATTTGTCGCTTACGTATACAACACGAAACCTGTGCAGTTGCTAGCTAAACTGAAGGAAAAGAGTATAGTGCAGAACCATGGCCCTCGAACCGCCCAAGATGAGCTTTAGCTAACCTGGGATATAGACACGATTTTCTCATCACAGTCTTGTTTGAAACGGACCACGGGTCTGTTCTGCCCTGTGTCGGAATCAATCATGTCACCAAGACGTATCATTGACGACCATTTCGCGAGAAATTCGCCTACAGATTATGCGGTTTCTGATGGTGTGCGGAGGAGCAGCGCCGTACCCACCGCGGTGGGACATATGGACTGATGCTACTGGAGGCGCTGTTCAAACGACGAGAGTGGAATTTGGTTGGCAAATGCCAAGTTATCGCATATATCACCCATCCCGACCTGGTTGCTCTGGCAGAGAGGCGTTTAATTTTATGTCGCGAATTTGCCTGTCGTATTTCCGGCGCAGGCTGTTGAAACAGAGGAACCAGAAATCAGTGGCAAGGATCTCAAGATGCGTGAGAGTTGGCTCAGAGACCCGAAGATCCAGAAGGATGACCGCGCTGCGCCTGCCGGGGTGCTGGGTGGACTCAACCCGGATGTTGCTGGCAAATCCCTCGGGAGCAGCACCGAGACGAGATTACGTTCAAACAGACGCAGGAAATGGCCGAACAAGCGAACATTGCACTTGTACAGGAACACATGGACGATGAAGAGGAAGAATATAAGGTGCAAAAGGACTATGGAATAATGATAGCGCTTGAGGAAGACGTAAGCATGGTACAAGATATAGTGAAGAATTTCGAGAGCTTGATGGAAGAAAAGGGGCTTCTCGAGTCGGAATTGACTGGCACACTGCTGGAACAGTCGTGGGACACTCGGCAATTATTAGCACGTGTCGAGTACTGTCGTAGGACGCCAGACATGTTCTGCACTCAGAAAATACGTTTGTCATAATTCTACCTCAAGACCTACACCGTAAGGTTCGGGTTTTACACCGCTTCCAGGAAACGATCGGCAAGAATACAACCATAATCACCAGATTGGAGGTTCGGTTCACAGATCCGTTATATGGTTGGCCACGATGGTTTTGGGAGGATCTCGACTATAACCTGGAGGTGATGGAGCTAGGAGCGTTTGGTTTGGAAGTCTCTTGTTTGCACGTCGCGTTGCAGTTGACGGAAACGCGCCGTGCAGTGGACCCCCGTGGATATAATCTGGAGATGGAGAAAGAGGGACGAGATCGATGCATGAGCAGATGGGGTGTGGTGCGGTCCATTAAGCTGTATCACCCCCCATGGTTGTACTGCTGGAACTGGGAACGTGTGTTATGGGGCACCGTGGGCTTCGCGCCCATGGTGCCATGTATACGGAATTTCACAGCGATTTTGGAATGAACTCAAGGTGATATGGAGATCTTAAGCTTGAGTACGTGCAATGTGGAAGTTTCTTGTCCGCATGTGTCTCTACATTTGTGTGATGCAAGAGATACACTATGGAGAGACAGTGCGACAGCGGGGAACCATTCCCTCAAAGTGAGCATCGTTGGAAGCTTGGATGCATTATCGAAGAGGAAAGAGCTGGCAGATAGCGGGTATGAATGAATGGGGTGTGGTCCAACAACAACATGTCTTTCATCGGAGACTCATTTCATTTTGTCGACTGAAGCTGAGTATACGGAATGCACGCTTGCAGTCCAAGAAGGTTTCTGGGTCGGCCGACTTCTGCAAAACCTCGAGACCTCAGCCCATGCAGGTGGAGTCCAAGCAAATTTTGCTTCCCGAAGCACAATGTGGGAATGCGGGTTTAAGTTGATGGCACCGTTAACCCTCCCGGGATATTTCCATATTAGCCCGACCTCTCAGTCAAATGTTACCGATGGCTGTTTACGTGTGCCCATTTCCAGGGCCATGGATGGGTAAAATGCCCACTGTCATTCCCTCGGTGCTGAACTCTGCGAGCACTGTAGCCCGGAACCTGAGTCCTCCTCGACCGTTCGTCCACGGGATACGACCGTCCATCGTGTCCCGTTGATTCCTCTACCGAACACACCACGGTCCGCGCTTCTATATTCTCTTCATATCGACGTCCTTGAATCTATAATTCAAAAACGATATCGTACGATGGGCCATAGTCGACGAAGATTTCGCCGAACATCTACCGGCCAAAATAGGCAGCAAATTTTGCATATATGGCAACTGGTTTACCAGTGATGATGCCCATGCTGGCAGTGTTTACAGCCCATCCTAACCGTTCAAACGGCTACGGCTGAGCATACACACCACACCAGGACTTCTTCCCAATTCTCTTGCACACAAGCAGCTGCGGGCACTCAAGGTTCCGACCGCGACAGGAGCGGCTTTGCAGCATTGCTGACCGACCAGCCCATCAGCGGAGGAAAAAGGAGACTTTGACTACCTCTTCTTTTCGTACAATCTGCAAAAAGAGCTTCCCGCGCCACATCTACCGGGGAAATTAGCTTGCCATGCCAGGCTAAAGCTCTAACTCATTAGCTCAGTTATTCAGTGCAAGACGATTTGCTGGTGGCGTAGGATGTCGAACTTGACATCAACAGAAATCTTACAAATCACCGTGATCAGTACACTGCGTCGCGTTCCAAACAAGTTAAACACGCCGACCAGGAGGGGAGGACCCCACTGGGTCTCGTTGCTACAACTGCGGGCGGAGGACGACTATAAGGGTATGGACGGCATATTACCAGTCCAATCGAAATTGCCGACCAAATCGGAAGCTGCACGGAAGACAGTCAAGCTTGCCGTTAAAGGCTAAAACAAAAGCAAGGTCACGGTCTCGCAAGAATCTTGGACCTCATCATAGAGAAGAAGAGAGACCGATATAATTTCTCTGAGAACCAAGAAGGATGCGCGTTTTGGCAGGCCACCTTCATTAAAAACTTGGAGGAGAACTGGATTCTCGAAAAGGCGGCGCATCGTGGAAAGCTCCAGCAAGTCCAACAAGCATTCCTGCACCAGCTCCAGGAACCACACATCAGATCCAGTCAGGGAATGTCGAAAGCTCTGCTGTATTCATTTTGATATAGCACTTGCTGCTGCGGAGCGCCTTTCCTCTGCTGATGCAATGACCCTCAATGTCGTTCATCAAGAGGCACATCCTATTGAAAGAGAAACATAACTTATAGACTAATCCGTAAGGATGATTCTAGCTAGCACCATTCATTCCTCCCACCGAGCACGACATTCTAGATGCTCCGGTGCGGGTCGTCCGACTTCGTCGGGCTCGTGGGCCCAAACCGGAGCAAATCAGAGCGATGCGACGTACCTACTATAAGGCTTTGTAGCCCATAGTCGGGCACTTCAAAGGCCAGGGAGTGCGACAAGTGCAGCCGGAACTAGGTGAATTGTGACTGTGGGGGCGATGCGTAATCCACACGGCTTCAGGATGTCCAGCTCTGGATATATCCACATACCGGCGTTCCCAAAATGTGTCTCGATTGCCGCGGTTCGCGCAGGGGATTGTGCGATTTGTATGTGGGGGAATCAGTATTCTCGCTACAGAAAACAAGAAGGTAAGAGATCCTGATTCGGTCGAATAAAGTCTGGCATCCCTAGGGTCGGAAATAGAAAGACGATTGAAGGTTCTGGAGAAAAGGGTAGAGAAGCTGGTTTCGGTTCTTGAAGCGAATGGTTTGAAGGTTGACGAGTCCGATGATGATGAGATCATGGAAGTCACCGTGGAATCCTCGGATCAAGTTGATCCTTAGATAGAGCTTGAACAACCGGTCGATTCGGTGGTTGTTAGCAAGGAAATCGTCACAGGGGTGTCGGACATTGCTACGGCGCCAAAAAATGATCCCCATCCCCATCGATTTACCGTGGATTTTGTGGCTTGAACTTATGTTGTATATTGATAAAGGCACCTGAATATCCTTTTTTGGATGTTCGGTGCATGGAAATGAGGAATCTTTACGCCTCATAGTCTTCGGGGAACGCTTCCTATGTGATCTTACCGACACAGACACCAACCCCGGCAGTTAATCTGAACGTCTCATTGCCGGCTTCCATCGCAACAAGATGCTGGAAGATTCCACCTAATGGCGGTGCTGAGAGATTTGCCTTAGCCGGCACAGACCTGGACACTTCATCCCTCACAGATGCAACTGCCGCTACCCTCTTCCTCCGATGCTACTGTACCTTGGGATGTACCCTTCGGCGTGACAAGACTAATCCTTCCCATCTGTTATGCATACCATTGGACGGTATTTAGACCTCGAATCATGGCGGGGATTGCTGCCGGGTACGATTCAATGTCTTCTGACAATGACCGTACTAGGTCTGCCATGCTGCATCAAGTCATCAAACACCATTCGCTCCAAACCATCACACGGTGTGCTTGGCCTTACCAGTCAGGTGAACTTGGAGGTTCCCAATCATGAAAGAACAACATGTAGCCAGGTCTAACGACTATGGTTTTTATATGATTCATTACTGCCGCATCCTCGCGGCCGGTCGTCAGCCACCAACCGTCCCTCTGCAACAACACGCCGTGACCATCAGCCTCTTACAGGACCGTCTTCGACTGGCGGAGGATATCGTGTTCAAAGTACGTCAACCTCACGCCTTCCCTACGAATGCCTTTCGGATTTGGCACTGTCGCTCTGGATATTTCGGCTTCGTCGGATACTTCGACGATCCATCATCGGGATATGCCTACTATGAAGACGACTCCTCATTCCGTTAGACCTACGGAACACATCAAAAAACAACCAACTCGGTAGAAGGGTTTCCAGCAAGCGAACTAGACTGCGCTCTACTCGAAGATAAAACCCGATCGGCATGGGATGAGACGCCTCAAGACGGAACCAAACCACAGGAGCAGTGGCCGCTGTTCTTCCTATCACACTGGGTGCCAAAGACGAAATTCCCACGATTCGTGAAGCTTGACGACAGGTCAAGGGCCATAGTGACCGTATCTGCCGAATTTGACAATATCAGATCGTCCGCGTATGCTATCGACTTTGACACGAATGGGAATATAAGAAAGATGACCAGGCATGCCCCGGAGCTCTTGCAGCATTCGACGACGATACAGTCTACTGCAATAATAATTCCAAAGAGAAAGGCTAATGAACTCAATGTAAGTATTAAACCCAGTCTATATCTACCTATAGCAGTTTCTAACCGGTATAGAACCCGTCCAAGAGTTCGTCAAAGAAAACGAAGTACAAAGGCAAATGCAAAGCCAGGGCAACCGAAGTATGAGAAGGAAGAAGTGACTCAGCCTCGTAGCCATGAGACTGCTCCTGGGTTGAAGCCACCGGTCTGGCGTATTGGGAAATCTGTGAAGGTGAGTCCAAATTAGTATGGTTCAGGCTTTAACCGGTACTGGACCGGTCGTATGATTATAATCGGATCAAGACCGAGTGTGGCAAAGGCAGATCTTGCTGAAGTTGTATCGATCGTCGCCTCAAGTGCTCTACCGTCGTTGCGAAGAAGTTCTCTCAATACCTGAGATTATTTGATCTAGAACCCAAGGGAGGTAATAAGGCACCAGCGGACGAGGAAATACTGACAGTCACCTCCTGTGAGTTGCCCCCTCCTCCTCATTCTGATGGAGATGAAGAAAGTAACAAGCCCGAGCTTTAGAACGTGTCCTGTCCTGGCTACATATTGGTCGTGGAACGGTTTTGTTCTAGGTTCCAGAAGTTTATGGAGTGCCTTGGTTTAGACCATGTCTCACATCGGTCCTGTACCGGTCTGAGACCTGTTCCCATCTACGTTCTACTGGAGTTGTCCTTTGTTAAAAGCATAGCAAATCCAATTCATAGGGTGTCTAGGCCTCGTGACTCACGAGGTCGCGGCTCTAACTTTTCGCTTGATTTAGGCAAGTTTAACTTGAATGATATTCTCTTTTAGATTTTGATTCTGATCCCTTTTCCTCTTTTGGAAACTCATGCTCTACAGTATCTTGCCCAACAAATACTTCATCTCTCAAAAAGTAACACACCATAATGATCAACCCTACACTTCTACCTCCCATAACCCCATTCCCTCTTCCCCATCCACTTTAAACTCACGACGTCGACTTCGGCTTCGCCCCCGGCTGTCTAATATACGACGTGACGGAGAACGACTCACCGGGGACTCTGAAGGGCTCTTTACCCTCAAATCCAAAGCGGCGATACATCGGCTCGCCGGCAGCCGCCGCATCGAGGAACGTCTCTAGATCCTCTTTGTCCGCGATATCCAGGCCCCACTGCATCATGAGCTTTCCCGCGCCCAGGCCTTGATACTCGGGGAGCACGGCGATCATGTCTAGATCTAGGAGGCAGAGAGGGAGAGAGCGTTAATCACGAGTTTCAGTCTTTCAGATTGAGGGGTAGCTGTGTGGGATGTGGAGCGGCTAATCGTGAGGGTCGAGGTTGCAAGGGAGGTATAGACTCACACATATGTGGCCGGCCGGCCATGTACTTCGTCCTCTCGCGCGCCATATGCCCGAAAAACATCTTCCGCGTCTCATCATCGCTTCCCTCCGCCCACTGTGCCGGAAAACGATTATTGACGAAATTCTCCGTGCCGCCATCAGGCGTGGGCACTGCCCACTTAGCGTACGCCACGGGACGTCCTTATCAGGGGCAGCGCGGTCCCTAACAACGAGATATCGCGCGGTGGGTTTATGCAGCAGGTCATGCGCGTTGGTCTGCGTCCACCAGTCGCGCCCCGCAGCCGTGTCTGGGAAGATGCGCTGCAGGAAGGCGTCGTTGAAGGCCGCGTACCAGACGTGTGTGATGGCTGGCATGTCGGCCAAAGTGGCCATGCGGAGGTGCAGGTCGGGTTTGTGCCTGACCTTGCCTTGGATGGGGGTAGACATGCTGATTGAGCGGGGAGCGGTTGAGCGGCGGGTACTGTTGCGAAGGATGTGAAGTGGATTGTTAAGTGTAGGATGAGCACAGGCGGGGAGGATCTGACTGTGTTTGGCTGGCCGACGGCCCCCAATTTGATTTATGGAATATCGGCGCTCCAGCTGAGACTGGTAGCTTCTGAACGACAGATTATACCGCTTTAGACGTATTGTTCAAAATTCTCAGATGCGATGACCCTTTTCCATACGACCCAATAACAGGTGCGACCGAGTGATTGAACGGTCAGGCGTCCAGAGGGAAGGCAAAAAGTGAGCCAAGGATAAGCGCGATTCCGCTCCGGTGATGCGACGTCAGCTTGCCTTGTCCACCAGCTCACAAGAGCAGGAATGCAGATTCATACAATGCAAGCCGTGAATATTATTTGTAGAATTCACAGCAACACGCCCAGAAACCTACTCACAGCTCAAAAGCCGGACCGTGGAAACATACGGTAGGACCGTAGGAACTGGTATCGGACGTTGATTGTCCCCCGCTTATCAGTAAGTAGCGTGTTTTCAGGCTAAGATCAGCCTAAATAAAAACGGGCCAGTCCTATCCAATCCCTATACCTAGGGCTTACAGGACAGTGGGGCGCGCCAGGCCACCTACGGTGCGTCTCCGCCATCTGTTGACTAAACATCTTGTATATTATTTTCCTGGGGTTCTGCTAAACTGAGCTGGACCTTGCTTCTTCAGCATGGATGAGACTACGAATTGGGTGGCCAGGCAAGCGGACCATCCACCCCTACCCACCACCCGTATTCCCCTCTCCCGCCTCCGCATCTCTACACAGCCCCTGAACATCCGCGGGCAGACTCCACCCGCCTACAACCTCGGGCAATGCCAAAAACTGCATCAATAGCCCCGCCTGGAGATGCCAGCTAATATGGCAATGAAACGCCCACAGGCCCGGATTATCGCTGACAAAGCGAATCAGCGCCCAGCCATACGCATCGACCGTCAAAGTATCCCTGCGGATCGGGTTCGGATTTGCCGGGGCGCTGGAGTTGTAATCGCCGTAGGTGGCGTAGTCGAAGTAGCCGTCGGACGACGTGGCCAGGATCCAGAAGACGTGTCCGTGCAGGTGGAAGGGGTGCGCGCCGTCGTCGAAGTTGTTGATCAACACGTCGACGGTTTGCAGCGTGGGGATCTCGAGCACGAGTTGGTTGGGCCCGAAGGCGGAGATGGAGCTCGCGGTGCTGTTGGGCGTGCTGAAGGAGAGGTTGGGGGAGGCGAGTCCGGTCATGGCTTGGTTCAGAGTTGGGATGGTGGGTGCGACCCATGTCGTACTGTTGAAGTAGGCACGGTCGAGCGCGTAGGCGCCGATTTGGAAGGAGACGGCCAGGAGGAAGAAGACATCCGCTGTGGGAGGTGTTTGTTGGACGGTGGGCGTGAGTTGCGTGGCGTTGAGGTCCTGACAGATGACGTCGAGGGCGTCAGACCAGTCGATGGAGGAGTCTGAAGGGGTATCGGTGGTGTTGGTGTAGGACAGGATGGCGAGACCCATGGGGTCGAGCACAGAGTTGTCGGTGGCAAAGCAGTATGTCACCATCTGGTAGCGGATGTTGTAGTTGGTCGCGGTCTGATTAGCGGTTAGGATTATAGAGTATCGTTGGGCAACGGCGATCTGGACTCGATGCACAGGGACTGGTTCGACAAGGGTAGCGTCAGCTGTGCATTTGTCAGTAATGTCGTTTCAGACTCTCAGAATGATATTGGGAGCTTACCTTCGACCACTGAAAGGGTATGGTTGTCGACAGAGAACTCAAACTCAGCAAATGCCCCTGTGTTAATCAAGCGCAGGCGATATCTCTTTCCCTGTTCCACAGAAATAATTGCCCTCGTCGAGTTGTCTTGACATGTGTAGCCGCTATCAGCATCATACGAAGAACAATCGAAGCTGGTTCTATCAGTAAAGTATGCCTGGAGGCGGTTGAGGTCACTCCACTCACTAGTTGGTCCCTTGGAAAAGAGAGTTATCAGGCACGGGCTCGTTGTTCTCATTTCCCGAAGCTAAATAAGCTGGCAACAATGCTTGCGTAAAGTCGTGATACCAGTCCTGGACTAACACCACTTGATCATAATCATAATTCTTGCGCGCCTCTGCTTCTTCAGGAGCGTGCACGATCAATGGTCCAACGAGGCCGTCGGTATACTCTATTGAACACCGTCAACTCGAGCTTCTTTCAACAGTGAAAGATGACTCACGGGTTGAGAAATGAGAGTGATACCAATACGTGCCATACTGGTTCTCTACAGTGAAGTTGTATAAAAAGCTTTGTCCTGGTGGAATCGGACATTGGGTGACACCAGTTGTACCATCCATCCAGTTGGTGCCATTTTGAACATGCCATGCCTTGATTACAGTCAGTGCCAACTTTCACAGCAGCAAGGGTAGTGGTTTTACCAATGCAAAGTTGTACTGTTTGGCATCGAGTTTGTTACATTCACAAGCAACCTGTCGCCTCTGTTCATCCGAATCAACGGGCCAGGGAACTGTCCGTTGATTGCTAAGATGTCTCGAACCACGCCTAGAGCTATAAGCGGAGGTCCTGAGAGTTGTTATCAGGAATCTTCTCACCATCGGGAGCAGCTATTATACTGTCAGCAAAATAGCCCACAGCTGGTCATAGCATTCCACTGACCTTGTATCACGCTTAAGGTGAAGTTATAGACCCTCGTCGTTGGTGGCGCGCTAATGTTCCATGTATCCATATCTAACTGATAATCCAGTACGTTTCTTCGCCATGAGTCGGCCGTGGTAGAATTACGCCCAGCGCTCGCTGTAGCAGTTGAAGCAGGTGCTGCAGGCTGCGACGAGGATGACGGGCTTGTTCGTGCATTTGCGCTGCTCGGTGAGTTATGGTGATGCTTCAACCCCAGGCCAAGACCTAGTCCAAGCCCTAGCGCAAGCACGATGAAGAAGATAAGTGCTGCTAGAGCCAGTAGTAGCTTCTTTCCCCATTTTCTTCCCTTTTCCGGAGGCGGAGACCCATCAGACGAGACTTGCTTGCCCTGTTGATTTGACATACTTCATGCATGCCGCGCAGGTTCTTCAGAAGGGGTGATGGCATGCAATCTCACTTGGAAGCCCTTCGATTGACAGGAGATACTTTTCTGCAGACCCTGGACAGATGTCGCAGACCAGGTGCAACCGTAGATGGACCTGTAGTCTCCGTATCATTGTGTGCCTGCATGAATCAAATGTACCCATTCACTGGTTCTGGCCCATCAGAAAGTCTGCATGCCTTCTGGCCTATCTTGCTGCCATGCGCCCTGCGCCTCCGATAGGAGGGTGGCAAATCAGCACATCCAGCCACTCAGAGACGTTCGAAATGTAATCCTCGGGTTTTCAGAAACCCGGCCTCGAACTCTGGTTACCGCCCCTGACGGCATGCACAGTGCAGTCAAATTCACAGCTTTCCAGAACACTTGAAGGATGGCACGCCTAGCCATGCCTAGTAAAATCTTAGCATCGACAAGTCTCAGACAAGACGGGACGAGCCAGAGAAAGCTTACTTGGAGCCACACGTTGGTTCAAACTCTGCTGTTGGATAACTTCAAGACCGCGGTCCCGGCACGGCATACCCGGCGCACAAAAGAGGTTTGCTGGCTACCATGGAACTCATTGGACGGGGGAGCAGGGCTGAGGTGCCCTTGTGTCAGACGCTTCCCGCCACTTGGTGTTGAAAGGGGAAGGTGCGCATGTTGGCCTGCCTGCCTCGCTTGACGTCGTGATTGCTCCAACGGCTCAAATGTCGTCTTTGACCCCACGTGCTGTCCGCTTCTTACACGACCAACCAATGACAGCAAACCAATATGTCACCACGAGTGACTTCTCTAAGTTCGGTTGTCACTTGCGGATACTTTTCGCCGCGGGAAATCATGATCACAAAGACCCCTGGATTGGATAAACACAAACGCCTATTGGCTGCTTTCCCCGCTGTCGAACCCACGTGTTCCCCTAGGCAAAGACGGACAGAGGCGACAACTCAATCGATCGCGACGGCGCGTTGAGAATCTGTTAAAACCAGCACATCAATTGAGAGAACGCTCAAGGGCCCTGTGGCACAAGCTCCCAGGCTAAGGTAGTCCAGGTGCAGCGTCGCGCCTTCTCTTCCAGCCTCGTACGGCATACGGACTAACAGCCGGATGCATGACTTTGGTACCTCAGGCGCGGTATAAGAAGGCAAGCGGCTGCTGCAGAGGCAGGGTTCCCTGCCACTGTCCTACCCTTGAACAGACCAGCCTAACCTTGGATCGTCGACTGATTGACGCATCCCTCACTCTCTTTTATCTTCATCATTCTTTGCTGATCATCATCGCTTGGAGTCCTTCCTAGGCAAATACCAATGAAGACCTCTGCTTTCCTCGCCATTGCTGGCGCCATTGCCGCGCGTGCTCAGAGCAGCACGTTGACCTTTGCGACCAGCGCTCCCCCAGAGTCGACGGTGGAGCCCAGCGTGACCGCCATTGAGGCTTCTGCCGCCACTGCTACCGCGCTGTCGCCAGTATCCAATGTTGAGGGTGTTGCCTTCAACCGTTTCATCCAGATCTGGTTAGAGAACATTGTATGAACTGAAAAGGCTCAATGCACAAAGGACCCAGCTGATGAATGCCAGGATTACGCCAAAGCTGCTGGCGACACCAACCAAGAATGGTTGGCTTCGCAGGGTATCACTTTGACCAACTTCTATGCCACAACCCACCCTTCTGAGCCCAACTACTGCGCTGCTGCTGGTGGTGACAACTTCGGGTGAGCACAGCCTTAGTCCTTCTGTCTGCCATCGGCTAACAAGGACCGCAGTATGGATAACGATGACTTCCACGCTATCCCTGCCAACATCTCCACCATCGCGGATGTCCTTGATACCAAGGGCATCTCTTGGGGCGAGTACCAGGAGCATATGCCGTACCCCGGCTTCCAAGGGTTCAACTACTCGAACCAGCAGACGTTCGCCAACGACTACGTGCGCAAGCACAACCCCTTGGTGCTCTACGAGAGCGTCACCAACAACGCCACGCGGCTGTCGTTGATCAAGAACTTCACCAGCTTCTACGACGACCTCAACAACCAGAAGCTGCCTCAGTGGTCGTTCATCACACCTAACATGACCAACGACGCGCACGACACGACCATCACGTTTGCATCGGTGTGGGAACGCGGCTTCATGGCCCCACTGCTGAACAACACCTACTTCATGAACAACACGCTGATCCTGCTGACCTTTGATGAAAACGAGTCGTACACGCTGGGCAACAAAGTCTTCTCCATCCTGCTCGGTGGCGCCATCCCAGACAACCTCAAGGGCACGGTCGACAACACCTTCTACAACCACTACTCGACCCTCGCCACCGTCGAGGCCAACTGGGGACTTCCCTCGCTAGGCCGCTGGGACTGCGGCGCCAACATCTTCGAGATCGTGTCCAACAAGACCGGCTACGAGAACTACGCCGTCAACACCAGCAGCCTCTTCTTCAACTCCTCATACCCCGGCCCTCTCTCAGACGTCGAGTACGTCCCCGTCTGGCCCGTCCCGGACGTCAACGCCACCTGTGCGGCCGGAAATGGTGTGCTCGCGGCCGTCAAGTCCGCTTGGGGCGCCGCCGGCACGCCCTCCCTCAACTACACCAACCCGTACCCGTACAACGCCCAGAGCGATAACAACGGCCTCGGCGGTGCGGCGGTGCGCGAGGGCGCTAACAACTCCATGCCTTTCGCTCAGCCTACAGGCCAGGTCGAGCCTACGACTACGGGCCCGGCGGTCGTGACTGCTCCTGGTGTTACTAAGTCGGCTAATGGCACCGCGTCTGCTACTGCTACGGGCGCGGCTGCTGCGAGTGGCACGCCCAATGCGGCGCCGGTGGCGAGCGTTGCGTCTGGCGCGGTGGGTGTTGTCGCTGGATTGTTCGCTGTCTTCATGCTGTAAAGTAGTCGAGATGAGTGAGGAAAGGGCAGATTGATGGGAGCCTCTGGAGCGGGCTTATTGAGTTTCACTTCTGGTAGGCGGGAAAATTACAGACTTTTTATTTTATCATGATGCATATGGGAATGTAAATGTAGATATACTTCTCATGTGAAGGCTGATGATTAAATGCAAAAAGTTATTTGATATTATAGTCAGTGCTGCATCTGATCTCGCACCTTGATAAGAGAGTAGTGAAATGTTTTTGGTTGTATTCCTCGTGTGCTGCGCGTAGGGAAGTCCTCCCCTTGGACGTGGTGAATTCTCGGCCCTGCCGAATTTGCCGAGCTCCGGCCCGTCAGTCACCCCGCGTTCTCAGGCAGCAATTTCTTGCTCTGCACCTCCACTCTCCTCCCACCACATCCCGAACATCCACCATCCACCAACCCAACCATCAATCACGCGACCACCGCAAATCTGGCTCCATCATGGCATCCAAGACCTACGAAGGGCGGCACAGCCCCATCTCCGGCGACGGCGGCAGCTCCGTTCCGGACATCGTCGCCGGCGCACGCATGCGCCAGGCCGGCGACTCTGCCGACGGCGACGGCGGACAGGATAGCGATGACCCGGACGAAGATGAGCTGCGCGGCTCTGTGGGAGCCGGTGTGAACGCTGGAGCAATGAATGGAGCAGCAGATAGTGCAGCGAGTACTGCTGCGAAGGATAAGAAGAAGAAACGCCGTAGACCCAAGAAGAAGAAGAACGGTGGTGCTGCCGCTGGCGCTGCAGAGACGGCGGCCGCGATGGAACAGACGGTTCCTCCGCGCGTGCCTGTGGCGCAGCTCTTTCAGGCTCAGCCGTTTCCCTCGGGCGAGATCGTCTCGTACGCGGCGCACGATGGAAACACCGCCCGCACGACGGCCGAGGAGATCAGATATCTAGCGAACAAGGACCGCATGGACGAGGAGTTCCTGCGCGACTACCGGCACGCGGCCGAGGTGCACCGGCAAGTGAGGCAATGGGCGCAACGCGACCTAATCAAGCCCGGGACGCCGCTGCTTACGATCGCAGAAGGCATCGAAGACGCGGTGCGCGCTTTGACGGGGCGCCCTGGCCTCGAGCCCGGCGATGGCCTGCAGGCCGGCATCGGCTTTCCCGTAGGACTTAGTTTGAATAGCTGCGCGGCGCATTATAATCCGAACGCGGGGAATAAGATCGTCGTGCGGGAGGAGGATGTGCTGAAGATCGATATCGGCGTGCACGTGCGCGGCCGCATCGTGGATAGCGCGTGGACGATGGCGTGGGAGCCGCGGTATGATAATTTGCTGCTAGCGGTGCGTGAAGCGACGGAGACGGGTGTGCGTGAGGCGGGGATCGATGCGCGTGTTGGAGAGGTCGGGGCGGCGATCCAGGAGGTTATGGAGAGCTATGAGGTGCAGATTGGAGGGAAGGTGGTTCCTGTCAAAGCGGTAAGGAATATTACGGGACATGATGTCAAGCGCTATATTGTCCATGGCGGCAAGAGCGTGCCGTTTGTGAAGAGTGATGATCAGACGAAGATGGAGGAGGGAGAGGTCTTTGCTATTGAGACGTTTGGGAGTACGGGGAGGGGGTATTTGAGGGATGATGTATGCGCCCGGATCCCCCTCCTTCCTTCCTTCCTTTGTTCCGTTGTTTGGCAAGAGAGAGCATTACTGACAAAACTCTTGTCCAAACAGCTCGAGACATCGCACTACTCCAAGCTCCCCTCCGCGCCTCGCGTCCCGCTGCGCGTCGCATCCGCAAAATCCCTTCTCAAAACCATCGACGAGAACTTCGGCACGCTGCCTTTCTGCCGGCGCCAGCTCGATCGGCTGGGCCAGGAGAAGTACCTCTACGGCGTACGTCCCAGTCCCGATTCTCTCTCCCGCCCTCGCTTTTCCCAACCCCATCGTGCCTCTTTGTGCACACCCACAAGCCCCTGGCAAGGACCAGAAAGCATAGATTGTCTTTTGGATAATAGCAGCTGACTATCATCTCACCAATGCAGCTCAACAGCCTCGTCTCCGCGGGCATCGTGGCCGACTACCCGCCGCTATGCGATATCAAGGGCTCGTACACGGCGCAATACGAGCACGTGAGTCTTCCCGCCTCCGCCCTCCTTACGCATCTCCTCTGCTCTCCTCTCCGCTTCTGCTACAAGTAATCGCTTTTCCTCAATTGCTTTTGCTTGGGGGATATTCCGTGGCCATGTTGCTGACATCTCTTCCTCCTGTGCGGGACAGACCATCCTCCTCCGCCCGGAGTGCAAGGAGATCATCAGCCGTGGAGACGACTACTAGCTCTAGCTTGAGCTCTAGCTTTTCTGACTCCGCGTGCCTCGTCATTCGTGATGCGTGGTGGAGTGCAGGGGTGTGTGGGTGTTGTGGCAGTGAGTGAGCGGCACAGCAGGGGTGGTGTATACGTCCACCCCGCAGACCTACAAATTTTTTTCCTGGTGTTCTGTACGCATTTTGAAGTTTATGGTCGCTCTTTACGATGATCCAGCCACGTTGTGGTCACCTCCCCGATGCTTACAGTCTTTACAACAGTGCTTTTCTCCCTGCCTTGGCTTTGCCGGACGGATGACTTAATCTTCTCTACACTCCTTCAACCTAAATTCAAGCATATCACAGTCGCAGAGAGCCAATTTAAATACGCATGTCTATCTCTAACCCCTGTGCCCACAGCTCTAGGACTACACACAAGGGAGACTCGAGCAGATAGACTACCCTGTGGTTCGGGAAGCACATCAACCAGCAATAACGTAGGTAGCATCGTGAGTCGGTCTTTGGGGGAACGTTACGGTGCAGTCCTACTGTAACACGGCGGTGAAAGGGCCGGCTGGTGAATGCTACTGGTCGTGGAGAGGCCACCGCAGCGTTATTGGAGCTTCGTTCCTGCTCAATGGCGGCGGCTGTGGCGGTACGTTTCCTTATCGAAGCTTAGATTTTGAAAGCCCCCTTTACCAACATCGAGCACTATTGGCTATACCAAGCACAACACGCAATATCAATCACCTGCAGAATCCCTCGTCGATCTTATCCGTCTGCGGAGACATGCCCCTCACTCAAGCTCTGCAGTTAAGCATTCCGCAACCCCTGAATCCCGTGGCCAGCCAATGATAAGCTGATGGTACCTGAAAACTCGACGAGGGCAGCTGGACTTATTAAAAAGTGCGCGTCCGCTCTCTAGGCATTGGAGACCGTCCCTTTCTCTGCAGGCAAGGAAGCAAGTAAGGTGGGCCCACTCCGCATTCTCAACCCTGGACCCTTGACGTTAGCGTTTCATATTCTGTGGCCGGTGCCAAACGTCGCTGCTGCTCATCACAGAGGCAGGGCTATTCAGTAACGTAACAGGTACCCGTCAATAATCAACCAGAATCAATCGACTAGTCTCGGAGAAGCATATACGCCCTTTGCGAGGATATGATTTCTTTGACGGGGCCACGGATAAATAACCCCTTATTGCGAAATCCAGATACGGCCGCTCCTCCCAGCGCGAGATCCCGGCTCCTGATTGGCCATGTAACGTTACGCCAATCTCTTCTTTTCCACCAATCAGCCCTTCAAGCCGCACCTACGATCGTACGACCTAGCGAAATGCCATCCCCTACTTCACACTTTCATCTCCGAGAAGGGTCGTGATGCTTTTCGATGGCGGTTTTGAGAAGCCAAGACTCGCAGATTTGAGTCTTGGACTCTGATGGAAAAGCTTGCGGGGTGCGAAGAAAGGGGGCTAACGGCGGGAGCGGCGCACCCTTGCAGCCTTGGCCCTCACGTACGCCCTGGAGGTGGCTTGACGGGAACGTTACTCGTCCATGGGGCTCTAGTGTCCTAGCTAGCTTCAACAACACTTGCCAATGATGGTGGTCTTGATGGAAGAGGGGCCTCGCATGGCTGTCGACTCCTGAGATGGGGCAGCGCAATTGAAGCTATATAGGGAGAGCCCCTGGTCTTCTTGCTTCACATAATCACATTCTCTCTCGTGTGTCCAATTGCTTCGCTGTATAGCATCCTCTCCTTCATTTATACTCACCTGCTTGAGTTTTGCTTTCGTCACTCATTACCACCCGCAATGGCTCTGACCAAGTCCCTCCTTCTCAGCCGCGCGCTATCGTTCTGCATTGCTTTTACCTCATTGTTGCACCCCAGCGCCGCACGCCCTTACCAACCCGAAGCCGCCGGCGCTGCGCTCGAGAAGCGCTACACGTTCAACGCCAAAGCCTCGGACAATGTCGCCGTCTATTTCGGGCAGACCGATATCACAGGGTCCACCTCCCTCCTGGCCCAATGCCAGGACTCGAACGTCGACGTATGTTTCCCCCTTCCTTCCTTACCGCCCTCCCCCAAACCCCCAAAACAAAGCGACCGCTCACGCTCCCTCCCCAGATCGCCATCCTCGCCTTCGTGACCGAATTCTCCGGCCCGGGCGGGTACCCTACGGTGAACTTCGGCGCCGCCTGCGGGGGGCAGTCGCAAGCGCAGATCGACGCCGGCGCCTCAGGGCTACTCTACTGCCCAGACCTTGCGTCGCAGATCACGGCCTGCCAGGCGCTGGGCAAGCCCGTGCTGCTGTCGCTGGGCGGCGCCACGGGCGGCTCGACGTTCACCGACGACGCGCAGGCGACCGCGTTTGCGACGCAGCTGTGGGAGCTGTTTGGCGCGGGCACGCCGTCCGATGAGGGCTTAAGACCGTTTGGTGATGTGCAGGTTGATGGGATCGATAGTGCGTTTCCCTTCCCTTCCTATCCTCACTTTTCATTCATGCGACGGACCGCAACGTGCTGACTTTCGCACGTCGCAGTGGACAACGAAACCAACGACCCAACCTCATACGGGACCTTCGCGGTCGCGCTGCGGTCGCTCTTCAGCAGCGCCTCCAAGCCATACTACCTGTCCGCGGCACCGCAATGCCCACGACCCGACGCCTCGATCCCGGCCGCCGCGCTGTACGAGTGCGACTTCGTGTGGCCGCAGTTCTATAACAACTACTGCGACATCGGCACCAGCTACTTCGACTCCATCGCGCTGGAGTGGGCCCAGGACATCGCCGCCAATTCTGTGGTGGATGGCCGCATGCTGGCCGGCGTCCTGGCGTGGAGTGGAGGGGGTAGTGGCTATGTCTCTGGTGATGATCTGGCGGCGGATTTGGCGCCGGTGTTGGGACAGGCGGCGTTTGGGGGCGTCATGATGTGGGATGGACCAGAGGGACATGCGAATCTGGATGCGGCGGGCGTAGATTTCGTGCAGTTGGCGAAGGAGGCGGTGGAGTAGTGGCTGGTGGGGGATTTTATATTCGCGTTTTGGGGAGGCGTGACTGGGTCTCGGTATTGCTTTTGTTTTCGATGGTGGGCTGGGCTGGTTCTGGGTCCCCATTTCTGTATTACAACAGTCATGATTGGATATCGTCGCTCATGTTATGCCAGACGTCGTGGAAACCCCTGGGTCCGTCCCTGGTTTACAGGCTACGATATCGATTCAATAAGGGATACGCATAGTGTAGAAGGACTGGAGCTTCGTCCCCCGCTCCCGCACTCTCCCATCCTGTCCAGCTGCTTCCTCTCCCCGGGGCATGCCACTCATGAACTACCTCCTAGTCTAACCCCGAGGCCGAACCCTGTGGGAGGGCTTAACCATTGTTGGCCTGGTTGACCATGCAGTAGTCGAGGTTGTGGACGCTTGTGTCCGGGTTCCCGACCCAGGTTCTGGAAGCAGCAGAAGTCAGTCACACGCATGCGCTCAGTGTTTCACCCTCAAAGACAGAGGAGGAAAGAAACTAGAAGACAAGGGGGAAAAGAAAAAACAAAAAAGCGCAAAAAGGATCCCACTTACGGAAACGCCACCGCATTCCCACTGCCCCCAAAAACCGCAAACGTCAGAATAAACACCAGGACCTGCGTGCCGCCATCCAGCGCCGCGCTAACCAGGTAATTATACTTGACAAACAGCTGCGGATGATATCGTCTCAGCCACCACTGGGCGCCAAAGCCCAGCAGGAAATAACTCAGAATACTCGCGTTGATCCCCACGAACAGCCAGCCCATATACCACAATATAATACTCATGTTCAGGTACGAGAATACCCGGTGCGGGTAGTATCTGTTCAGGATCCAGAACGGCAATGGGACCGCGAAGCCGAGTAGGTACGAGATGGTCACCCACTGGTACCGTGCGCCGACGCTGAACATGTCCTTCGCGATGGACCACGCGATGGCGAGGGTGTTGAATTGCTGGATGTTTTGCCCGGACCAGATGTTGCTGCCTTGTATGGAGGTTAGGATTGGGGCTTGGTTTTGCACGATGCTTGTGAGATGTCAGTGAGGAGATAGGAGAGAGGGGAGGGATGGAGATACGTTAGCATCATGACGTAGTTCATCACGGCGCCGACGAAGCAGCCTAGCACTTGCACGGTGAAGGTGCAGCGTGGCGAGATGTGCACGTATTGTGCGAGCTTGAGGTCCCGCGCCAGGACTTGCCCCATTTGTAGCGCGTTGTAGGTGTAGCATGTGAAATATAGATCTGGGAGTACCGGTTAGCAAGAGGATTGATAGTAGGTTGGTGATGCTTCATCGCAAATTCAGTGTCAGGGAAGGCGGATTGGTCGATGATGTTGGCGGCGATGAAAAGCACACGCAGGAAGGACGAAGGGCACGTACTAGCCAACGGTTTCCCCGGGAACATATACCCAGCCAACATCTGACAGATCGGCTGAACATTAAACTGAAACCCCGTAATGCCATACTGCGCACCAAAGAAGAGCATAAACAGCGTCGTAAGCAAATTCGAGATAATATACCCCCACCACGGCAGCGTGGACTTCATCGCATACAAGCACGAAATCCCAATAACCCACGCCGCCACCAGGACACCACCCCACCACCACTGGGGGCACTCCGGATAAAGATTCCGCAGCATGACTTTATAATGCGGATCCAGCTCCGGGTCGTTCAGCTTGCGCGCCGCTCGCTCCGACGGCGTCTCCACGTTCTCCCAGAACCGCCAGAACGACCCGGTGAAGAGCTTTCGAAGGTTGGACGGCGAGGTCCACGCCCAGCCTTGCTTGATGTCGTTGTAGTTCCAGAGCAGCATGTGCGTGAAAGTCGCGGTGAGACCCATGTTGCTCGTGATCAGGTACGCGACGTAGGTTCCTGTCAGCCAGGGGATGCCCTGCGCTTTTAGAAGGGTGGGGTCGATCTCGTGGTTGGCGTTCATGATGAGCATTTGGTTGTAGACGACGTAGTTGGTGGTGTTGGAGGACCCGTCGAAGAGTTCTTGGGCGAGGAAGGGGAAGTCCTTTGAGCGCCAGATGTTCCCGTAGTAGATCCCCATGAAGAGGATGATGCATCCCAGGTACCCGATGAAGGTGTTTGTGAGGGCGTAGAGAGGGTACCAGAGGGGTGAGCCGAGACTGGCGATGTATTGCCAGTCGAAGGATAGCGATACTGACACTGGCGTTAGTTGACTTGGAATAACTGGGTTAAAGAGGCGGGCGTACAGAATCCAAGACCCTCATTTCCGGATGCACCACCGAAAAGGTTGGTGAAGACCAGACTGTGCTGGTTGGCAAGGCAGAAGATGGAAACCCCTTCCAGGACCGTGAACATATACTAGCCACCCGTTAACACTGCCCACACTGCCCCAGTAAATCTCCAGCTCAACCTACCTCCGGCACAACTTCCCAGACAAAAATCGCCGCGAAAATGATATAGAAGATCTTCAGCCGCTGCTTCGTCTCCCTCTTATCTCTATGCAGCGACTCCAGCAGCGTGCTGACGGGCAGATTCATCGGCCAGAGCATCTTCGTCGGGTGGATCAAGACCTCGCGCAACAGGCCTGCGATACCGTAGCCGATCATCTGCGACGAGATCGTGATGAAGATTCCCGCCGCGTGGCTGGGGTATCCGCCGTAGAAAAGCTGCTGTGCGGCCAGCGCTTGCGTCGCCAGTGCGGACTGCGCTGCCGCGGAAGCCATCAACGCCGCGCCCGCGTGCTCCTTTGCGTTGAAGGGGCCGGGGTTGAGGAAGCGTCCGATGGCGCCCCGTCGCGGGATGGCGGCTGCCATGGCCTCGCCCAGCACATACGCGATGACGGTCAGGAACACGACCGAGACGTAGATGGTTTGTGGCTTGAAGTAGAAGATCTCCTGCAGGACGGAGCCGAAGACGGCGAGTCCGGTGCCTTTGCATCACGATCAGTATTGGCAACTCGAGTCTTCACGTTGAGGAACACATTATGGGGCGTGATCAAGCAAGGGCGTTCTGTTCCGACGTACCCAGAAAGAACATGCGGAATGTCCACGGATTGATGCTAGGGTCGTCCTCGACGTGGATGACCTGTGTAACCAGATCCTCGGCTGTAGACACATCCTTTGTCTCCCCCGGCGCATACTCTTCTCCATCATAATGCGGCAAGGCGTCGACCTTGGCGTCCGGAAGGCCCGTCTTGCTATCTCCAGCCAACTCTGGCGGCGACTGTCGGCTCTCGGCAGGAGTAATGTCCTTCAGCGGGATCCCCGCATCCGTGTCGGCGCGGTGATATGTCGGCCTGTGAGTAGCCATGTTGGCGGCTACTATGGGACTCAGTCGACAGTTGGTGAGAAGATTGGAGTGCGAAATCGAAGATGGGGGCAAACCTCCTATGAATGCAAGCAGGGGGGAACTCACGGCTCATTTATGATGCAACACCCCGATCAGGAGAGCAACCTATCGTTAGGGTTCCCTAGATTACACAACGCCATTACTTCGTATTCGCGCTCGATATTGGCCAGATAAGGAATATTTGACAAGGGTAGATGAAGCAGCCCAATCCGGCAAGTCGGCCGCACCACCGCCATCGCCCCGTCGTAACTCCCCAGGCCAGAAGTGGTAGGACGAAACATGACGCCGCACCAGCTCGCGAGACGCAAGATAGAGCTAGTGTGGATGGGGAAGCTGCAGGTCAATCCTGGCTGGCGAGCTGGGTTTTCTCGTGATGTCGTGGGAGCGATGTGGGCCCAGTACGGCGTCCCATGTTCCGAGGCCAGCTCGCCCGTTTCCCACTTGGCAGCTGGCACAGCAAAGTACGGTATCCGTTCGCACAAGGGCTGGCCCGAAAGGCACCAGCTACCCGCGGTCTCTGCCGGTGAGATGGATCAACGGCGCCTAACAAGCATTGGACAAGCATTAGGCAAGCATCAGCCAGCCGCCGGTCAAGCACTAACTGCCCAGAAGCGCTAGCTGGAACAGGCAGGAGGGCGGTTCTGCCCACTGGAAATACGTAATTTCCGCCCTTGGATTATCAGATGGTGGTCACGCTAGGACGACGGGAAGGATGCGCTAGAAAAATCCCGCATTGATGGGCTTGGAGGATGGCTTGATGGTTGGTTATCTGGAGAACGGCCGAGCTGGGAAGGTTACACCATGGGCTTATGTCACGATTTGCCGAGGGAAACAAGCAAGCATTCTGATACAGAGCGAGGGGTTGACACCGGTCTGCTTAGGTAATGGTACTGATCAGATGGAGGTCAGAGGTCATACTAGTATCTCAAGCTGCTACCGCAGGTTTCATAGGTTCTCTTGACAAATTAATAGAAAGAAACAAGGTATGTTATACAACATGGAAAGACATGTTTACAGTGTCTCTGCTGTATATATATAATGACGATTACGTTGATGGACATCAATTCCTATAGCTAGAAGAAGTGATGCTTCTTATTCAGCCCCGGCTGCTACTAATACTTGATTCATCCAGTTTTTAATCGAGATAGAGACGAGCATTCACATGTTAGATCTGGACAGATCGACTCTCTCATTCCTAGCAAGACAGTCATGAGCCCATCATGTGAGATGAACAAGAGCTGCTACACTACTCTGAAGTTTTCAACCTAAAGAACTCCTGAGTATATTACCATATTACCAAATCAACGCAGCGCTCAAAATGCACAATGCCGATCAATGTCTTCACCTATCGCCGCCGACTTCCAGATATGACTTCGCCATCCATAACACGCCAGGCAAGACTCTCTCCCTCGCGGACCCCGCCGAGTGCCGCCTCTCTCAAGCCTTAACCAACAACTTCCACCCCGTCTTACTCACCCTCGCCCAACAAAGCAACACCGTACCAAGCGCAATCGAGCTTCCCGCCCAGACCTGTGCCCCAAGATACCGTCCATCCATCGCACTCACGAGCGCGCCTCCAAGCGGGGGTCCCGTCAGGCACGCAAAGCTATTGATGCTAAAAACCATGCCCATGCGCACGCCGAGCTTCTGCACGTCGTGCGTCAGCGCGCCCAGGCACGTCGGATACAGGGACTGCAGCCCCGCGGCGCCGAGCCCGTAGATGCATGCGAACGCGTATAGCCCCGCTACGGAGCTGATGGCGGCCCAGATGTACATCAACACCCCGCAGAGCAGCACGAACGGGATGAACATGTTCAATGCGCCGGTGGTGCGGTCGGCGAGAAGTTGCGGGAGGAGACGCGCGGGCACGCCGACCCCGTTGAGGATGAGCAGGAGGATGAGGGCGTCGTTGTAGGAGAGCCCGATGACGGATTGCGCGAAGGAGGCGAGCTGGGAAGTGTTAGCATACGAAGCTGGTTGTGAACACGGAGGTTGGAGAGGATGGCTCACGTAGTAGAATGCAAAGTAAAGCCCCCAGAACATCAGGAAGCTGCCCGCGCAGAACAGCACATACGGCTTCTCCCTGAACGCCTGCCACTCGACGATCGGGCCGCTCTTCCGCGGCGGCAAGCGCGGCCTTGCAAACGCCAGCACCACACTCAGGCATCCCAGCATCACGAATCCCTGCACGCGCACCGTCCACGCAAATCCCACCTTCGGCAGCAGCTGCCGTACAATGATCGGGAACACCACTCCCCCCGTCGCGCTTCCCACAGTCGCACAGCCCAGCGCGAACGCCCGCCTCTCCTTAAAATACGTGCTCACCAGCGCAACCGTCGGCGTGAAAATGATGCCATTGCCAATGCCCGTGCACACGCCCTGCGCCAGGAACAGCTGCCAGTACTGGGTACACAGACTCGTCATGAACACACCCAAGCACTGGATAACCATGCCGACGGCAAACGTCGGACGATACAGGCCCGCATCCAGCGCGCGGCCGCTAAACGCGCCCAGGAAGAACAGCAGCCACACCTGCACGCTGCCGACCCACGAGATGGCGCTTGGCGAGACACCTAGTGCGGAGGTGTAGTACGCCTGGTACACCCCGAAGCTGTTGATGTACCCCCACGTGTTGAAGATGACGAGGTGCGCCATCGCGCACTGCGTCCATGCTTTCACGCCGCCGTCGGGAGGTGGGCCTGGGTCGATGTTCTTGGTGGAGAGCCGCGAGAGGGTTTTCTGGAGGATGCTGGATCGGTTGGTTTGTGCCCGGGTCACGGGTTGCAGAGGGATGGTGTTGATCGCGTCGTCGTGCTCGTTCTTCTCGGCGTCGAAAATGGGGTTGAAGGCGATCTCGACGTTGTTGTAGGATTTGTTCGAGGAGGAGCCGTCGTTGTGCGAGGACGCCGTGCTGGAAGCGTCCTCTTCTGTAGCGGGGTTGTGCGTCACGCCTTCATCCCCTTGGCCAGTATGAGTGCCGTGGAGTACGTCCGCACTCGACATCCTCAAATTCGTAGATACCGACTGGCGAGATTGTGCATGAAGGGCCGCTATCTCGCTCTAGTGTGTCCTCGCAACTGTCGTAATGGTGTTGTAGTTGAAAGAAGAACGGGAATGAGCAAAGCGTATCTCGCCCCGGAAGTGAGATTTTGGCTATCTTTGTGCCGAATACCCGAACGAGCAAAAGTCATCGGGATATCCCGCCAATCAAACGATCGGTGTGGGTAAGTAAACTGGGACTTTATCTGTGGCTAAGCTGGAACAGGCGAGTTAGCCTACCACCGGTGAGATGCTTATCTGCGGGGCCGTCGCTCGTTGCCGTCATTTCTCGGCGCTTGGAGCGGCTACTCCCGGCAACTTGCGGAGCTTTCGAGGAAGGGATGTGTAGGATGCTATGGTAGACCCTCAGACAGGATCTCAGCAAAACGTCATTCTGAAGAATAACCGATTCATGCAAAAGCCTTTCAGGGCACAGCACACTCTTGCTCTATAGAGGCTGTCGCTGAATCTCAACTTCGGCCTTCGTCCTGAATCCTTTGGTGTTTCCATTCTACAAAGTTAGGTCTCCAGAGCCCTCCCATACTAATCAGCGCCCAGTCAGAGCTAGGTGGAGGCTTGAAAGTTTCCATCAAGCCCGTGCCGGCCGCCTTGTCTGTATACGTAAGGATCCAGCTGAGGGCGTACCGAGACAGCCGCCCGATCTGCCTCCCTTCTGCATTGTGACAAACCAGCCTCGGTGGAATGGAGCTCGGATATGTGGCCGTAACATGCCCCAGATAGTGACCTACCGTCAGGCCGTAAGCCTTGTCGCCAACATGGATCATGCCTCCCAGTGTGAATGCCCCGCCATGTTGTTTCCCGTTCCTTGAAACCTGCAGCCTCAACCCGCAGAGCGGGTCTGGTAGCGGCTTTGACGCAAGACCCAGAGAACGAAGCGGGCCTGCCCCTTTACAGTGGTGAGATATCATCGGTTCGCACGACCCGATAGGGATAACCATATGCTTCCAGCCATTCTCGAATCGATCGTCGCTTCAGCTCGCCCAGAATCTTCTCTTTCCCATACGCCGTTGAACATCTAACGATGATAGTCGGCTTGAAAGTCCTATTCCCCTCCCGACTCAGATCGTCGCCGTCCGTTGCCAGAGCCATCTCTGTAGACCAACTCGTCCCGTCGTGTTCATGTACCCAATGATTGACTTTTTCATCCAGGATAGGCTTGATGTGCTCCTGGAAGCAGCTTTCTGCTCTGGCTGGAGGACTTCGGAGGGTATCGATAACCACTCCATCGATGATAAACGGCCCTGTATTTAATTCCCGCTCAGGCGTTTCACCTTCCCAACCCTGTTGAGACGTGTGTCCCGCTCCAACATCCTGCATTGGTATACCAACTTCAGCAACCGCGGAGATTCGACCTGCCTCTTTTTCAACACCCGAAGACCCCTGGTCTCCCTGCACGGCTAGGGTCTTGAACCTCTTCCAAAGCCTGTCCTTCTTGCCAGTCCCTTCACGCTGGGTGTTCCCACCCGATGAGCCGTGGCCGTCATCCTGCATTCCTTCATCTCGATTCAGATGCACTTCCGGCAGGTGATGGTATACATATGGCGATTGCAAGTTCGAACTACCAGCCAACGCCTCCGCTGAGTGCGTATCAAACCTAACAATCTCTTCACGCACCAGTTGTGGTTCCCCGAAGGGTATGGCTGGAGATCGCTCTCGTCCTTTGCCTTTCGGTCCCATGTGGTCCCGTGCTAATTCGTGTTTTTTGACAACTCACGCGGGCGTGGCTCCCTCCGCAGAACGTGGCTATGGATGCCGGCACCTCAAAAAGAGGGGTCATCTTGGCAAGGAGGCTGGGACAGGGGTCGGTCTCAGCTGGGAAGGTCTGACCAATGGAGATGAGCAGGCCAGGTGAAGGCTTAAAGCATCCCGTGCGTGGCTGGGCTGCTTCCATCAAATTCTCCTTCAGCCGTTATCATGAAAGCGTTTGTTATATTGTGCATTTTCAGCGCTGCGTGGACTTCGTTTCACGCGAGGAGCTCAGGAGTTTCTTAGCTAGATACTGTAAGTAATTCATTTGTATCTCGCCCGATAGATATGCCTACAAACCCTGCGACCTAATTCGACGGATCATAAAAGAACAAAAACGCCGATGCACCAGAATAACCGTGACGGAAAGGTATTGAAGATTCTGCTGGGATTCAATCTAGAGTCTATCGTAACAACAATCACGCGCCTTGAAATGATGTCGCCGATGTAGACGTGCCACGATCTCTACATAGTCCTTCTCGTTCTCGAAAGTGGGAATGCCGTGCCTTACGAAGAAATCCCACACAATACATCCATTAGCCGGGGTGAACTCTCCCTTCCCCAGCGCAGTCTTCAGCTCATCAATGCTAAACAGCGTGATCTCCTCTGCCTCATTATCGCCCGGCACCGGAACGACGTCCTCCGGCAGCTTCATCTCGTACGTAAACTGCACCCCTGGGCACAGCAGCCCACACTCACCTCCAGACCGCTCATCCGTAAGGTGCAAGTAGCTGACCGTGCCGCAGGCCACAGCTTTCATGCGGACCAGCCTGTTCGGGAGCTATGCCTCCTCTAGGCACTCCTGTACGAGGCACTCAAACAGGGACTCGCCAGAATGCAGGCTCCCGCCGACCGCACTATTTAGCATACCGGGGAATGTGCGCTTCGTCTGGGCGCGGCGAGCGATCCACACCTTCAGCGCGTCGGACCCAGCCGCCGGTGTATGCGGCTCCTGATACGCAAGCAGCTGCACATAACATGATACCGGGTGAAAGGTTAGAATGTTAACAACTCCTAGATGACATATATTATTAGATGTAAAGCTATCGGCCAACAAGAATCATCTATTACTTAATGGCGAAAATAACTGGTTCACCTGTAACAGGGTACACATGTACAAGGATTTTGTGTAATCAGACATATAGTTGCATTGGTCTGTTAATGATTGAACCTGGCGCGTGATCAGTTGGGGGCCCACAGAGCCTTGAGCACACCTGCAGAGTAATCCGTGTCACCACCACTCTAAATTCTGTAGTGGGAACCCAGATCTGCTGGCTTTTATCCATTCCTCGGAGCATATCGACCGGCTCACTATCTACATTCTAAACCGCAGGAGCACAGTATGGCTCGCGTCCATCGGGTTGGCTTTACTCAACTTTCTGGTAATGACGAGGCTGAGGGCGGGCCATATCAATTCAAGTATGCGGACATCTGATAGACCATCGGGACTGCTACCCGACTGACATGGTGCAGCATCGTGTTCGTTCACGGCTTGAGGGGGCATCCCCAGGAGACATGGGAGGGCGTGCGGGACGATCCTCCGCCGCCAATCGAGAGAAAGTCTCTCAGGACGATGTTCAGGAAGAAATTGGTCATCCCCGGGCCCGATGATCCGAAACACAAAGAATCGTCAGCCTTGCTGAAGACGTTTTGGCCGAGAGAGCTGCTTGCGACGGACCTGCCTCAGGCCAGAGTCTGGACATATGGATATAATGCCGACGTTATTGGCATGTTTCAGGCCAAGAACAAGAACAGCGTGTCACAACACGGTCAGGATCTCGCGGTGCAGGTCGAGAGACACATTGAGAATGAGGTGAAGTGGCATGCTACAACTGCTGAATAGATGGTCGAGCTGATGGCAGTTCATATCAGGATCCCATTGTTTTTGTGGCCCATAGTCTTGGTGGCATTATTGTCAAAGATGTATATCCAACTATTTAGACTGGAAGAAGCTATGATGCTGACGGTTGGCTGCAGATGATGCGCAGATCCGAAGTAAGCCGCTCACGTACGAAACTGATAATGTTTCTCGGGACACCGCACCGGGGAAGTGGTCTCGCGGGATGGGGCACGATCGCGTCAAATTTTGCTCTCCTGGCTTTGCAAGACTCGAACAGTAATGTTCTCCGGAGCTTAGAAGTGAACAACGAAGTTCTGGACAATATCCATGAGCAATTCAAGAGCATAGTGAGTACTGGAGGAATCAAGATCCATTCTTTCCAGGAGGCACGCGGTATATCGGGTATGAAGGGGCTGCATAGCAAGGTAGGGAGCGAAATATCTTTGATGTATTCCTCTTACTAGTCTTCTGTACTGATCTGCCGACGACGGGCGCAGGTAGTAGATGATTTCTCTTCAAAGCTGGATCTACCTCGAGAAGTTGAGACAGTCGAGAGCATTGACGCCAATCATATGCAGATGGCGAGATGCAGTAGTATTGAGGATCCGCAATATAGGGCAATTCTGGGAGTACTGAAGCAATTCGTACGCAGTGGGGCTCTTGATGAAGCTGGAATCAAAGGCCAGAGCATGATGTCTGGCACGTATGGCACAAGCCAAGTTACCGATAGTTAGTATAATCCACATGTTCGATAACAGAGATTAATGCTAGTGTAGACCGGACCCGGCCCCGATATTGCATTCCATTTCAGAAGAATGATCGCTTTGTCGGACGGACTGCGATACTAGATGAACTGAAGCAGAAGCTGTTTCTGGAGCAACAGTGTCAGAAACTCGCCCTTTTCGGGCTAGGGGGAATGGGGAAGACCCAGATTGCTCTGCAGTTTGCTTACTGGGTCAAGGAGAATAAGCCGAACTATTCCATTTTTGGGTGCCCGCCTTGAATCATGAGAGCTTCGAACAGGCATACGCTGAGATAGCACGGCAGCTGGCCATCCACACAGGTGCTGGGAATGAAGATCCAAAGGACGCTGTTTGTCGATACCTGAGCCCAGAGAAGGCTGGGCCATGGTTTCTGGTTATTGACAATGCAGACGACAACGAGCTTCTACACGGGCCCAGTGACAATCGAGGAGGCTTGGACCAGTATCTTCCAAAAAGCGAGAAGGGCCTGTTCATGTTTACGACACGTTCCAAAGAGGTGGCATTGTCGGTTGCGAAGACCGATGTCATTGAATTGAAGCAAATGGACGCGGAGGAGGCTACGAAGTTCTTAGAACAGTCGCTGCTCGGGAAGGACCAACTTCAAGAGGAGGCACTGGTGTCTGAACTGCTTGACGAACTCACCTATTTACCACTCGCAATCTCACAGGCCGCGGCCTACCTGAATCGAAATGAAGTTTTGGTCGCAGAATACCTCGAACTACTGCGAGGTACAGAGGATGATATGGTCAGCCTGATGAACAGAGAGTTCGAGGACACCACCCGGTACAAAGACACACGGAATGCTGTTGCGACTACCTGGCTCGTGTCCTTCGATCAGATACGCAAGCGTGACTCCATGGCCGCCGGCCTACTACGCTTCATATCTTGTATTGAGCCTAAAGCAATTCCTCGATCTCTGCTGCCAGAAGCTGGGTCCCGGGAGCAAATGATACACGCGATCGGTACGCTATGTGGGTATGCTTTCCTTACAAGACGATCAGACCGCGAAACATTCGATATGCACAACCTTGTGCATTTGGCAACACGTATATGGGTTCAGAAGCATGGACTTGTAGCAAAGACAACAATGGAAGCTATCCGTCGTGTTGAAGTCGTGTTTCCATCTTCTGAATGGGAGAACCGTACGTTATGGAGGCAGTATCTGCCGCATGCTCTCAAACTCTTGAAAAGACCCGAAGAGCTCGACATCAAGGACAGATATTACTTGTACCGCCGCGTTTCACTATGCCTACAGCAAGATGGACGAACGAAAGAAGCTATCTCATGTTCGGAAATTGGGCTTGCGTGGGGGAAGGCTCAGCTGTCAGAAGATTATCCTGCTTTACTGGAATCACAAGATACCCTGGCAAGAGCTCTTATAGCAGATGGTCAAATAAGCAAGGCAGTTGCACTACTTGAGCATATTGTTGAAATAGAAAAGAACACACTCGCAGAAGATCATCCTGACCGCCTGACATCACAAAATCAACTGGCAGTGGCTTATATGGCAGATGGTCAAATAAGCAAGGTAGTTTCACTACTTGAGCATATTGTTGAAATAGAAAAGAACACACTTGCAGAAGATCATCCTGACCGCCTGGAATCAGAACATTCACTGGCAGATGCCTATTTGGACAATGGCCAAATAGGCAAAGAATTGTATTACTTGAACATGTTGTTAGAATCAGAAAGATAACACTTGCAAAAGATCATCCTGGCCACCTGACATCACAACATGCATTGGCAGTCGTTTATAGGAGCGATGGCCAAACAGACAAGGCAATTGCACTACTTGAGCATGTTGTTAAAATCGAAGAGATAACACTTGTAGAATATCATGCGCTGGCAATAGCTTATCATACGGACGGCCAGATTGACAGGTCAATTATACTCCTGGAGAATGTTGTGGCAGTAAAGAAGACTGTGTTTCAAGAGGACCACCCTCGTCGGCTGGCATCAGAACATGAGCTTGCCATTGCGTACCTGAGAGATGGACGGATTGACAGGTCGATTATACTGCTGGAGCACGTTGTAACAGTACAGAAGACTGTGTTTCGGGAGGATCACCGTAGTCGGCTAATATCAGAGCACGTGCTCGCCTGTGCATACGGAACAGCTGGAGAGCTTGACAAGTCAATTTCACTGCTGAGACACGTCGTAGCAGTGCGAAGTGTTACGCTCCGAGAGGATCACCCTGACCGACTCCAAGCTGAACGCGATCTGAAGCGTATTTCCGAGTTGCGAAATCCGAAAATCAGCACCATCAGACTGATATTTCTGGCTGTGACCCTGTCATTTCTGTTGCTGAGGGCATGTGAGGCTAGGGGCAATGATATCTAGAGTCTCCACCACAATGAAGCTGCAAGGGGTGCTATAGCCCACACATGGCGGCTTTTATCAAGTTGCAGTTAAAATTTGATCCAGATTACGTGTTAATGATCATCTTGATGGATTTTGAAACCCTTTAGCGAAGATATATGCTCATTACATGACATGCGTCTGAGGTTGCTTCCGCTGGTCCTCGGCCTGTGGGACCGCGGGGTTACTTACCCCTGCAGCTGTATCTTCGATATACATTGCCCCTGCCTTCGAATGGAACAGCTGCTCCATCTGCTCGATTGATAAGCCCCTCGTCTCCTTGAGAAAGAAGACACAAAACAGCGCCATCGCCACATCGAACGCAGCATACAGCAGGAACGTGCCCCAGGCCATGCTAGCAATCATATAGGGCGTAGAAAGAGAGAAGACGAAGTTGAAGAGCCATTGGGTCGAGACACCGGTCGAGACGCCAATCCCGCGAATGCGCGTCGGAAAAATCTCGCCCACATACGGCCAGGGCAGAGGGCCCCAAGAGAAGTTGTAGATGACGATATCCAGGAAGATCATGGCCACGGTAGCCATACCGGCGGATGTGACGGCACCTTGCGCTGGAGGAGGCTTGACCTTGTCCAGGATTGCGACGATGAGCATACACACGGCCATGGCGAGCGCACCGCCGACTAGAACCCACTTCCGACCAATGCGATCGGAGAATAAAAGCACGAAGACACCGCAAGCTATGACCTTGATGGTACCGAAGAGCGCTGTGATCAGCAGGTCGCGATCGCCTCCGCCGACAAGGATCTTGAAGAACTGCGGGCCAAAGTAGGCTAGGGCCGTGGCCCCCGTGCATTGCTGGCAGAGGAAGACAACCACAGCGACCATGATCCGGTAGCGGTTTGCGGGCTCCAAAAGCTCGCCTTTGCGGAACCCTTGCGTGGCACGTTCTTCTTCGGCGAGGCCGACTTGGATCTCGTTGAACTCGCTGCGAGTCTCCTCGCCACTGTCGGCACGGATCCAGGCCAAACTGGCCCAGGCTTCTTCCACCCGGCCTTGCTTGGCCAGCCAGCGTACACTCTCCTTCTGTGTCAACATGCCCAGTCCAAGCACGGTGGCTGGCACCATCTGTAGGCCGACCGGAATCTGCCATTGGCGAGACACGGAAGGGACCAGTTTTTCGACCGCATAGTCGATCCAGTAGCTAGCAAAGACACCCCATGTGAACATCCACTGGAAGCAGCTGCCAATAATGCCGCGGATCTCCTTGGGAGACATCTCAGCACTGTACATCGGGACAATGCACGAGGCGCCACCGAGACCGAGACCAGCAACAATGCGACCAACATAGAAGCAGGGAAGACTGTGGGATGGGATGACTTGGAGGATCACACCGATATTGAAGATGACGGAGCACAGTATAATCCCGGAGCGGCGTCCGAAGCGTTCAGTAATGGGGACGATGAAGAAGCAGGCGGCGAAGCAACCGGCTTGCTGGAGCCCGACGCAGAGAGAAGAGTTGCGGGTAGCATGTTTGGGGTGTACCGGAAGTCACGCTCGAAGGAGGCCAGAGTTAGTACGCCACCTGTGGATTTCGAATGTCAGTTGGCTCGATATAAACGCTTGATGTGCACATTTAGGATGGTTGACATACCTACGATGCCGGTGTCGTACCCGAACAGGAAACCAGCAACACAGATGACGATACCGAAGGTGTAGGCACGAATTTTTCCGAGAGTAGATTTCTGCATCTCTAATCTGTAAGAGGAGATCTTCTCATAAAGTCCTCCAGTCCAGGATGAATGAAGAGCTCTCTCAAGAAAGAACGAATGATGAAGAGGTGTGCCGGGCGGGCGTGTTCCACCGAGGTATTTGAACACCGCCGGGGCACAGATCTCCCATCGGCTGTCTTGCTCCTTCCTTTAATGGACGACATTTTCCTGCTTGCCATCCGCATGACCACGCAAACCAGGCCGGGGCAATGGCGTGCTCCCCATGGGGTGGGCCTAAAGGCGCTTAGTCTGCAATTTGCCGACTCGCTGCGTCACTCTCTAGCCCGACGCGTGGTCAGCTCGTTGCACGGATGGTCGGAAATCGGACTGATCTGCGTCTCCCAGCTCGGCTCAAATCCGAGAAAAGCGGGGTCAGGTCAGCGGTTAAAAGCACCGGGTATGGGAAAAGATACCCCCAGCCCCCATTCAACCCGTCCTATCTGCATCCAGCGAAGTCAGCCTCGCGACAGCAGAAGGTCTAAGTGTGACAGGAAGTCAACCTGCTGAAAGGACTCGTTTCCGAACGACAACACGATGCCAGATCTCGCCTCGGAAGGAAAGCGGCCGAACTTCCTCGTCATCGTCGCAGATGATCTGGGGTTCTCGGACATAGGCTGCTTTGGCGGCGAGATTCGCACGCCCAACATCGATAAGCTTGCAAAGAAGGGTCTACGCTTTACGGACTTCCACGCAGCAGCAGCATGCAGCCCGACTCGTGCTATGGTAAGTACAGGATGGTGCCAGAAAGGCTTACCTCGGAGTCTCTTCCATTTGTTCTCGGTCCTGGTGAAGCGTGCTAACCTCTCTGTCGTTCCCAGATCATGACAGGGACTGACCACCATATCGCCGGCCTGGGGAACCTTATCGAATGGACAAATATATCAAGTCAGAACGGCCCCAAGGGTACAAGCAACAACACTGCTCCCCAGCGTGGCATGCCCGGGTACGAGGGATATCTAAACGAGCGTGTCGTGGCACTACCAGAAATCCTGCGTGACGCGGGCTATCAGACATTGATGGCCGGTATGATGTTCTGCACAAGGTTTCCTACTCAACAAGCTAATACGGCACAGGAAAATGGCATTTGGGACTGACGCCGGAACGCTCACCCTTAAAGCGCGGTTTTGAGAGGTCCTTCGCGCATCTGCCCGCCTGTTCTAATCATTATGCCTTCGAACCCCAATTCGAAGAAGAAGAGCCCCCTAAGTTTATGGAAGCAAGTTACATCGCGCTGCACGTCGAAGACGATCACTACGTCAAGAAGCTGCCCGATGGCTGGTACTCGTCTGACGGCTACGGTGACAAGATGCTGCAATACTTAAAGGATCGTGAGCAGAGCAATGACAAGCGCCCCTTTTTTGGTTACTTTCCGTTTACAGCTCCACATTGGCCGCTGCAAGCGCCGCAGGAGTATATCAAACATTATCGCGGTGTGTATGATGATGGCCCGGACGCCTTGAGAATGAAGCGGCTGCAGCGGTTGAAGGATCTGGGAATGGTACCGCAAGATGTGGTACCGCATCCTGTGGTGGCGGACGAGGTCAAGGAATGGTCGGACATGACACCAGAAGAGAAGGCCAAGTCATGCCGGGCGATGGAGGTGTTCGCCGGCATGGTTGAATGCATCGATGCGAACGTCGGTAAGGTGGTCGACTACCTAGAACAGACCGGCGAGCTGGACAACACATTTGTGTGCTTCATGAGCGACAATGGTGCCGAGGGTGCCGCCTATGAAGCCTACCCCATCGTCCAAGGAAGTATGATGAAACATCTGCAGGCATACTATGATAACAGTCTTGACAACCTGGGCAACTACAACAGCTTCATCTGGTATGGTCCACGGTGGGCCCAGGCTGCCACAGCCCCAAGCAGGTTGTACAAGGCATATACTACAGAGGGCGGCGTACGTGTGCCATTCGTGGCCAAATTTCCGGAAGGCTATCAGCATGGAGAAACTTTGCAGGGCATCACAGACAAGTTCGCAACTGTCATGGACCTCGCACCCACAATCCTCGATATGGCAGGCGTCAAGCATCCCGCCCCGACGTACCAAGGTCGCGAGGTCGTCACCATGCGCGGCAAGAGCATGCTGCCCTTCGTTCAAGGCTCCAGCGACACGGTTCATGGCGTGGATTTCATCAATGGATGGGAAACGTGCGGGCGCGCCGCAGTACGACAAGGAGATTGGAAGGCCGTCTTCATTCCTAAACCTAAAGGGCCGGAGCGTTGGCAGCTGTACAACCTTGCGCAGGACAAAGGCGAGGTGTTCGATTTGTCTGAAAAACATCCCGATAAGTTGAAGGCGTTGTTGAAGTTGTGGGATCAGTATGTGCTGGAGTGTGGTGTGATTCCCCTGAGTCCGGCGCTGGGAGAGTATATCGCAGAGACAGAGGCGCAGATGCCGGAGAATGCATGGATGGAGTACGATTATTGGAAGAAGGGTGCAAGGGAGCAGCCGGAGAAGTTCCAGAGGAAGCCCCCTAGGTTTCAAAGAACGGTGAAGCAGATATGATTGCAGAGTGCAACACTGTGCAATCCATTATGATGGTTCCGGGCACCGTATGGACGTAACACCTTCAAGGTGATCTTTATTGGTGAACTTTCACGTTGGCATGCATTGAGGGTGGCCGACAGATGACTGGTTCTTTTAATCATAGCCTAGATTTCTGCTTTGTACGTCTGCCAAAGCCCGCATCCACAAATACAATTTGAGATGGAATAAACTTGACGGCGGATACGCGCTTGTATCTCTTGCGATGTGCCAATCTAGGTCATACAAAAATTATATTACATTGCTATCGTTACCATTCCGACACACTTTTATACCTCTCGGTCCAACTCTCTCAGATCGTTGCAGGTTTCATTGAGTCCGACATCAGCATTGCAGCAAGTGTGTCCGAACAGGATCAACGACCACCACCTCTCTGCGTAATCGCTTTCCATAATCAAAATCTGCTACATCTCATCATGATCCCAATCCTCACTACCCTGGTCCTCAGAATCCTCGTCTTCAGTGACCGCCTCATCTTCCTCGTGTCGTTTCTCCCACTCTCCGCTGAACCACCCCATCTCGTCCAGTTGCTCCCATCTCTTCATCACCAGCCAGGTTCTAATAGCGGCGCCCCTGCTCGCCGCCGATATTGCATTGACATCAACCACCTCCCTTTGTTTGTGAGATTGAAGTCCTTCGTCGTCCCAGAGCGTTTGGATTCGTTCACGTAGTAGCTCGGCCTCGAAGCCCTCGCCCATGACAGCGAAGCCGCCGAGGGTCTCTTTAATGGCCGGATTCTGAATAAACTCAGTTATGAAGCGAGCTCCCCATCCATAATATACGTCTTCTGCCTCTTTTACCTCCTCCGCCGTTAAGACTTCCTCCAACCTCCTGCCTTGGAACCAATCATCCAGCACCAAGGGTAAAACATCGGACCCGCTCTCCCCTTTTGAGTTCTTCTGCTCACGCGCGAACCTTGCCTTCCATCTAGCAACGTGGATCACCTGGCACAGCTTCCTCGTCGCATCTGGGTCCTTACTCGCCTTTTTCGCTGCCACCTTCCCCATCTTCTCCGCTTTCGCCAGCACCTTACTAGCCAACAAGACATTCAGCTGCTCTGCGCCCAGCTCCGGGCTGGCCTGGCTCCAGGTCTGCACGATCTCATCGACCAAATCCAGCACGACGAGATCGAGATTCAAGCGCCCCAGTTCTACGACCAGCACGCTGTTATTCGCTCGGTCGACCCTCTCGCCCTGGAAGTACGGATCATCCGGCTGGCTCAATTGCGTCAACCACTCCGACGAATCGTACCCATGCGCCACTGCGGCCGCGGCGCGCCGACGGATGAGCACCGATTCCGTCAGGTTGACGTCCGCAAGCGCGGTCTTGATACACGCGTGGATTCCGGCGTCGAAGAAGCTGGGAATGGCTACGCCAACAGAGTTGATGGTGCCATTCAGTCGGCTTTCGGCGTCTTGCTTCGCGCGAGCAAGGAGATTCCGGAACACCGGGATCAGCTCCTTGTCCGGAGCGGGTCGCCAGCGGGGCATAGGCTCTCTTGGATCGTATGTGTGCAGATGCCGCAGGCCCTGGAAGAGAATGAAGTAGTCCGCGCTGGCTGCCGTGGCGGAGAGATCCAGCACATGCTCGGAAGTGTTGGCGATGGAGATGGTTCTGATTCCATGTTAGCATGTATGTTCTCTGTAATGATGGAGGGGCAGGCCATGGTACATGGCGCTTGGGCCGAAGTCCACGCCGATAGGCTGCGGTTTGAGCTTCGGATCGAAGTCATATTCCCGTAATGGAGACATGGAGCCATCGTAGAAGCGGCCAGTGGAGTACACTGAAATCGGTCCATTTGGCCGCCTTCGCAAGAATGATAAAAGGCGTTGCGGGAGGAAGTCGTATTGGAAAGCAAGCCATGCAGACGTTGCTGCGAGGAAACATAGTACTCCGACGAAACGGAGGGAAGTCGTCAGTTGCATAGTTGTCGCATTGAAAGGACTATAGACGACATGAATGCAACATAACCAGGCCTGTAATGCCGCTCTCATATGATGGACGTCGATTGATGAGGTATCATACTATACTACCCTAGGCTTGACGTTCGTTCAGGGTGAAAATCCAGAAACAGCCCGCCAAGTTCGCTTATGCAATTTAGCTCCACCTTTTCCTTACACAGCAATAAGAAAGTGATTATGAAGGCTTCCTTAGTCCCCCTCCGACAAGAATAATAACATCAGATAATGACGTGAAGCGACAGTAGAGCCGTGTTCCCGCGATGGTAGGAGCCTTTCTGCTACGCTCAGGCGGCAGAGCATCCACGCAGGCAATGGTTCTCTCCCAGTAGGCGGTAGAAAGGCAACCCCGGGCGAAAATCGAGAATGATGAGACCTCTAAAAAGGAGGAATACGCGAAGAAACTACGAGATATACCTACGGATTCCTCACAAGGGGCAAGTTTATGGTTATACTTCTAAAATCAAATGAGAGACCAGTTCGATTATGCTAGAGAAAAACAGAAAAACTCAAAAAGAGCAGAAATTTAGTCCTCTTACTACTCCCCTTCAGAATATCCTCCAGCTTCAGCTTTAACAAGCTTCATGAGCCTTCAAGACCGAGCCCAGCTGGAACCTAGGAGTGTTAACCATGTTAACCGCAAGTATCGCATTTGTCATGTCCGCATACTTGACAATCATCCATTTCGTCGGATTGATTGCAAACGCAATGACAACAGGTCCACATGTTTGCAGACTTACTTGGTTGTGCTTTTGGATCCGAGGGGGGAATTGATAAGCGTGAGTTTATCAGAATTGTTGTTCGATGGACGTGTAAGGAATAGGCGGGTTGTGATCGAGAACACTATAAGCGTAAAGAGTGGAGCGGGAAAAAGGTTGATGTGATTTTCGACTTTATATAGCAGTAGATATAGCTCCAGCGACTGTCCTGCGACTGTTCCCTGTTTTCAGTTGTTGCAGAGGTAGAACAAAGGCTTAGCATGGGCAGCAGGAAACAATGTGACAATGTCCACCGTGTAGAGAGAATTTTCATTGTTAATGATCAAAGAGCCTCTCTATCTCTCAATGAGGATTGAGTCTGACAAAGGAGAATTGTGGACGAATAACTCCTCCTCAAGTCTTTCAATTGCTCTTTGCAATGCTTGGAATGATACGGACGGAATACCCATACATCTACAGTGTCCACGGCGAGATGATGATCCGTCTGACTTGGCAAGGCCAAATGCTGACAGCCAAGATCATTAGCACGGCTCCGGCGTCATTAGCGCGACCGTTTCTTGCTCCATAATCTTCCGTGTTCCAGCCACGGCTCTCATGCCCGCCTTATTCGCTCCTTTGTATGATCACATCAGCCTCGGGCGAGATCACCTGTGTAACCACCTCGTCGAAGAAGCCGTCCAGAGTTCCTCGCCGTCTGTCGATGGAGGCGGCGGCCGTCAGCGATAACGCTCCTCCCGCTGCAGGTTCTACGAACGAGCCCAAACGCTTGCTGCACCGCCGGAAGACGTTCACGGGATGCTGGACGTGCCGCGAGCGCGGCGTCAAGTGCGATGAGCGGAAGCCGACATGTGCACGCTGCGCCAAGAGCCGTATCCCCTGCCAGGGCTACCACAACAAGCTTGTCTGGGTATCCGGCAACGACGAGGCCAGCGAACGAGCCGTCGGGCGTCGACGAGCGCTGCTCGACATCTCTGGGCGGATGACGGCGGTGTTCGATTCTCGCGAGGTGGATGATGCGCTGGACGTGTTGGATACCGCGGGAACAGAGCAGGCGATGGGGCCATTCGCCGTGTTCGTGCTGCCGGAGTATGAGACGCGACGCAGACGAGAAGGACTCTATCGGACGCTATCGCCCACACTCGCCAGTTTGCTAGGTCGCACGTCACCGGCGGAAGCAAAGCTTCTGCATAGCTGGTCGAACCATTCGGCCAGTGTCCTCGTTAACGCCGCTGTCTCGTTTAACCCGTACCGCGATATCTTCCTCCCGCTGGCTGCTGCCACCAACGGTGCGCATCAAGAGGCGCTGCTGCATACCGTACTGGCCCTGTCGTCCTTCCACGACGGCAAGGTGCGCAATCGAGATATGACGCTGCTCAACCAGGGGCTCGCGCATCATACGGCGAGCTTGCGGGCGCTGCGCAAGTGTCTTGCGGATGGCGAGCCGGACGACGACGAGAAGAAGGAGGCGGTTGTCGCGACGATCATCGCAATGGCGCTGATCGAATTGATACGGTGGAATATCCGACCAACTGACGTGGGGTACCTGTGGAAACATCATCTCAGCGGTGGATGTGCGTTCCTGCGGAATAGCCTGACGAAGAGGAAGAGCCCGGAAGTGAGGAAACTGGAGCAGCTCTTGCTGTTTTATGAGATGTTCGTCTCGTCGGAAGGCTGGGGCCCAATGCCCGAAACGCCAGTCGTCGGAGAAGAAGAAACAGAAGAAGCCTCTGGTCGTGAGAAGTCAGAGTCAGAAGACACCGAGTCTGTGAAGCCGATCGAATCGATTCTCCCGTCTCATTGCCACATCCGGTCCTCGGAATACATACTCTCCTCACTATACGGCATCGCCCAACCCACTTTCAACGCTCTCCTCGCGATCCGACACCTCTATGCCCTCGGCCACTCCACCCCGAATCAACTCTCTATTCTCCAGCAGCATCTCGAATCTCACATCCCACCAGACCCTCCCTCCATCCCATCTCTCGGGCAACACATGCACACCCACACCAGCTCCCACCCCCGCTCCTGGTCCTCCTGCTCGTGCTCCAGCACCAGCACCGGCCCTCCAACCCGCTCCGCCCGCCCAACCACCAGCCCTAGCTCTCCAAATCCCACCCTCATCACCGCCCTCCGCTCACACCAATCCCACGCCTTCCACACCGCTGCGCGGATCCTCTTTCGCCGCACATTCCTACACCAACCTGCCTCCTCGCTCCAACCGCTCGTGCGCCGCGGGCTAAGGCATCTGCGCACATGCCTAGCGCTCGAGGGCGCGCTGCAGATCCCGTACCAGACAATGCAAGGCACACGGCTGTGGCCGGCGTGGATCGTGGCGTGCGAGGCGGAAGACGCGGACGGCCTGCGCGAGGAGGCGCTGTGGTTCTTGGATGAGCGCGCGAAGTGGTGTCATCCGCATACGGTGTTTGTCCGGGACGCGGTGTGGCGGGTTTGGAGGGCGAGGGATGAGCGCCACCGGGAGACGGGCGATGGGAGAGGTGATGCGGAGGTGTTGGGTTGGCAGGAGTGGTTGATTAGGGAGGGCAAGGAGTTGGTCTTGATGTGATGTAGTGTGGTGTCGTGGTCACGCTCGAGAGGGGGGAGAAGAGAAAGGTCCACGGGCAATAGAAGGTATAGTATGTCAATATAATGGATAACCATGTGGGAATTAGTACAGGTCGGGCTGGCGCCATGTTTTGACCACAGGATGGCTCTGAGGCCTCGTTATGGCTTGCCGTACTACTACTAAAGGTATGGGCTTGTTCCTTTCTGTTCAGATGCTATATATGCTCCATCAAACACTACGGAAACACTGCAGATGCTTCTTTCTCTCAATTTGGACAGCCTTGCACGGAGCTTTGCATTCCATCCATCGCCCAGCACACATGGCTCGGGGCAGTAGTACTACGCGTTACCTCACACTAACGTCCCCTCCAATAAAGGCAAACGAAAGAAAGAAAGCTCCCGCCATCATTTTCCGTGCGCCGTCTATCTTTCCGGTCGTGCACAGTAACAATTGCGACTGAGCCGAGCAGTTCCCTCTACCAACTTTCTTTGCCATGGTCCCCATTTGACTCGCTCGGTGGCAGTCGTGACACCATGTCGCCCCTTATTGGCCAACATTCGCACGCCAAACCTCCATCGACGGCAACCGAGAGCGAGATCTTGTTTGTATCACCCCTTACGATCCTCTCCATCTTCCGATCCGAAACTTTCACGCTAAGTAACTAGTGCTGACGGGCCCCAGACGGCAGAGCACGGTACTCCGTGAGACTTCGCCATTACTTTCCGCGCCTATTGCAGTCGTGGACGAATGAGCTGGCGGAGATTAATAACTGGAGTCCTAAAAAAAGGGATGGTTATGTGAAAGAAGGGACTGTCCTGGGGGCTGCAGCGGACAGACTGCCACCTACCACGTTCTTGAAGATTTAAGCGCAGCCCTGTCAGCGCTACCTTTAAGAAGCTTTTCATAGTTACGGTTGTAGCCAAGGGTATGAGACCAGGGGATTGGTTTCAGTGCAGTGGGTTCCTGATAATAGGGATGATGTGATTGTTGTCGACAGGGTTCTTAGCTGGTGGTCAGACAGACACTTGTAAGCCTCATCGAGTTAAAGCATGTGAGATTAGGGGTCCGGAAGATATATAGCATTGCCCAGGTCCAAATTTTCTCAATCCTGCCTATCCTGCACTGTGACCAGTCTTTAAGTCTTATTATCGTGTGTTCGAAGTGTGAGCTGCGCTGTATTGAGCCATGGCGGCGCCGGCTACGAAATGGGCTTATGGGCCGTACAAACTGATCACCACTCCACGATTTAAGAACAAGGTATGCCATGCCAAACTATTCCCCTCAGTCTCCATCTTTTCCCTATGCAACTGCTAGCTTCCTCATCACTCCCTTCGCCGCCCGCACTAAGCACCATCCCTAGAACAACCTCGAAACGCCCGCCATCCGAGCCGCCACGATAATGGCCCTTCTACACAACGTGCTCATCCGGGGCCTCAACAGCATCCTCCTCCAAGCCGCACACGTCCCCTCCTCCTCCGCTCCTGCCTTCACAACCTACATCGACGCCTGGATCTACCTCGTGCACGCGCACCACTCAAGCGAAGGTACCGTCGCCTTCCCACTGATCGAGGCGCAAGCCGGCGTGCCAGGCCTGATGAGCGTCAACGTAGAGCAGCACCATACTTTCGAGGCCGGCATGAAGCGCTTCGAGGACTTTGTGCAGGCGGTGAGGAAAGGTGCGGAGAAATGGGATGGGGAGAAGGCGACGGAGTTGGTGAGGGGCTTTGCGGACCCGCTGGTGGAGCATTTGAGGGCGGAGATTGAGACGATTAAGGATCTGGGACGGTTTGAGAAGTTCGATTGGAAGAATTATAATAAAGTCATTGGCGAGCATGCCGTAGGCAATGCGGATAAGGTGAGGCAGCAGCTCTACCATAACTATCACCGACCCTAGCGGACTCCCTTCCAAATTGCACTGGTGTAATTCTTCAAAGCTGAGGACGAAGGCTGACACTCCGCAAGGTCCGTGAAGTCCCTTTCGTCATGACGCACCACGACGCGGCCTTCGAGGGCGGCATCCACCACGACTTCCCGCCGTTCCCGTGGCCCGTCGCGCCGATGTTCCGCTGGGTTTTTGTGCCGCGCCTGAAGAAGGCCTGGGAATTTGCGCCGTGCGATGCGAGTGGTAGGAGAAAGGCGCTCAAATACACCTAAACGGGAGGAGCATGACGGGATTTACGTGTTTTGGTTAGGATAAATTTACTTTGTAGACGTGTTAGTAGTTTGGTGGAGGGAGTTTGACGGACTTGGTTTTCCAGCGTCAGTCTGCCTTAATCATGGCTTTTGGATTATAAATCTTGTAGATCTGTTACTGCTGGCTCCGGCGGATGAAGCTTTGCACCTACTTCCTGATGTAGTAATTTTGGCCCAAGGTGTAATACCGCCGAGCTCGGTCCGCGATGCTTCGGGAGCGTTGATTTCGAAAGTTTTTTAACAGAAAAAGTTACCGAATTTTAACCACTCCGCTTATGTAGCCCCCACCAAAATCAATATGGGAGTCAACACCTAGTCAGTGTGACAGCTCAAAACTCATTCCTAAATTATTTATTTCAACCTTCAAATACCTGAATAAGGAGCTTTACAGCCCTATAGGGACTTTGGTCGTCGTTTCTTATTTTATTCTTCTTTTATGTTATTTGACGTTGTAGTCCCTGAAGATTTAACTCTCTTTATTGTAAAAACATAACTATAAATCAACTTCTAAGTCGTCTTTACACCTCTTTCGTCCCTTGAATTACATCAGCTATAGTAGAATGACCTATCTCAATTATCCTAAGTTGTTATATTCAAGTAAATCAGAAAAAGCTTCAATAATTTGAACGGTAGCACTGCCGATATGTTGATTCCCATACCAATCTCACGCGGTGTTGTATAAGCGGCGTGGTTAAAACTCGGTAACTTTTTGTGTTAAAAAACTTTCGAAGTCAACGCTCCCGAAGCACCCCGAGCTCGGTCCACCTGTTGAAAACCTGGGGGCAGATTGAACCTACTTCCCAAAGCGGCAATTCTGGTGTCCAATTAGAACCGACGCCGCGTCAACACCCGAGGCAAGAATTTGCTGAGATATCTCTGTCAATGGCGGTGCTTGCAAATCACGTCCTGCCGATGTCCGCCGGTGGGCCATAATGTAAGATTCTATTTACTTGGCTTGACTGGAATTACATACTTTGTGATTTATATATAGCCCAATATATATAGACCGACTTGCCGTCCTTTTGAACACGAGAACTCAAGTCTCAAGCGCTCGAATCCCACCCCAATCTCTCCTCTCCTCTCAACCCCAATACAAAGCGTCCGGATATCTCTCTCCGTCATCATGCGGCTCCCCCTGCCCACAATCCTCATCTGCCCCGGCGCCTCCCAGCCCGCACCCTTCTACACGCCCCTCTCCAACGCCCTCCGCGCCGCCGGCTTCCCGGTACACACGCTCGCGCCGCCCTCGCACAACACGCCATTCCTCGCCGACATCAGTGCCGACATCGCGCTGGCGCACAGCACCACCGCGTTCCTCTGTGCGCAGGGCAAATCCATCATCATCCTCATGCACTCCTACGGTGGGGTGTACGGCAGCTCCGGCCTGCGAGACTTATCCGTCGCGCACCGCGCCCGGCAGGGCCTGGCTGGCGGCGTGGTCAAGCTGGTCTACGTCTGCGCCTATGCCCTGGCTGAGGGCGAGACGGCCGCCGCGGCTGCTGCGGACGATGACGATGATGCCCAGGGGTGGGGAGACTGGGTGCAAGTCGACGCCGAGAAGGGGCTACTGAGTTTCACGAAGGAGGCGGCGATGCAGACGCTGTTCGACGCGCTGCCCGCGCAAGAGGCGGAGATGTGGTGGGCGCATTTCGTGCCGCAGAGCGTGGCGTCGCTGGGGTCGGCATCGTCGTATGCGGCCTGGAGGGAGATTGAGAGCGTATATGTCCTGTGTGAAGGCGACAAGGTCATATCGCTGAGGCTGCAGGAGAGAATGGTTGAGCGGGCAAGAGGATTGAAGGAGGGTGGGTTTCAGAAGGTGGTGAGGTTGCAGTGTGGCCATGAGCCGGTGCTGACGAATGTGCAAGATCTGGTGAGGGTTGTACAGGAGGCGGCGGGGGTGGTGTGATTGTTGAGATGGGTTAGTAGTGATAGTTAGACGCTAGATTGTATGAAAGACCACTCAAAGAGAGATGTTGAATCCAGCCTGTCTATTGGAATCTATCTTTCGACTTTGTACAAAACCTCTCCAAGCAAATATTATCTGTCTCTTTGTGTAGAATCTCCTTGAGGATCTGCACTGCCAAGAAGGCAAGCATTATATTCGGTGGCATGCAACCCCGAGTCTAAATGCGGGGTAGCTAGAGCGCAGTGCGGGGTCGAGGACCCTTCTCACACCTACCACAAACACGCTTAGCAAAGGAACCCATCACCGAACTGCAAGAAAAACCACCACCTTCCTTCACATCATGGCCGGCGGACAACGACTGCAAGGCAAAGTCGCCATCGTAACCGGCGCCGCATCCGGTTTCGGGAGCGGCATCGCTACCAAATTCGCGTCCGAAGGCGCACGCGTCATCGTAGCCGACATCAGCATCGACGCCGGGCGAGCCGTCGCTCGCGACCTCAGCTGCGAGTTCTTCGAACTCGACGTCACGAAGCGGTCGCACTGGGAAGCGGCACTGCAGAAAGCCCTCGACGCGTACGGCGCGCTGGACATCGTCGTCAACAACGCGGGCGCGAGCTACGCGAACAAGCCGACCGAGACGGTCACGGATAAGGATTTTGAGCTGGTCATGGAGGTTAATGTCAAGAGCGTGTACCTCTCGACGAGTGTGCTGCTGCCGTATTTCCTGGAGAAAGGCCGCCCGGGAGCTTTCATACAGATCGCCTCGACGGCGGGGATCCGTCCCCGTCCGGGCCTGACGTGGTATAATGCCTCCAAGGCGGCGGTGAGCAATGCGACCAAGACGATGGCCGTTGAGTACGGCCCAAAGAAAATCCGCTTCAATGCTGTCTGTCCTGTTGTCGGCAGCACGGGAATGTATGGCCCCAAGACACCCCCACCCCACTCGCCTGCCTTAAAAAATGCTCTCTGTCTAACACACGAGACAGGACCCACCTCTTCCTGGGCAAACCGGACACGGTGGAGAATCGCGCGGCGTTCGTGTCAACCATTCCGATGGGCCGTGGAAGTACACCGCAGGATGTAGCGAATGCTTGCTGTTATCTGGCGAGCGACGAGGCGGAGTTCATCACGGGTGTCAACCTCGAGGTAAGCGCACCCCAACAGAGTCCTCGTTGATTTTTTGAGCTTAACTAATGCCTGGTCATAGGTCGATGGAGGGAGGTGTGTTTGAGGCCGAGATAGCTGGCGCGGTGGTCAAGGGAATGCTGATTCGTCGCCGGGAAGAGTGAAATGGTGGAGAGGATATTATGCCCTTAACAACTGCGAAACTATCCTCCCTCGTTCTCTAGTGGCCAGTGCTGTAGACTTTGTTCTTGCCTCGCTGTATCCTGAAACGAGAACACAAATCAGGCCGCGTCGTAGGTGAGAAAGTGTCAGACGGGCCAAACAATCCATGCCTTTATCCCTCAGAGTCCAGTGATACCTAAACACACACTGTGGCCACCTCTTGGCTTCAAGCCTCTGTTTCAAATTCACTTCTTATCCAGACTCTGCCGGGAGAAGATTCTTGTTTCGACATGATATCCACGTGAGACATCTGCGATGACCCATCTCGTTGTGTTCTCCCAGAGCTCCAGCCCCTTCCTTGCAGAATCTCAGCTGATGGCGCGTGTATACCATCTCCATCATCCGCGCATAGTGGTAGGCCTAAAGGCCTCGGTTAAGCTGGATGCTGGATGTCGTATGTACGACTTCGGAGAAAGAGGGTTAGGTAGTTATGCTCGGTATGGTGCGCTGGCGGTCCAGGATCTTGAGAGCAAGGGGCGTTTCAATTTTCATATAAGCGGGGTCCGAGGTCTTGGCTACCTTATATACCACTTAGGCATACGGGTTGAATTTCTACAGGGGGTTTCCCACGGTAAGAAATAGCGGATGAGACCTTGATGCTGCTTGAAACGGGCACTAGGACGTTAATAATGTCAAAGGACAGCAGAATACCTTTGATCTTCCAGTATACATGAAATCAGCAAATCAGAATAATAATGTAGGATGACTGGATCACACGATGTATGTCCTATTTCCAGCTGCAGCTCTGGTGATACGCGGACAAGCAAACTTGCTTCCGTAGGTGGTCTGCACCAGCTGTACTACGTAGACACGCTAGCAAAATAGAGTGCTCATGGTGACGTGACTAAAAACATGGGATTCATGGAAACCTCCGCATCAAAATCCCATCCTTTTGCCCACTCCCATCGCCGATTCCCATAGCCGAACTCTGGCCCGTCGACTGTCACTGCTCGTTTTGGTGAGCTTGCTGCGGGGACGCCTCCGTCCATACGGAATCATATCCCAACACGGACAACCGACCGGCCCAAACAGTCCGCTAGCATCCCATTTCACCTCCGTGCTTGGAAAAGGCTCAACGGTCATTTGTGAGAACTCCCGTAAAGTGGGTTGGGGAACCTGGCTAATCTGTTAACCCCTAGGCCACCCTCTGCCAGAGTGGGTTGCTTGGGGATCTACGAGGTTCGATTGGTGGGGATTATGGCCCGCTTAGCTGTGGGTTGTTTGATTGCTGCTGCTGCTTTGTTTCAAGTACCTACACGTTATCTACCCAACATTAACTCGTCATCGTGATGCGTGGACCGTGACTTCCCCTCGCACTAGTCGAGCTTCATGCCGCGTATCTCCCTCACCGCTCACACTCCCCCCGCCTCTCACCTCTTACCTCTTACCTCTTACCTCTCTACCTCACCTCCCCTCCTTCTCTTCTTCTTCTCGTCCCTTCCTCCTCACCACGCACCTACATGTACGCCTATCCTACGACCGCCATGAACCACCCCATGCAAGCCGTGCAGTCCGCCATGGGCGCCATGGGCGCCGACCCGCGTCCTCTGCAGCGCACGTCGCTCTTCCAGAGCGCCAACGAGGGACCAGCACACATCGCAGCCAAGATCACAGGCGCCGATGCAGGCGGCAAGAGGACCGACGACGCACCTTACTATACCAACAACGAGGCCATCCCGTTCCCCGACCCGGCCCATAGCAAGACGGCGGGTGGCCTGCCGCTGGCTTCGGATGTGTTCTTGTTCCAGAAGCAGCAGCACTTTAACCGCTCTAAGCCCCTCGAGCGCATGGTGCATCCCTGTGGCAGTGGCGCGTTTGGGTATTTCGAGACGACGAAGGATGTGTCACACCTGACCAAGGTGCATTGGATGGTGCTACGGTCTTGTTGAGGGTTGTTGCTGATCGAGGCAGGCGAACTTCCTCAGCGGGACGGGTGTCAAGACTCCGGTCTTTGTCCGCTTCTCGACTGTCACTTTCGGACGAGAGTTCCCAGACTCAGGCCGCAACCCGCGCGGATTCGCTATCAAGTTCTACACTGGAGAGGGTAACTATGACATCGTCGGGCTGAACTTCGTAAGCTACTGTTCCAACATGATTGGCCGCCTCTAGCTGATCACAGGCAGCCTGTGTTTTTCTGCCGCGACCCCATTCAAGGCCCTGATGTTATCAGTAAGGAATCGCAACAGTCATAAGTCGCGTCAGTCATCTTAATTCTTGTCCAGGATCGCAAGCGCGCAACCCGAAGAACTTCCTGCTTGATTTCAACTCTTTGTTTGACCTGCTGGCCAACACACCCGAAGGGTAATATCTCGGTATCACTGTGGACATGTTGATCATTCTGACTCCGCATAGCAACCATGCCGGCATGATGTTCTTCAGCGACCACGGCACCCCTAACGGCTGGAGGAACAACCACGGTTATGGCTGCCACACGTTCAAATGGTACTATAGACACGCGCTGCTCTCGGTCCTCACCATTGACTGACTCCCTCCAGGGTGAACAAGGAGGGCAAGTTCGTCTACATCAAGTATCACTTCATTGCCGACAATGGCCAGCGCCAGTTCACATGGCCAGAAGCCGTCGAAATGTCCGGTCTTGACCCGGACTACTCTAAGCGGGATCTCTACGCGGCCATTGAGCGCGGCGAACAGATCACTTACACGGCCCATGTCCAGATCATGCAGCCCGAAGAAGCAGATCCCCTGAAGCTCGGCTTTGATCCATTCGACGTGACGAAGGTTTGGCCAAGGGGGCAGTTCCCGGTGAGCATCGCATATCGAGCGCGAGTGGCATACGTTGACTAACATCATCATAACAGATGCATGAATTCGGCAAGCTGGTCCTCAACAGGAACCCTGAAAACTTCCATCGGGATGTGGAACAGGCCGCTTTCTCGCCTGGCAGCATGGTGCCCGGCATCGAAGACAGCCCGGACCCGCTTCTGCAATTCCGCATGTTCTTCTACCGCGATGCGCAATACCATCGTATCGGCGTCAACCTGCATCAAGTACCAGGTAACGCCGCCGTTCCCTTCCACTTTTTCCATCTAAGACTCTACTAACGCACATGTCCCACCACAGTCAACTGCCCCTTCATGGCCTCCTCGTACGCCAGCGTCAACTTCGACGGGCCCTTGCGCACCGACGCGAACCACGGCAACAATCCACAATACGTGCCGAACAGCTTCGCCAACAAGTTCCGCCCGGACACCGCCGAGGCGCCGTACCAGCTCGCCGACAACACCGTCGGCCGCAAGTCGCACTTCTACCACGAGGGGAAAGTCTCCGAGTACGACCAGCCGCGCGAGCTGTACCGCCGCGTCATGACCCCGGCGCAGCGCGCTAACCTTCACCGCAATACGGCCGCGCTGCTGAAGCTCGTCGAGTACCCCGTCATCCAGGTCAAGTACCTCGCGCAGCAGTACTGCATTGCGCCCGAGCTGGCAAAGGGCATCTGGGAGCTCTTGCCTGAGGACGGAAGGATTTCGTTTGAGGACGTCGTGGAGACGTCGAAGGGCGCGGAGACGATTGGTAAGGACGCCAAGTTTAGACCCAGCATGGAGACGGATCGGTTGGCCGGATTTGCGCCGGCGATGCCGATTTACAATGTCTAACTCCAGATGGAGGGAGCGTTAAGAGGGAAGGTGAGGGGGTTTTACTGGGCCATCTTGAGGAATGGCGAACTTCTTTTTCAGTCCAGCATCTTAGCTACCTAACGAAGAGCTCTTGCTAATCCAATGATACCGTAGAACTTTGATACTCTCTCCAACACCACCGGCGTATGTATGCCTAGGATTCGAACAATAAAGCACTCTCGCCGTCTAGGTTGATGCATGCAACACATGTCTCATCATATCCCCAACCTCGAATCCAGCCCCAGCGGCCTCTCTGACCGCAGTCCACGCTCATGTATAGAAATCGCGGCAAAGCAAAATGCTAAGAGCAGCATGTACGCTGCCACAGCGGCTCAAACAATGTTCTTTCTCATGCCTGCCTCTCTTCTTTCCCGCCCATCGCCTTCACCCTCTTTAGCACCCCCCAAGCCGCCTCATCCGGCACCACGCTATCGCCTTTATAAGCTTTGTGCGCCCTGACGCACTCCCGCATCCACCTCGCCGGCGTATCCGACGTGCCGTTCGCCCTATTTTTTATCAACTCCAAGTACGACCTGACCGTTTTCATTGCTTGCGGACTGGGCACCGGATGGAGGTCTGCAATGTAGGCTTCGATCAATGGAACCAGGCCCGGGAAAGATGATTTCGCGGCACTGGATGCATTGGGACCGTTGATGATCTGGTTGGCGGTGAGAAGGACCGCTTCATTGCTTTCTTGCTCATTGCTCTTCTCCATGCCGGGCGACCATGCGCACCACCAGAACTGCGCCTCGCGAACAGCATCCCTCTGATGCGCACGCTGCAGGTTCTCCTTCACCTTCTCAATCGGAACATACAGATCGCGCTCGGCCTTCTGCAGCGCCCGCACGGCCAGCACAGCGAACACGCACAGCGCTGCATTCTCAGAGTCCGACGGCTGCGGCTCCATGGTCCTTAGCTCGACGCGGTATCCTTCTTTCGGCTCTTCCCCGTCTGCTCCGCCCTTGACATACGCCGGCGTCTTGAAGTCGACCGACGGCCAATTAGCGCTATGGAACGCCGCGAAGAGGTCGAACCCCTCATCCGTCTCCGCGGCTTCGAGGTCCTCGGGTTCCATCGCAACGAGGTCGTGCGCGAGGATTCCGGCGTAGTACTTCGCCAACACCTCGTCCAAACCGCCCTCCTGCAACCGCTGCCTGACGCGCGCATCAACCTTTTGATCCGTCTGATCGCCGTCCGGCACGGCGCGTGAGAGGTAGAACGGCGCGGCGGCCCAGCGTGGGCTGGGGGCGACTGTGCGGGCGGGGTCGGCACGCATCTCCTCCGCGGTGCGGTCGTCGACCGCGCTGGCGTTCTGGTTCCAGCGCACGTCCATGTCTGTCAGGAAGCCGCGGAAGAAAGGCGTGCCGGCGCTCAGCGCGAGCATGATCGGCGCCAGCACCACCAGCAGGTCGTGCAGCCTCCGCGCGGCCGCCAGGGATGAGGCTTGAAGCGTGGCCTGCAGCCCGCACGATGTCGGCCCGAAGGCTAGCGTGTCCCCGTAGATGTAGTTCGCCACGCGCTGTTTGGCTGCATTCAGCTCGGCCTCTTGTGTTTCGTTGGCGACGCCTAGAGCTTGCGCTTCGGTCCATGGCCAGGGCGTGCTCACGTCTCGGAAAATGGGCACCCGCACGTAGTACGGTCGCTGTCGCCGCGCGGACATGTTCTCGTTGATGGTCGCGTAGCGTGCGTACCGGCTGAGGATCTTGTCGGAGAGGAATTGGGAGTCGAGTAAGGGCCCGTTGGTCGTTTCTTCGGTGTCAGGGACGGTGTGCGGCCGTGAGGACCCGAGCAGAGGAAACTCTGGCATGGTGATGACAGCTTCGTGTGACTCGAGCTGCGATTGGATGAGTCGACGCCTGGGAAAGGTGAGTATGGGCACTGGTGGGAGTCTTGGCGGCGACGTTGGGGAACTACCGTTGCCTCATGCTGGCTTCAACCTGCTGCATGGCCTCGACACTGTCGCCATAGGGCTTCCCCGGGACAGCCTCGACCATGAAACTGCCAAATTCAGGCTGGAACTCTGGCAGCGGTTCGCTTGATGACCAGTCAGCTGTTTCATCGCAAGGGAAACACCGACGCTCCGGGCTGCCGACATACTCTGACTGGTCATCCTCTACCAGCTTCTGTAACGCTTCTAGAACTTGCCTCTGCTTCAGAAGTAGCTTGACTTGTTGTTTCTCATCGTTAAAGGCGACCAATTGGTACTCGAGCTGCCACTATCGTAAGTCATTGTATCAGGTTTCAGAAACGCCATGAAGCCCTTTACCTCGTCGCCCCAGGTCTGGGGACAGCCCTCTATGTCTTTGCATCTATTGTAAGTTTCTATAAGTTGCTGTGACCGCGCGCCAACAAGTCAGCGCCTCTTCATAGCAATTCCAATAGCGTTTGTCAATGCGCACCACGATTGCCCGCTCACGTAGCCCCCCAACAGCGTCCTGCACCCTGGCCCAGTGCGAATCATCTGGCGATTTGCTTTGTGCAGCAGTCAGCTTCTACGGGGACCCCTATAGATACGGCAGTTTAAAGTGACCCACCTTGAACACATTTCGCCCAGGTTATTGGTGGGCGGGAGCCTTGTATGGTTGAAAAGAGGATTCGGTGAAGGCTGTGGGGACACGTCAGGTAAGGTGCAACTGCCGACTGCCAAGCTTTCGAGGGCCATGGTTGGACGACGTATGCCAAGGCATCTGAATGACCCCTGAAATTACGAAGAATGCGTGGGGGTCGATATTTCTGGCAACAGATACCCCCAATAAATGGTATCACCTTGTTTCCAACGGCCACAGGCAGCTTGCTCTAGCTTGAGAGTATTATGATAACACCCTGAGTAGAAAGGTCTGATAGCACAAAAAGCTAACAATTCCTATGTCGACAAAACAGCGGAGACTACTTTGGACGAAATCTATCTCTATCTTCTGATCTCTATCTTCTGCATCAACCTGATACGACGAGCAAAAGTATGACGAACTATGTACACGAATGTTACTGGAGTGACGCAAAGACACTTGGTCTTGCGTCATGCATTTAGAGCCTCCTTCTGCCATACGCAGGGTGTTGATGACAGCATCTGTACTCACATTGATGCCCCCGTGGAATCAACGCTGTACAATCGCGGGCCCGTAATGACAGGCTTCAGAATCCCCGCAGCCTCCAAGTCCTTAACCAGATTCGCCAGCATGAGATCACATCCCCGCGCTACAACCAGGCTCATGGAAACAGGCAGCCATTCCTCATGCAAAGTGATGGTGCTATTATACGGCGCCTCTCCGATCGGGACCACCAAGTCCGGCGCGCCAGCATATCCAGCAATTGCCCACTGGTCCATCCCCAGAGGAGGATGGGTGTTGAGATCGAAGTACACGTTCCGGTAATCGGTGACTCCCGTGCTCTATGGATAGACATGGACGGCCTCGGAGCACGAGTCGCTGCTGTTGCGGCCGTATATCGTCTCCCACCAATCCCGAAAGATGGTCATGTTCTGTTCCGCGGCTGCGTACGCGGTGTCGCCTCCATTCGCCTGCCCCCTTTCCCATCTCGCGAGGGGACCGGGGTTGATGAACGCGCCGCGGCCGTCGTGGGTCGCAGCGTAATCGTCAAAGAGCGGCTTGCCGAGATTCTCGTACTGATAGACTGAGGTGAGGATGGCGTACGTCGTGTTCAGCATTTCGTTGACGCCCTCGGAAGCTCTCGAGGCCTGCCATGAAGTTCTCCATTGCCGCCGCCGCCTGTGGTGTGACCTCGCCAGTGCCAGCTTCGCCGTAGCTGATTACGCCGCCGGTATAGCCATAGTAAAGCTTCTTGGGATAAGAGGGGAAGTCGGACTGAAAGTCCGAGTACAGCGCATGTGCAGCCGTTGACCAGAGGGAGGCACTTCGGGCATAGACACCGGCCGTGTCGAGTAAGTCGTTCAGAGGGATGACATGATCCATGGAGACCGCACCGGTTGAGGGCCTGCTTCCGAACAGCCCCTGCGCGCCCGCCGGTCCACGCATTGAGCCGCCCGTGTCGCTCCCGATGGCAAGATCAAGCCACTCATACGCTCCCATGCCCGCTCCAGGCCCTGCGGAGGATCCACTTGGGCTCTGGTAGCCGTCTCCGCGGGGGTTGAACGGGCAGTGGAGGTCGACATAATCGGCTGTAGAACTGTCTCCATTGACGAACTGCACGGTTCCCATCTTACCAACGAGCACCGCCCCGTTGTCGATCAGTCTATAAGTCTCTGGACCGCTGGCGCGGTCGCATTCTGGGAGCCGTAGGTGTAGTAGTAAGAGCGGCTGCCGCCAGAGGTGCGGATGCCCTTGACGTGGTAGATATCTTTGACGCCAAATCGCAGTCCCGCTAACGGTTTGTCGTCAGTGACAGTGAAGTACAGTCTCGACGGCACCGCTATGCTTTTCGCCATGATGTTCTCCGTCACGGCTGGCAGGGAAATATAGCCGTCCGCTTCATCGCTGACGATGCCCTGGATGAACGCCAGGTAATCGTCTGGATACAATCGGTCGGCTTTAAATATCTCCCCCGTGGCTGCCGAGACGAAATACGGCCCTTTTGGAAGCGGTCTGGACAGAGTCATCTTCACCGCGCCGCCGATCTTCCCGCTCGTGAAAGCCTGCGACACCATCAACAGCTGGGTGCCAGCATCATTGAGAGCCGTTGCGCAAGAAGCCATATCCACGACAGGCGAGCCCATACCCGTGTAGGACAGGTATACGGATTGCAGAAATGCGTCCTGGAAGACATCGTCGCTGCTGGTGCAGTTTGCGATCGTCGCACTGAATTCCTGCGCCGTGAAGGTGTGGCTTGAGGTTTCGACAATGGTCATCGGAAAGACATCTACGTTCGGTAGCATCACCTCTTGGAGCAGCTGGCCCTGGATTCCACTTAGTGATGACACGCTGATGCCGCCAACATAGTATGGAATCCCGTTCAGAGTCGTCACTTTGCCATTGTCTACGAGATCAATCGCGACGGTAGAGCATGCACCGCTAAGAGCAAGCACGGCGAGCGCGTATCCCCATATCCTAGCCATGATAACTGGCATACCCGAGATCGCCTTAGTCGCACGAGAGGGTTGAATTTCGAGTAGCTCTGAACCGGTCCTCCTCCGCTTTATACCGCTTTCCCCCACCCTTGGTCGCCCATCCCCGGCTTATCGCGGACATCACAAGGTATACAAGATAAGGGCGTCCCGTACGCAAGGCTAGTGCTAGGTGAAGCTATGTTCTTTAGATCAATGCAAAGATCTTAATCGGTGTTAGGCGGCGATGCAGAGCGGCCGAAGTTGAAAATGCACTCTTTCGGCATTATTTGGCCGACACCTGAGAGGATTCTGGAGCGTCAGGGTTCTTGACCGGTAGCCATTCGTAAATGATGCTTCTCATGGACACATAACATGAGGAAATAAAGCAAATATAAGGCATGAATAATCACCTCCATGTCCTTCTGTCATATTATGCGGGTGTCATCAACTTGACGAGCTGCACAACGGCGACAATCTTTGGCCGTCTTCGCCCATCCTTCGGCACTGGAACTCAAATCGGTCCCTGCCGATCTGCCAAGCTCACGAACAATCAATAGTCCTGGGCAGTGGTTGGACAGCTCAGGCGCGATGCTGTTACTGGAATAGGTCCGCATACATGCTGGCGAACTCGCTTGGTGGTTGTTCCAGTTCCACCGGACCAGCGTCTACTCATCGCCGTCATCGGCGGTCCGCAAATTCCCGACTTGGGTGTTTTCTGGGCAGGACAACAAGCCGCGCGCCAAAGAGCTTAGAGTTTCTTGGAAGCTTGGATTGGTAATCCTACTGAACATTATGCGGATATCCCGGCAGCATTGGACTGTTTGTTGGACAGAGTACGGTGTATACAGCTTAGTTTCCGAAAGGCTGGCTGAGGCTCGTAGATTTTCTTTCAACCGGAATTGGAAGCGGTGAACAAATGGATCCTACTGCACTTTATTGCGGGCATGACAATCGACACCTGATCTCTTTCCCTGGCATCCCTTGCTTCAAAAGCCACCGCGTATGCATCCAAGCTACCTTGGCACCGGTTGTCGGGGATTCCGTACTTCCTACCAGTGGTCCGCGTATTGGCAACTCGTCTTTCGGCGCAAGAGCAACAAGAATGCAGACCTTCCTAGAATCTGTGCGGGGAACAAGCCGCACGCTGCATCCAATCAAGTCGGAGGGGTTGGCACGCTGTGTGGGGAAGTTGCCCGACTCCGTCTCTCCCCACACCTTAACCTGTCCCATGCCCAACCGGAGTGGCCCGGGGCCATGTTTTGGGGATGATCCTTCGTCTTATTTCACTGCACAAAGTTTGCGAAGAAGAAGCTCTTGTGGGGTAGCAAGCCATCGGGGAAATGGTCATGGGTCGCTGCTCGTGGGGAAAAGAGGGCGGGGAATCTACCAGGGATCGATCTTAAATACTGGATGCTGCACGCGTGAAGCGGGGAAAGGGGGAAGACCAGACATCCTGGCTCGCTGATCTTTTGGGTGAGACTGATCTACCTTCAACTTCGATTCTTTCATCAGTAGCCCTTTCAATTGACAATATGGGTTTCGGCATCCTTGAACCTAAGGAAAGGGTCGTACAGGGGACTGTCACCTTGTTCGACACTCCGGAACAAGGCGTGGCTCCTAATGTCCATCATCGACATCTCAAACATACCAAAGATGGGAAGATCGTGCTGAATCCGCAACCGACTGACTCCCCGAACGACCCTCTGAACTGGTCCCTCTACCAGCGGGATTTCCTCTATGCCCTGCTGCTTCTCAGCACCGTGTTGTCAGGAGTGCATGGCCCCCTGCTTTCTCCCGTCACGCTGGAGCTGGCTGCCCAGTACAACAAGACCGTCAACGATATTGCACAGCTATCCTCTTATATGCTTCTTGTCATTGGTGGCTGTGCGTATCTCTGGAGTGTCCTTACACGCCTTTATGGCAAACGCGGAGTGTATATTGTCTGCATGGCCATAATGATGGCATCGGATGCGTGGGCTGCGGCTGCCACCAACTACAACTCCTTGATGGGAGCAAGGTGTCTGTCCGGCGCTGGTCGGCGGCATTCGAGGCTCTCTCTCTCGGAGTCATTCCTGATCTTTACTTCGTCCATGGTAGGTCTGGTTATCCTAATGAACCCGTATTATGCGAAACTCATAGACGATACAGAGCGAGGAAGGCGCGTTTCCATCTTCATCCAAGCGCTCCAGAGCGGCGTCTTACTGGGCGTACCCATCTGCACGCAAATCATCGAAATATCGAGCGTCAAATGGGCCTTTGGCGGCCTCGCCATTGCGGAGGGCATCATGCTCGTCGCGCTAATCCTGTTCTTCTACGAGCCGACCTATCGTCGAGAACACAACGATGCACTTGCCCACCAGGATGAAGTAACAACCCAAGTCGCCGGCGAAGAAGAGAAGGGCGTCGCGCAGACCGTCACCAACGTCTCCACCTCCGAGCCGAGACAGCCGTTCCTGCAGCGGCTGAACCTCTACCAGGGGCGCTTCTCGCACGAGAACCCCCTTAACATCACCTGGCGCACCATCGCGCTGACGTTCCATCCCACCATCTTCTGGGTCGGTGTCGCGGGCCTCCCCATGGCGTGGATCGTCGGTATCTCGTTCGTCATCGACTCGATCGTTACCGCGCCGCCGTACAACTTCTCCGCGACAGGCGCGGCAAACATGTTCATTGCAGGCTGGATCGGCATGACCATCGCCGTCGCCATTGGTATGACCAGCGACTGGATGGTTGAGCGCGTCGCCAAGCGGAACGGCAGTGTCTACGAACCCGAGTTCCGGCTCTTCTACGTCGTCCCTGCCGTGGTCCTCGTCATCATCGGCTGGGTCGGCTGGGGCTGGGGCACCGTCGTCCACGTCCACTGGGTGGGCTTGGCGGCCTTCTATTTGATAATCAATTGTGGCGGTGGCCTGATCAATAGTGCGTTAATTGCGTATATCATTGATGCACACCGTGGGTATGCGGTCGAAAGCCAGGTCATTCTCTTCGTCTTTAAGAATATCTTCCCTTTTGGCTTGGGCTACTACTTTGTGGACTGGTGGTTTGACGATGGTGGCAAAGATGTTGGCGCAGTCGTCGGTGGAGTATCTGCTGGTGTGGCTCTCATTGGAATCTTCGTATATCTCTATGGGAAGAGATTGCGAGCTTACTGGATGGGTCATCCTTTCTTGGGTATCACAGATATGCATGGTTAAATGCTCATGACGGGCTGCTGTGTGAAGATCATGAAGAACACCATATCTGCGTGACACCTGACATGGACTTCTGTGTTCTGGAAATGCGATGCTGTTCCACGTGTCAGCACTCGTCCCTTCCCCGATTTCCACCTTTCTTACTGCAGCTGGGATGAGAGACAAGTGGTACTGCTAAGAACAATTTTCATCTGTCCAACAGTGGAGACTGGCAATTCAGATAATAATATTAGGAACTAAATTTTTCATATTATGAAATAAGAATTCAAAATTATATATTATTGATAGTAGTTTTAAGATCTTTTTATATCTTTATCTTAAGTGATATTTGTTATAAATTCCTGGAAAACATCCGAAAACCCCCAACCTAAATATCCAATAGAAGATTCAAACAGGTTGAGTAGATTAAAACACTGCTTAAATAGACTGTCCGCGGTCTCATGGATCATCGGGTCCCTGGAAACGGCGTCAAGAAGGTCCAAGCCAGCGTCCATTAGATCAAGGTAATGTGTCCAGCAAAGAGGGTGCGCAATGGGTCCAGAGACGTCGCCGGGAGTACCCTGCGCTTGCTGCAGAGGGTTGTAGATTTCGAAAAGCGATGTGATAACGGCAAAGCTCTGCTGATTCTCCACTGGCAGTTCGAGCCGCCTGGACAGCGTCCGGAGCAGTGAGTGAGCTTTGGCATGCAGGATCGTCCCGTAGCAGACTGTGGCCGTCTCAAGCGTGGGCTGCTTCCGGTCATCGCCAGGCGTGGATAATGTCTCAAGTTTCCACCCGTCTAGCCATTCGTCGGCTTGGGCTCTGAGTGACGTGACATGCGACAGTGCATCGTTGGCTTCATCGTGTCGGGCGGTCCCAAGGTTCAGGATCTCCTGGTGTATGGACGATTGCAGCCCGGCCATAGTATACATGAGCAGAGGGAATCTATCAGTCCGCTGTTCCTCCGACGCGGCGTGAAGGACCATCTAGATGTGCAGTGAGCAGGCGAACACAGGCGCCCGCGAATGGAGACATACCTTTTCAAGTTTTCTCCACCTGGGAAGATAGTTCGGACGGCCCAGAGCGATCGCATTGAAGCTATAGAAATTGTTAAGCACAAAGCCCGGGGAATTTCGCGCCCTGAAGAATTGTACTTACGTATCCAATGCATATGTGGTGCGAAATAGCCCATGAACGATGCCCACCTGATCCGCATCGAGTTCCTGGCTCTCAAGAAGGTCAAGACATATCCTACAAGCGGCGTCGACCAATCTGGAGAAATTCCCCGCCGTCGGTTCCAACCAGACGTAGAAGCACATGAGGATTCTGAACCTCAAGCACTCAATTGTCGACGTCAGGAACAAGCCTTCCACCGACAGTGCGAGGGACAGTGCCCTGTCGAAGTAGACGGAGGCTGCCGGTATCGAGGCAGAGCGTCCATGGAACGGCAAAAGAAGAGCAATAGCTACTATCAAGTTGAGTTGGGCCTGGAAGTATGCGTGGCTTCTTCGATCGGCCGCCGTGCCTTCGTAGATGCTGCTGACCATCTCGTATATCAGAGGCCGTCCAATGATCGAATAGTATCTTTCGACTTTCGAACAGTAAGTCTGAATCAGATTGCTCAGATCATTACGGGGCAGTTCATCCAAGCTGCGCAAGATCGAAGTATAGCTCAGGGGAAATGAGTCATGTAACGTTGGTTTGAGCTGGAGATTTACAGAAGCCCTTGCCCCTGGCAGATAGGACCAGGCCAGCCGGCTGAAAACAGATACCTCGCCATAGTACTTTGTCGATGGACCGCACACAGTAGCATGGGTCATCAATAATACTTCCGGCAAAGCCGTGTGGATTGTGCTTTCTGGGGGCCGCTGCGCTCTATGGGTCACTGTATGTGGAAGCGAGAACGGCTGTCGTTCCATGACTTCCAGTAACCATTCAATTTCGTTTTGCAAGGAATGTAGTTCTCTAAGGCCAGTCAGAATGAGGAAGTAAAGATGTGCAGTTTCCAAACCTACTCCCCAGTTACCCAATCCCCAGATGCTATGTCGAGGAAGACGCAATATTTTCCGTAGTCAACACAATTATGGCAAGACGGCAGGGTCCTACTGCATTTGATTCGCTTCTTTTTACAGAACTTACATGCAGGCAGGTTTTCTAGTGCGCGACGGTACTCGTCTTTATAACGTTCTGTTTTCGTTGTCATGTCGTCGGGCTTGCTGACAACGGGCACCGGATGCGTGGTAGGGCTAGAGATTGTGACCCCGACCTCGACGGAGGCCTCGTCCATGAACCAATTCAGTAGCGACTCGCTAAAGCTGTCAAACTCAGTGCCGTCAGGATATGACGAGTAAAACGAGGCATCGAGGACGGAGGGATTGTCCAGTGCCGTGTCAGAGGCCATCGACGGGAATATGGCATCGAAATCGGCCTGGATATTAGGAGGTTCCTCGCCAGCGAAAAAGAAGAACGCGTTGCTTCTGAAGATGACGTCTACAAGCCGCTGTTCTCCTGAATTGTCCATCGAGAGGACATCCGGCACGATCCCTAGAAGGTAGGGCTCGACGACACTGTTCTTCAGTTTGTTGAGCAGTGCTTTGCACTGCGTGGCTGCCGGCCATCGCTCCGTCATACTCATCTGTAAGAAGGCAGTAAGCAGAGTCGAATGGTTTTGACAGTGGACGCGCCTACCAAAAAATCCGAGACATGTGTCAGAGCATCCAGTAGCGTGACAGTGTCGTAGCATGACTTCACGATTTGGGGGTAGTTCTGCATACAGTACAGGACCTGGGTGCCGACCTCATAAGCATGATGCACAGCAAACCAGCAGAGCTTTATGGACTTTTCCTGCGTGAGGGTCCAGTAGATGTCGAGAATCTGTATCAAAGCGCGGATAAACTTAGTCACTGTCTCCGTTGATGGGAAAGGATTTCTCGGGCAAGGCATGTACAGCCAAGCCAGACATCGCCACGCAGGGAGGTCATGCCAGTCTGCAAGCAGAACGCTGTCCTCGGTCCACTTCCTCCCCCGAAGTCGTTCGATTCTTCTTTCACAAGACGAGACCCAGTCGGTGTATGTTAGATTCTGAGGCTGGATCGTCTCGCTGTTAATGTTGATCTCGCAGATCTCTGTTTGAAGCAAACAATATTCCAGGTGCGTCAGATACCTAGCTGTAGCCGACGAGCTTCCGCAAGTCAGCTGCTTATCCGGTTCCTCCACCGAAGGTACGACTTTCAATAAGATGTGCTCATCTCGGATCGCGTGAGGACGATGGCATGTCAGTGTGATTGAGCGCTCTATACTATAGGCCTAGACCAAGCGAATTAGCGAGACACTTCAGAAAAAATGCTCTGAAACTTGCCGCCCAAAAGAGCCTATAGCGATTCGATGTTGTCTCTTGATCCAAACCCAGGGCATCAGGGGGATCCCGGTGAAGCCCCAATTCAACGGCGATTCTCATAGCTTCGCTTACAGTGTGCCAAAGATTGACGGCCTGAGGCACGAATAGGCCATACTGCGTCAGCAAAAGTAAAGACTGAAGAGATCTGAGGCTTGTCGTGGCCAACACATCCCCATTGACGTCGGCACGGATAGCGTCCCGGCGAAAAGCCTCGCTCACGTTGACGACCCTAGAATAGTCATCCGCTCTAGAAGTCATAGTGGCCGTAGCCATGATCATGGAAAATATGAAAAGGTCAGTTTTGGTAGGCTGGCTCGGGCCCGTGCCATTCTCATCCACCTTTCTGTAGATGGTGTCAACCTCGGCGGGTGAAAAAATGGGACACTCTGGAAGCACTCGCTCAATGTAGACATTGAGTAATTTCTTGGTCACATAGCTGGGTAACCTAGAAGACATTATGAGGGGTTCAGATGCTGCTGCAGGACCGCATTTCATCGTCTCGGAGCGGAATGTCAATGGGAATGGAAGCTCTGAACCAGTATATATCCGACAATGATGGATTGGCTGGATTGCTCCTCTGACGACACGGTTGCTCATAGATCGCGTAATGGATGAAGCTACGTCGTTTCCAAACATATATGTTGGACGTTGCCAAATGGAAGGCGGACTCTCAACATCTTGAGGTCGCGGCTGTATCTGGCTGATATCCTGGGATGCTCTCAACTCAGGAGCACAGGGTAATGGATAGACTCCCTCTTCTTTGCTTTGCGACAGTTCTGACTTGAGATGCTGGAGGAGGCGCTGCAAGGTCTTCACAAAACCCCTGTGATTTTCAGCTTAGCAGAGATGCCGCAGTGCCATCTGATGTCAGGGAGATACAACCTTGCATTCTTGCTGGACGGATGTCGGCTCCTAGACTTGCTGCACTCTTTCCTTGCCCGGATACAGTTCGAGCAAGACCCGTCGACGGGGATACACTAAACTTCGTAAGCCACCGGGGTCATTCAGGCACTTCACCCCTCCCTCTATCTTGCCTTTTTCTTCTGCTTGGCACAGCGCGTGCAGGCGTATGCAGCGAGTCTTCCCTCATGCGGCATGATTGCCTAACCGTCTCAGCTGCCTACTTCGAGGGTTCGGGCCCCAGGGCTGTCGAGGACTTCATTCCGGCGTGCGTATCTACCGGTATCCATGTGTCGTTCCGATGGCGACTGCCAAGGACGAGGTAAGCTTTGAGTCGGATATCTAGCGACCCAGATAGGAAGGATCTGGCCGGGTTGCTCCGACTTCCTTCCTTAGCGTAAGTCCTAGGCTAGCTCCAGTAAGCCTTAAATCCAACTCGGAACTGCCAAGGTACCTCAATCCGCCCCTGCTCCTTTTTTACCGCGATGGATCAACCTTTACTGGACGCAGGTAAGTGGAGCCCGGATTGTATCGGATTTGATCCGGGCCCAGATCCGCCTGGCTACGGCGTGGCCTAAGATTACAAGGGACGCTTAACCCCTTTGTCGCGGATCAGTGACCCGACATTAAGTCTATCTTGGGCCGCGAAACCAGGTATCCTCAAGGCATCCTTCACGATGGCATTGAGCCCAGAGCAACTGCAGTTTCTCTCTCCCTAAAGCTGTCTGCCCTGGGTATTAGCAGCCAAGGACTGCATGGTTGGCAATCTGGCTGCGTCGCCCTCCTCGCCGAATTTGGATGACTTCTGTTACTTCTGTGAACATGGCCAACATCGTGGATCCCTCCATCCTGGAACTTAGCGACGCGTTGGCGACAGGGGATATAACAGCCGTCGGGCTCGTGTCGAAGTACATGCATCGGATCGCCAAGTATGACTGGGGCGGCATCCAGCTCAATTCTGTGCCTCTCATCAATCCGAATGTGTTCCAAGAAGCTGCGGCGTCGGACGATCGCCGCGCCGCAGGGCTTCTAGTCCGTCCACTAGAAGGAATACCTTTCACCATCAAGGATAATTTCGCTGTCCGCGGAATGACAGCAGCAGCAGGGTCTCCTGCCTTTCATGACCTCCGGCCAGGGCACGATGCACTCGTGGTGGAGCGTCTTCGTGAAGCGGGGGCAGTACTCATAGGGAAGACCAACATGCCGCCCATGGCAGCAGGGGGCATGCAGCGTGGCCTGTACGGGCGTGCCGAAAGCCCCTACAACTTGGACTACCTAACGGCGGCATTTGCATCTGGATCCTCGAATGGATGCGCCACCTCTACCGCCGCCAGTTTTGCGGCCTTCGGTTTAGGATCGGAGACTGTCTCGTCGGGGCGCTCCCCAGCATCGAACAATGCGTTGGTCGCATATACGCCTTCCCGTGGGTTGATTTCATGTCGTGGACTTTGGCCGCTGTATGCGAGCTGCGACGTGGTGGTCCCCATGACTCGGTCTGTGCAGGATATGCTAAAAGTCCTCGAAACACTCGTTGCTGCCGGTTCTGAAGAAGAAGAAGGTGACTTCTGGATTGACCAATGTGTTCTTCCTGCCGACCGAATCCGTTCTGCTCAACATTCCATAGCAGGACCAATGATAACTACTGGTGCCCTCAGCGGCAAGCGCGTTGGTGTACCAAAAATATTCATCGGCATCGAAGACACAACAACGAAACCGAGTTTCGTGGCCGATTGGGTCCTTGATTTGTGGAAGCAGGCGCAATCGGACCTTCAGTCTATGGGCGCAACCATTATCGAGACCCAGTTTCCTGTCCTAACCAACTACGAATCTACCGACTCCTCCGACCTCCCAGCATCAATTGAAGGGTGCCCCTCGGAGTGGTTCAGTATTGAAAGGGAGGAATTGATAGCGCTTACATGGGAGCGATTTCTTCAATGGGCTAAGGATCCCAGGTATCCAAGCCTCGAAGCCGTCGATCCGAACTTGATATTTCCCAAACCTGACAATTACCTTCCGGATCAGATCATCAATTCCAAGAATCATCTTTCATACGCCAGGATAGTACAGTTAGTCCGAGACGGTCAGCTGGAAAAATTCTTCGACAAGATCGACGTCGAGAGTGCGCTCAAATCCCTCGAAGCCCAACGAGAACGAGATCTCGAGGATTGGATGGATCAGCAAAATTTGGACCTGGTCGTCTTTCCTGCGAACGGTGACGTGGCCCGTGCTGACATCGAAACAAATCTGGAGAGCGCCGTCGCCGGCTTACGCAACGGTGTAAAGTTCTCTCACGGCAACCGGGTAATTCGACATCTGGGGATTCCCACCGTCAGCGTGAACATGGGAAGCATGCCCGGTTCCCAGATGCCCATCAACTTGACGTTCCTCGGAAAGGCGTACCACGACGCCGAGCTCCTGGCATACGCGCATGCTTACGAACAACGGACTCGAAGACGCGTCTGTCCTTCACTCACTCCACCACTGCCGAGCGACTCCATTTCGTTAAATGACGCCAACATTGTGCCAGAGGCATGCTGGCTCAAGGAGCGAGTGCAGTTGGCAGTGAAGGACGTTAAGCAAATGAAAACCGCTGCCGGGGAGATAGCTGTCCTTATTGAAGGGACGGCTATGGAATCCTCGATGGCTTGCCAGTGCATTGAGCTAGAGGTGTTCGTGCAGGGCGAGCCGTCGCACCATGGTGCATTTCATCCAGACGAGACAGGGTTCTGGAAGGTGACAGTCACTCTTCCCTACCGCCGGAGCGGAACTGGTAATTCAGCTTATGGAAATCCCCCGGCTCAGGCGATGGCCGTGATCATTGCAAAATCGGAACGGTCGAGACCAAGCGGAGAATTGCTACTCCTAGACAACGAAGCACAAAGCCTCGGACCGACTTGATGGAAAATTTCTTCTGCGCGTTATTATTTTCTATGTTGCTGGAGTTAGTCAAAGGCGAGCAGCTCAATCGAAAGTATATATGCTGCTATAATACTGCACTTGTATTTATTTCTCGCTTTTTCAGATTCTGCAGTTAAAACGGCTACTATGATTCGAATTACAAAAACACAAGGAACAAAAGCAACTACAACTCATCAAGAGATAGTGGTACAAAATGCCTTCAATGGTATTAGACATCCTTCCATCCCTGCTTCGACACTACCATCTCCACGTCCGACACAAATACGGAAGACAACTACTCCTACTGTCATGACGGCTTTTCATCCCATCTAGGACGAATTTGAATTGTCGGCACAGGAAAAGGCAGACCCTGCAGAAGAGTGGCTTTAGTCACTGATCTTCTTGCCCATCTGTCAAGCGTTGGAAACTCACCGATGCCCCCAGAGTTATAAGAATCGATAATCTGTTGTACAGTGGCATAGGTTCCACCTGTGAGAAAGAAGAGTCCAAGCAAGACCATTCCCCAGTGTAGCCAGTAAACCGCGGCCTTCAGTAATCCAGCCGACCTAAAGCCACCGTGGTCATGAAGCCAAAACCAGGCGGGAAGGATCATTGCCAGAGGTGCGAAGCAAACCGACCCTAGTAAGGAAAGAAGGTAGTTGAATACAGGAACGGCTTCCGCCAGAATGAAAGAGAGAGCTCCGAGGCCGATTGTACAACTCCTATAGATATGATGAGCTTGTACTTTCGCGGAAAATGCACAGAAGTGCTGGGCGATACTTACATCCACACAGTCCAATGTACTACAGTGTTCGACTGCAAGTGGACGCTGTTCCGTAAGATGCGAACGAAGAGATATTTTGAAGCGACATGGAGGAACAGGCAGGCACTGACAAACAGTCCCACTAGACCGATGCCGTATGAGACCATCTTCATCGTTTGGCCCGCACTCTAGGGCGCCTGTAAGGCTTTGATTGTTTGTTTCTTGGGTGGAAGCACTTACACCGAGAGAAGGGCTTGCAACCCACTGCCCGCACCAATGGTACACAACTAAGCTGAACGCCAAGTAGGTCGCGTTGACAAAGGCCATAGCGGCGTACACAGCTTTGTTATATTCTTTGGGGTTCTTCATCTCGGCAATAACTGGCAGGAAGGCTGATGTGCCCGACGACGAAACAAAGATGGTAGAGGAGGCGGTCATTCCCGCAATGAAGCCGGGATGTGCAATCGCGTAGTAGCCAAGCTCATACGGTCCTGTCTGGGGCGCAGCTGCCGGGCGATCTCTTGTGGTGACTCCAATACTAGGATCCTGCGTTAGATGAATATCAATGGTTTTTGAGGTCAGATAGATCCTCACACAACAACTATAACGGCGATGAAGATAGACACAAATCCAGCCCAACTAAGCCATCCAATCTGGTGGAACTTGCGGACAGAAGCCATGGCGATGACCACGACGGTGGCGATGAAAGACCACCAGACAGTGCACGCTGCGTGATGTGAAAGAGCATTCAACCCAGTGGCGACACCTACGATTCCGGACCCTGTGGCCAGAATCCAGCTTTCGGCATGTTAGAATTTAGGTCGAAGAGGAAGGTGAAGATGATCAACGCCTTACGCAAGCAAGTAGAGTACCCCCACGATCTCCTTTAACCACGGACCACCGACGACTTGGGCCATGTCTGCGATGGTATGGCAACCGGCGTGGGAATTTCTGAAGTTCCCTTGTACGATGGCATTATCTGTCAAGGTTTCAGCTATCGCCTAGGTGGCACGGATCAAGGGCCAGAAATCACAAGTGTTAAATGCACCCCAAGCAATAACCGATAGCGCGCCCCCAACAGCACCTTTGACAAGATCAGCGCTGACCTCTAGACTCAGTAGGGCTTCTACGAACCGAGAGACACCATAGCCGTAGGAATGCTCAGAACGCCGGTTGCGAAAAGCACTGGCTTCCGTTAGCGGAGAGCGTTGTCAAACAGAAGGTGGAATTGCTGACCTTTTAAGAAAATGAAGGTTGCACGAATCCAGCCGACGGTACGGAAATTGACATCCTTGTCGGGCTGGAAGATTTCTAGTTGCTCCCTTGGGTCCAACATGGTCCCTCTTGTAACTGTGGTCTCGGCTTCTGGAAGAGGGCTGGCCGTAGCCTTCTTGTCATTGCCATCTTTCATATCGACGGACATTGATGGACGCAATATTATCTTGTTCCTTTTAGGGCCTGCAATTCTCAAGGCTTGCAATCTTGGTTCCCAGGATGAGAGCATGGGACCCCGGAAGAGGGTGGGGACCAGGCAGAAGAAGAATAAATATGTCCCTTCCCTTGTAGCAGGCCTAGGGCGAAGGAGGCCAGATCTGTCTACCCAAGTGGATTTACCCAATGAGCACGGACGTTCAGATAAGAGAGACGGACTGTCAATAATGACTCCGACTACTGACAAACTGAATCCCGCTCAGGCCGCAGAATGGTCGGAGCCGGTGCGAACATCTTCGGTTAGACCATAGATAAGTATCAAAGGCCTAGAATTGCATTCGAGCAAGGAGTCTGCTTGAGTAAGCATGACCGGAAATGCTCCACAACACTATCCCTATTCTATTCGCTCTGTTCGCCGGCTACTCTCGCCTCAATGGCCATGGGGTGATTGTGTGAGGCCAACAGTGGGCGATATATAGAAAGGTACATAAACCGGTTCTTGCGCTCGGGTTCAACTCAGATCTTCCAACGCAAGCCTTTCATCTCAGAATGGGTGCTTCATCTCAGCCGTCTTCCGGTTACAGGCTAGGTGTCGACGTCGGAGTAAGTATGCTCAAATATCAGCCCGGGTGCCCTATGGAGTTGACAGTCATAGGGCACGTTTACAGACGTGTGTGTCATCACTCCCTCTGGCGAACTGGTACGCGCCAAGGCGCTATCGACTGCGCCTGATCAGAGCGTGGGCGTCAAGCAGGCTATCGACAAAGCGAGAAAGACTCTGGAAAGCAGTCACGGATGGTCTGGCAGGTTCGACCATATTCACCATGGGACCACAGTTGGTTTGTTTCCAATACGCCGTATCTCTTTGATCTGATCTGAGTTGAGTTATAGCAACAAATGCCATCCTCGAAGGGAAAGGAAGCAAGGCCGCGCTGATTGTGACAGCGGGCAACAAAGATGTCTTGAATCTTAGACGCTCTCAGATTCCTGGAAGCCTCGGAGCTTGGCTCACGTGGGAAGTCCCAAAACCAGTAATCCCCCTGGAGCTGACCGTGGATGCTCCCGAACGTGTTGCTATCGATGGCAGCATCGTCAAACCCCTGGATGTTGACGGACTGCGGCGGAACCTGACACAGCTAAAGACACAATGTCCAGATGTCATCTGCATCAGCCTTATCAACTCCTTCAGCAACAATGTCCACGAGGCCGAAGCCGCGCGCATCGCCCGCGAAGAGTTTCCGGATGCAGAGATCGTTCTCTCGAGTGAAGTCCTTCCGGAAGTTGGAGAATACGAACGAACCGTCACCACTGCAGCAAATTCTCTTGTCAAGCCCACCATCAAGCGATACATCGGTCATCTGAGTACCGTCTTGAAGGATGATAGCGATATGATCCGAATACTGAAGAGCGATGGCGGGTTGACCAGCCTTGAGGTTGCTCAGGAATTGCCAGTCAACCTCCTCATGTGAGTCTTATGTTTTCAGATGCTACAAGGTCTTGGAACGAACACTACTGACTTGAACCGCTGGAAAGGTCAGGACCGGCAGGTGGCGTCCGAGGCGTATGTCATGAGATCGGAAATGATTACCCGAACGTCATCACCTTGGACGTGGGTGGGACTTCCTCAGATTGCGCTTTGATCCCTGCTGCATCACCGGCTGTTCGCAGAGAGACAGTAGTTGGGACACTGAGTGTGAAAGCACCATCTATCGATGTTCACACGGTGGGAGCTGGTGGTGGCTCGATTGCAAAATACAGTTCTTTGAGCAAGCACCTGCGTGTGGGACCTGAAAGCGCCGGTGCAAATCCTGGGCCTGCTTGCTACAGAAAAGGCGGCCGTGAGCCAACTGTGACTGATGCTAATCTAGTGCTTGGGTATCTGCCTCCAAGATTACTTGGAGGAGACTTCGTGCTAGACGTCAACGCTGCGGTGGCTGCCATCTCAAATCTGGCAACAGAAATGGGCATAAGCGTGGAGGACTGTGCGCAGGGTATAATTGATCTCGTCAATGAGACCATGTACGGCGCCGTCCGAGTCGTGTCGGTCGAGCAAGGATACGATCCCAAAGACTTCGCACTTGTTGTTTTTGGTGGTGCTGGTCCCCTGCATGCAAATGCTGTCGGTGAGCTGCTCGGGTCATGGCCCGTTATCATCCCTCCTTCGCCAGGCATTTTGTGTGCCCAAGGCGATGTTGTCACGAAGCTGAGTCATGAGAAGACGTCTTCTTACATCAAACCACTGTCTGCACTTGACCTGGAAGACTTTCGGGCACGCTTCTTGGAGATTGAGAATGTCTGCCGCTCAAAAGTCAATGGTTCCAGTTCGGGTCACATATTGGAGAAGGTGAAAACCGTTTATCAAGTGGATTTACGGTACCAGGGGCAATCCCAAGAGATGACAGTGACCGTTGATCAAAGCAGTCTGAATGACAGCGTTGAAGAGGTCCAGGCAGCACTGCGAAAGAGTTTCGAAGTTGAACATCATCGTCGCTTTACGTTCGTCATGGCTCAGTACCAGATCGAGCTTATGAGGCTTCGAGTAATCGTGTCGGATGACTCTGCTGAAGTCGGAAGCTCTGTGTTTGACGGCGCTGATGAAGAGATAGCCCCTACCCAATCAGCTATTATCTCGAGAATTCAGATCTACTACAAGCAAGAGAAGGTTGAGGCCATCCTTTGGGACCGTAATGGCATAAGCACACCAGGGACCGTCCTGTATGGACCCTGTGTCATCAATGAAATGGACTCGAATACGCTGGTCCTTCCAGGATATGTCGCAAAAATCGACAACAAACGCAACATCGTTATCAATCCGAGACGCCAAACCCAATCGACTAAGCGTGAGCTGTCCTTGGCGCCTGATGCTGCAAGAAAATATGTGTCGGAAGACTCTATTATCCCAACGCTCATTTCATCGGCTCTGGCATCCATTCGACGGGAGATGGATACGCTTGTACTTCGAGCGTCCATGTCACCTGGGATTCGAGAGCAACAGGTCTGTAACCCCCAGGAAACACAATCAACGTGCTGACTCCCCTTTCCAGGATGAGTTCAATGTTGTCACAACTGCCGAAGGCCAGATGCTTGTCGGACAATTTGGCAGCTTCATCCCCGACTTCCTCAAAGTGTGGAATGGTTCTATAGAGGAAGGTGATGTTTTTATAACGAACGATGCTTATGAGATGGAAGGCGCGGTTTCTCACCTGAACGATGTTATTCTCCTTGTTCCGATATTCTTCGAGGGAGATTTGGTTGGTTGGGCAGCCAACTTTGGTCACTTCACGTAGGTCCCAAGAACCATCATCCTGTCTGCCTGATCTAACCATCAGAAGTGATGTTCAAGGTAGTACGCCCGGGAGTTTGTCGATTGATGCCAGGACCATATTTGAAGATGGCCTCCAGATCCCGGTCGTCAAACTATATGCCAAAGGGGTTCTCAACCAGGATTTAATCAGAGTTCTTTCGCGGAATTCCAGAGCCGCTGACTGGTTCAGAAGTGATGTTCAAGGTAGTACGCCCGGGAGTTTGTCGATTGATGCCAGGACCATATTTGAAGATGGCCTCCAGATCCCGGTCGTCAAACTATATGCCAAAGGGGTTCTCAACCAGGATTTAATCAGAGTTCTTTCGCGGAATTCCAGAGCCGCTGACTGGTTCAGAAGTGATGTTCAAGGTAGTACGCCCGGGAGTTTGTCGATTGATGCCAGGACCATATTTGAAGATGGCCTCCAGATCCCGGTCGTCAAACTATATGCCAAAGGGGTTCTCAACCAGGATTTAATCAGAGTTCTTTCGCGGAATTCCAGAGCCGCTGACTGGTTCAGAGCCGATTGTTTTGCACTTTTGGCGTCATGTAACACTGCGGCATCAAGAGTCCAGGAGCTGTGCGGCCGCTACGGTCTGGAGTATGTCGAGCAAACTGATGATGTCACCAAGTCCCGCTAACTGTGATGTGTAGAGTCTATAAAGCGGCTGCAGAGGTGCTCCTGCAGAGGAACAAAACCGCAGTATCACAGATTATCGATACTGTCATCTCCGATGAGCCGGCTGAATTCATGGACTTCATTGATGATGACGGGCATGGTGTCGGCCCCTATGCGATCAAATGCACTATGAAAAAGCGAAATGGGAAACTATACTTTGACTGGGATGGGACCTCGCCGCAGAGCCAATACTCTATCAATTACCTCCTCTCCCTCCAAATGTTCAAGATGTACATTGTGTGAGTGACACACATTGCTTGGCCGCAACCGCCATTGTGCTGACTAATGGCCGACAAGGTATTATCTGTTGGCAATAACGGATCCGCATACGCTGGTCAACGGGGGAGCCAACGAACTCATAGAAGTGGACATCCCGAAAGGCTCCATCTTAAATCCGGTCCATCCTGCAGCTTTGAGTTGCCGGACGCATTTACTCGGACGGGTGTTCGACGTGATCCAGGCATTATTGGGTCAGCAAATGCCAGAGCATAGAGCCGCCGCCGGATTTTCCGACTCGCCTCATATCTTCTATTCCGGATTCAAACCATCTGGTGAATTCTTCCTCCTGTACCAGATCGGCTTTGGTGGTGTTCCTGCTCGACCCGCAGGTGATGGTGTATGTGTTCTTCTCCCCATTCGGGGATACCAACTGACCAACCACGTTCTTGATATATATAGCCCGACTGTCACTGTCTGCTTCCTTCCATCAAGTCAATACCGATCGAGACGATCGAACTTTACTACCCCCTCCAGATTGACGTCAATGAAGCTTTGGCCGACAGTGGCGGCCCTGGATTCTACCGAGGCGGAAACGCCCAAAGGACTCTGTACCGGTTCTTATGTGCAGGAGATATCAACCTGCACGATGACCGCGCATTTACCATGGCCTGGGGTTGTGATGGGGGTTTTCCAGGGTCACGATCTCGCAAAGTCTTGTACCAATACAGCCGCGACGCCACCAAACCGCCTCGCATATACCTTGGGTCAAAGTCGGACCACACGCGTGTTGAGAAAGGGGATGTCCTCGAATGGGTAACATGGGGAGGTGGAGGCATTGGCGATCCTCTGACTCGCCCGCCTGAAGCCGTGGCGACAGATGTCGCTCGACGCCTGGTAACCCTGGAAGGCGCGGCAGCCAATTACGGAGTGGTATTAACCGGGCAGGACTTCAAAGTGGCTCACGACGATACTCTCAAGCTTCGTACTGAGATGGCAGCCGCCCGCAGCAAATCGATGACCCAACAGCTAAAGGGTTGCAATCGAGGCGGGTCTCTCGCTGAGCTGTCCGCCACTTATACAGCTGCGACTGGGCTTCCCCCGCCGCGACCACAGTGGGAGACAGAGCCGTACGGTCCCCATGTAGGATTGCCTTATGTACAGGAATGGTACAGAAACATGCGGGAAACGAAGGGCTGGGAAGGATACTGAATTGGGGGATAGAGTTGGAATGCAACAGGGTGTATAACATGTGCATAGATCATTATCCTATTATTCTGGTACACATAGATTGTATATTGATACTAGTAACTAGTATACTGTTCCTGTTCCTACCCTGTATAATTGTTTAACCTTACAAAAGAAGGGGTGCACACACTAAAGTATTCTGCCAATCATCTTTAGATAATCTTGTAAGCAGAGGCTTTATATATTAAAGTTTACCTGTATAAAGGAATTGTTATCCTTTCCCTAACCTTAATACCCTTCTCCTCCCCCTTTTCCCTCTTTTCTCCTTCTTCTCCTTCTTTTTCTTTTTCTTCTCTTAGGGTAAAAGGTTTAATTATAATACTGTCTTAATTAACACCAGTTGTATACTTAGAGCTTAGCATATAAGGAAGCTTCACTACCTTTTGATACATAATTAATTATAATAACACTATATAAATGACTCTTATCTATTCTTTACATCTTGTTTTCCTGTATTTATCCTAAAGAAACTCCTATAGATAAGTAAATAAGTATCTTACTTATATCAATTTATATAAACCATTTTCCTCTTAGTAAAGAATAAGCTAAACACATTCGAAGATCCGTCAGCGACGCGAGCGTGATGGGCGTGGTCATCACGCCGATGAAGGAAAGTAGTCATCTGGTTCCAGGCCACGACATACGACTAGAAGGAGCATGACGGGGTCCGGGTTTGGCGGCAGAATCGACGGCCTCGCCGGCGGGGAGCCAATGGGCGGGCCGGACGCGAAGGCGGTGGC
>BCIG01000004.1:600000-857342 GCA_001599915.1 Symbiotaphrina buchneri | reverse complement strand
ACCTGCTTTGTTAATGTTGGGTTATGGTTGATTCTCTCATCCTAGGTTGATATTGGCCGTCATATGACTAGGACAATAGAGGATAGATGTAAGGTAGAACATAACAGCATAACTTGATAGCTGTCAACCTGGCTGTATCAACGATAGCATAGAAGGGAACCTGTTTGTTATATAGCAACCTTATTATTATTGTATACCTATCATACCTGGACCTGTCCCTACCTAATGTTTTATTTGTCTTTTGATTGGTTATATTGTTTAGGTGGTATATACTGTTGCAACCTTATATGGATGGGATTTGTATAGAAAGAAGCTTGTGATTCCTACTCTAGATCAACATAACTTCTTAACCGGTTGCCCAAATTTAGATCTGAATGGCCTGTCTTATTTGGCTAGATCAGTATTGTCTTGATATCATGAATTTGCTTTCTTTTTGACGGTCAGATTATCTGTATAGATATCTATTGATCTATCATCAAAGTAATTAATCTGAATTTGATAGGGGATCAATCTTGTTGATGTGCTAGCTAATCAGATCAAGAATAAACCGTTATATACCAAGCCTATGAGGGTCCGTCCTATTATAACGTTTTATTCATCTGTTGATTGGTTATATCCTGATCATCAGATGATAGGTGTACCTATGTACCTATGTTACAATGGTACATTAACAACATTGTCTTCATGGTTTTGAACCAGGATAACTTTCCAACCTGTTGACTGAATTTAATAGTAAATGATTTATCTTACCTGTCCTGGAATCAGCCGTATCAAAACCATCAATCGCTTCTCTCATCGGCCTGATTCTACATTCTTAATATTGATCGCAATCAAGTGATTACAGAAAGGAGAATTTCTCAGGATTTGATAGGGTCGGTCATCGTCGATGGGTCGGCCAATCAGATCAAGAATAAAACGTTATGGTGGGGCGTACCCGGCCGTTTGCCCCACCATAACGCTTTATTTGCGATCGGATTGGCCGGCCCCTGTCCGTGACCCCGCCTGACCCTAACCCCCGGGCGCCCACAATATATATTAAGTTTCTTTTAAAAGATTTAGATTTTCTATATTTTAAGTATTAAAACATTTATATTAATTTATCCTTTAACCTACTTATAAACCTCTTGGTTATGACAGTTAACCTTGTTATCGTATTAGATTTAAAGGTAAATAATATTATGATATCCTAGACTCCTTAGTGTACTATGCCCCTACACTCTTCAGTAGCCTCGGTCACGATCCGTCCACAAGCGCCCTATTAGCTACCGGTGTCTTGGGCATTGTGGACTTCGTCTTTACTTTCCCGGCCGTCTTCTTCATTGACCGCTTCGGTCGGCGCTCCTTCCTCATGGCGGGAGCCGTCGGCATGATGATCGCCCACGTCATCGTCGCCGCCATCACGGGTTACTATGATGGTGACTTTTCCAGCGCGCCTGGTGCTGGCTGGGCCGGAGTTGCCTTCATATATGTAAAGAACGTCATCAAATCTGTCTTTGTAACCGTGCTAGCACTCTCTAGGTCTTCGGTACAAGTTTCAGCTTCGGCCGGGGCCCAGTAGGTTTCCTTTACCCCAACGAAATCTTCTCTCCCGATATCCGAAGCCAAGCTATTGCCATAACAATATCCTACGGGTGGATGATGAACGTGCGGCCCCCAGCCCATCCCGCGCCATTAAACCTTCAGCCCTGGGTATTTCTGAACATGTCTAAACCAACTAACGCAATGCCACGCAGTTCCTCCTCGGGCAAACGACGCTCAACATGCTCACGCACATGAAGTTCGGCACTTATATTTTCTTCGCCTGCTTCTATCTCCTCATGCTGCTCTGGGTGCACTTCTTCGTACCTGAGGCGCGCTTCAAGACGCTCGAGGAGATGGACGTCGTCTTTGACGATAGCACGGGTGCGACCGATAAGGTGCGCATGGAGGGGATATGGAGGCAGGTGGGCTTGGATGGCGAGACGGCTGTGTCAATTCCATCGGGAGAAGAAAAGCTCGACATGGACTGTAGAGAGGAGCATATCGAGACCATCGGCGTCTAGATAAGCTTGTCTAACGGATCAGCTGAGAATTGACAAGATTGCCGGAATCAGATAGTGTCTTCTGGCCATCATTGACAGCGAGGGAGAGCGATTGAGGGGCGTTCTAATAGTGAATTCGAGTGCGTCCAATGGTCCTCCACGCGATGACTGGAACCGGCGAGGCGGGTAGGATAGTGGACGCACACACTCTTCTACTCTCATCATGCTTGGATAAGATAACTGTTTTGGCGCTTCAATGAAGTAGCAGTCAGCACCTTTTCTATGTTTGTATCTGCCCCAATTTTGTTGTTGTGGATATTAGGAGTAGGAAGTGGTGGTAGTTGAAGTTAAGCTGAGGAAGCTAAGTGTTAGTTCTGGGTAACTTCCTATAATTTTGTGCATTTCACTTTTTTTTCGAATTTCAACACTACTTCACCACTGTACGTCGCAGCCCGTGCTTTCAACATGGTGATTTCCTACAATGATGCCCTCTCACTCCTCCGCTCCGCCGCCACCGCCCGTCATCAGGGTACAGAATCCGTGCCTATATTGCAAGCCACGAGCCGAACCTGCGCAACTAAAGTGGCCAGTCGCATTTTTACGCCGCCCTACGACACCTCTGCCATGGATGGCTACGCCCTACCGTCCGCGCGCACACTGCGTGCTTGTCCCGCGGCGCCAGCTACTTTCGCGGTTGTAGGCACGAGCGCAGCGGGGGATGCACCGTTGGAGGTTGAATCGCTAACACGGGACGGCATTCCCACGTGCGTTGAGATTATGACAGGGGCAAGGTTTCCAAACGTCAGGAGGCGTGCTGGTATTCTCGTGGATCGGGAGCAGGAGAGTGAGCAAGAGGAACAATTTGACGCATGTGTTCGCATCGAGGACACCCTCCTTGTGCAAAAGCCTGGGAGTGGCGTCAGGTATATACAGCTCACCAAGCCCTTGCGACAGTACCAGAATAGACGGTTTGCTGGGGCCGACTTTGTTGTGGGCGACACCATTTTAAAGACAGGGCAATCGGTCACTCCAGCGCATGTCATGGCGCTTGCGGCAGTGGGTATATCACACGTGGAGGTGTACAGGAGGGTTAGAGTCGCGGTGTGGTCGACGGGCACTGAGCTGGTCTCCTACCAAGATCCTGGAGAGAGTGACAGCCTGCAGCAGAGCAGGAAGGGAATCCGCGACTCCAATGGCCCATTCATCGAAGCATCGCTACGGAGCCTAGGCGTCGAGGCAACTTACCTGGGTATTATGCGTGATGATGCCGAGGCTTTCAAGCAATGTGTGCGGAAGGAGCTGGCAAAGCACGAGTACGATGTTCTAATCACCACGGGGGCGGTCTCAATGGGCAAGCACGACTTTGTGCGGCGCGCCCTTGAGGAGATGGGTGCAGAGGTCAGTTTCCACATGGTCGACATGAAGCCTGGCCGGCCTGTCTTGTTTGCTATGCTTCCTGGAGGAAAGGAGGAAAAGGAGGGTCCAAATTGTGGCCTCGCCGTGAATGGCGAGGTGAGACACGGCTGTATTGGGCCAGCGATATTTGGCCTGCCAGGAAATCCACTGGCGGCGGCGGTCTGCCTGCGCTTTCTAGTGGTTCCGTACATGCGGATGCTGCAGGACCTAGCGTCAGAAACACCGACACAAGCAAGGCTCGTTCAGAGACCTTCAAACAGACCCGATGGGCACCAAATAACACGCAAGTCCTCAACCGCCTACGTGTTCCACCATGGCACGGTCCGGCACACGCCCGCGGGCGCGACTGTTGAGATGGGCAGTAACCAAGGCTCAAGCCTGGTGAGCCAGCTGCTCACCGCCGACTGTTGGATTGCGCTTGCGGCAGGAACAGAGCAGGTATGTGAGGGTGACGTCGTGGACACGTATCCGCTCGATGCGGCCGGGGTTGGGTATGCCAGAGTCTAGGGATCAGAAACAGCAAGAAGGATTTCAAACAGGCAAATTCCACGCCTTAAAGGCACAGTTTACCGAGGGAACGGCAGGTTCTCTGACTGCCTTCGGCATGCTAAGGACATGCCACCTGGAAGCTACTGATGGCGAACGAATAGGAGCGAGGGGATTACAGCTCACCTGTCAAGAGCGGCCGAGAGCAATGCCAGGCAACAAATGATCGAATTCAGATTGGGTAAAACCGACGTCAGCATTCACCACTAGTGTGGACAATTTACGCCGCGCAGCGGACCTATTCCGTAAATGGCGTAGACAGGACTCGAAGCAGCCAAAGTGTGGGGTTAGGGGATGCTTAGTAGGGGAGCTTTGGAGACTCCTCATTATTTCTCTTTCCGGACTCGCCCGCGGAGTGTTGCTGCTGCGCAATCTTAGCCTGGTTCTGCTGCTGCTGCTGCTGCTTTCTCTGACCGTGTGCATGGCCGGCCAGCTCGAATGTTATTTTCTGCCTCTGGCTTTGATAATGAAGTAGGAAGCACGACTTTTTCAATAGTGATGACGGACTGTCTGCGCCAATCGCGCGATGCCATTGAGGATATATGGGGCGCAAGAACACCCTACAAGCATGAGTGGCCGACGCGCGTTGATGAGAGAGTGATTGAAGAGCCGGATAAATGGGTGCAGAGCGCTTGTGTGATGTGCAGGTAGGTTTCCCAAACATAACCTATGAAGACGTTCCGCAGACCTGCAGAGAAGTCCCTGGAGGCTGACGAATGCCGACGCCTTCTAGCAATGGCTGCGGGGTGGATATTGGGGTCAAAAATGGCAGGATGGTCGGTGTCAGAGGCAGGGCTGCCGATCGAGTCAATAAGGGCAGGCTGGGGCCAAAGGGATTGCATGCGTACGTGACGATTCCGTTGCCAGAATAAGCAGCAACCAGAGACTCATTCGTTCTTCTGTGTACAGGTGGGTCAGCATGCGATCGAAAGACCGCCTCCAATACCCCCTCATCCGCAGAAACGGCAAACTCGAGCGGGCCTCCTGGGACGAAGCGATGTCATTGGTAGTGGAAAAGGCAAAAGACATAGTGGAGAGGCTCACGGCCCATGGGATTGGATTCTATACGTCTGGGCAGTTGTTTTTGGAGGACTATTATGCGCTGGCTGTCCTTGGAAAAGCTGGGCTATCTACATTGCACATGTGGGTGAAAGCGCTGTTTATATGCATCGACACAAAAGATTAATCTAGCAATGCAGGGACGGTAACACTCGGCTCTGCACGGCAACTGCAGCAGCGTCTATGCGCGAGTCCTTCGGCTCAGACGGTCAACCGGGCTCATACACCGACATCGACTACACTCATTGCCTTTTCCTCGTTGGCCACAACATCTCCGCTACTCAGACTGTTTTGTGGGCTCGGATGTTGGATCGACTGGACGGACCAAATCCGCCAAAGCTCATTGTTGTTGATCCCAGGTGCAGTGAAACGGCGAAGAGAGCGACGGTCCACCTGGCGCCAAAGATAGGCACGAATGTTGCGCTGCTGAATGGGATCCAACATCTGCTCTTCGCAAACGGATGGATTAATGAGGAGTGGCTGGCCAAGCACGTCGTTGGACTCGACGACCTGCGCCGGAAAGTCGCGAAGTACAATCCTCGCCTTGTGGAAGAGATCACCGGCGTGCCGGCATCCCAGCTCGAGGAAGCCGCACAGATCATCGGCACGACCGAAACCTTACTCTCCACAGCCCTTCAAGGGGTCTATCAGTCCAATCAGGCCACGGCAGCGGCGTGCCAGATCAACAACATCAACCTGCTACGCGGCTTGATCGGCAAGCCAGGCAGTGGGATTTTGCAAATGAATGGCCAGCCGACGGCACAGAATAACCGCGAAGTGGGCTGTGACGGCGAGTATCCAGGCTTCCGGAACAACGCGAATAAGCGGCAGATGCAGGAGATCGCAGACATCTGGAACATCCCACTCGAGCGGGTTCCGCACTGGAATCAGCCCACCCATATTGAGTCCATGTTGAAGTTCATCCAGGCCGGGTCGATCGAGATGTTCTGGATTAGCGGTACGCTCCTTGTTCCCCCTTCTACTCTGCCGAACCTGCGAATTAATCGCAGGTGCATTAGGCACCAATCCTCTCGTCTCCCTACCAAATCTGCCCAAGGTTCGCTCCATTCTCACTAAACCTTCCCTCTTCGTTGTCTGTCAGGACCTTTTTATGACCGAGACCGCCGCCATCGCGGACGTTGTCTTGCCCTGCGCGCAGTGGGGTGAAAAGACTGGGTGCTACACCAACGTCGACCGCACTGTGCATTTGTCATACAAAGCCGTCGATCCGCCCGGGGAAGCCAGGAGTGACTTTGATATTTTTGTAGACTTTGGGCGCCGCATGGATTTCAAAGACAAAGACGGGCAGCCGCTTATGAAATGGAGCGGCCCCCAAGATGCCTTCGAGGATTGGAAACGGCTCAGCAAAGGCCGGCCGTGCGACTATTCGGCCATGACGTACGAGAAGCTCACGGGCGGCTCGGGCCTGCAGTGGCCATGCAATGAACAGTATCCCTATGGAAAAGAGCGCCTGTTCGAGGACGGGGTCTTCTTCACCGATGTGGATTACTGCGAGAGTTACGGGCACGACATGGAGACCGGTGCACCTATCACGCTACAAGAGTATCACCGCATCAATCCCGCTGGCAGGGCCATCCTCAAGGCGGCCAACTATATCCCACCACTTGATCCGATCAGCGAGGACTTTCCGTTGCAGCTGTCTACCGGGCGGCGAGTCCATCATTTTCACACGCGGACGAAGACAGGAAGGTCCAAGGCGCTGCAGGAAGCAAGTCCGGAGCCACAGGTTGAAGTCTCGGCAGAGGACGCGCAGGCTCTGGGGGTCAAGGATGGAGAGATGGTTGTGGTGACATCCCGGCGTGGCCATGTGGAGATGCCGGTGCTTGTTAGCAAGATTGCCAAAGGCCAGATCTTCATCCCCTTCCACTACGGTTACTGGGATGCCAAAGATGATCGCTCCCGTGCTGCCAACGAGCTTACCCAAGGTCAGTCCAAGCATGCTACCTTCTTCTCCTCTAGTCCCGAGAGCATCAGGTAATGCTGATTCACTTGCAGAACAATGGGACCCAATCTCGAAGCAACCCATGTTCAAGTCCGGCGCTGTCCGAATAGAGAAAGTCCGCGACGAATCCGGCAACGTCAAGATCCATGCCAAAGAAGAACAAACGTCCACGGTCAAAGCTCTTGAAGATAACCACGTCGATGCTTCCAAAATCGGCGACACGCGTCCCCGCCAACGGCACCTCGAGTACTGGCTCGGCGCTACCGTCGAGGGCGTGCGCGTGTTGCAAGAGATCTGCCAACGCCTGCTCCCGCGCCTTGTGTCCGATTCGGAAATAGTGGGTGGGCTGCGCGTGCTCGAGCGCATGACGTCCGCGTTGCTCGACACCATGACACCGCAGATAGAGCGGTTCGGCGAGCACCAATCGTACGGCCACGACATTTCGGCACGATTACGGGACGCGGTGTTCCCGGGCAAGGATACGGCGAAGAGTAGCTATGAGGCACTGATTGCGCTGCAGAGCCTGTACATGTATCTGAGCCATTTATTTGGGCTGGTGAACGCGTTGGGCCCGGTGGCACAGGCATTGTGGGATGCGTCATTGACCGAGTGTGTGCATCATGCGCAAGAGGAGATTCAGCGCATGCAAGCGTGGGTGACGCAGCAAATGGTCACGAGAAGTCCACAGACGCTGATTGTGCCGTCCGTGGATGAAGCGGAGAATGTGAGCTGGATGGGCGAGGGGCCGGCGAGGAAGAAAAAAGAGGCGGATGAGCGAGGGATGCGTGCGCCGGGCAGAGATGGCGGCGCTGGGAAGGTGAAAGAGGGGACTCAAGGGAAGGGTCATGGGACGAAGAAGAGTCAGGGAGATGAGACCCAAGGGGGGAAACAAACAACCAGGAAGAAGCAGCACGACGATGCAGATGGGAACGCGGGATATAACCGCATATTTGTCTCGTAGGAACTGGGAATCTGATGAATGGCTAGTGCAAATAATCATCCATTCAATTCATAGTTGTCATAACGGCATATACAAATTATAAAATATATCCTCTCATCTATCACACATTGCAAGGTCTTCACAAGTATCTACACAGTCCGTCGCCTACCCGTACTCCATCCTTCTCAATCGCAAGAGAAGCCACCAATCAAGCTCCCGCATGCTCAAATATTCTCATCTCTCGCCCCATCTTCACAACCGCCTCCCACTCATCTCTCGTATTAGCGCCCTGGGTCCACCACTTTGCCTCCGGCTCAACCAGCCGTCCACCCAGCATTCTCACAACTTTACTCGGCCCGATCTGCCGCCCCTCACCCGACTCTGTCACAAACGCCTGCTCTAGCTTCTCCAGCGCCTCAGGCGCCCACATCCCCAGCAACGGTTCTGGAAACCCCTCTGCGTTTACGAAGCAGGTTACTGGCGGGGCGTACGAGGAGAGAAGTTGCTGCAGAGCGGCGAGCGGCAGAAGCGGGTAGTCGCAGGCACACACGAGCCAGGTCGCAGTAGGGGCGCGCAAATGTGCGGACATGAGGGCTCCGGCTGGACCGAGGTTCACTTCGTCTCCAGCATTGGGAAGGATCTTTCTAGCCACATCGGTGTCGTAGAGGAGCTCGAGGCGGGGCCCTTGCGCAGAAGGTGCGTCGTGGGCTCGGCTTGCTGAAGGCAGGAGGTCCGCTTGCGCCTCGTTGCGAAGAGCAATGTATACCGTCTCCGCGCGGGGCGTGGCTTGTTGGAGGAGCGAAAGCGTATGCTGGTAGATTGGTTGTGGTTGTGAGTTCTTGAAGTTGGATTGTGCATAGGGTGAGGGGAGCAGGTGCTTGGGTGTGCCCATGCGTGTGGAGGATCCACCTGCTATGAGGAGGGGCCGGACGTCTCGTGGTTGGCCATCTGATGGAGTGGGTAATTCGGGGGTTCTATGGACTGAGCCCATACTGGTTGTGGTCATATTGGTGGATTTGGATGCTGGAAGCGGGATCGGGTTGGCGGTGCACCGAATCGGAATCTAGAAGCAAACCATTCCCCAGACCCCACAACTAGCCTTTTTAACATAAAGCGTAAGCATATACTTATTATTAATTAGTACTTCTACAAGGATTTAGTGTTGCTGAAGAACGCACTAAGGCAGAGGGCTCTAGAGGCTTTCTCGGATCAGGCGGAGCTCTCCATTATTAGTTAGAAGTGCCGGAAAAAGAGTCACCCTGTGACGTCGACGTCACAGTGACCAGTTCGGGCGTTTGGTACCCAATGCGACCGACTGGTCGAGCTTTCGCCGTAACTACTACCTACTACTATCGTCTGGCATTCTACTTAAACATGTCTGTGTAGTTCGTAGCATTCAGTAACACTGCTTTCTTACTTTGGCTGACGCTGATTAATGTGGAGCTGACCATGGGCGGCTCACGAGTGGGAAGAAGCTCCGTGTTAGAGACATGGACAACATCATACCATTGGAGGGAGCGTATCATCAACTTCACACCTTCGTGAGCATCTCGTTCAGGGTCGCATGCCTACGACCGTCTATTAATGTTTTCGCAGATGGTTTGTTGTTAGCATGGGTACTGGCATCATCGTCCAGATCCTTGATGGCTTTCCGTACCCTGCCAAGTGGTTACGGAACCTTGGCTACTGCTTCTGGGTCTGTCGTCCATTTAATGGATACCCAACACAAGCTGAACAGTTGTAGATCCTGTGCATAGTCGAATTCGTCTTTTTCACCATCATGCTTACCGTACGGTATCTTTGGTTTCCGATGTTATTCAAAAAGACCCTAGAAGATTTTTCGCAATCGAATTATCTCGGAGCCATACCAATATCTTTGGACAGCATTATCTACGGCATTGTATCATATTACAATTGGCGCCCGTCAACCATCTGGGTAGCTTATGGCTTCTGGTGGGTCAGCACAGCCTTAACCACCGCCGTTAGTCTCGGAGCGGTCTTTGCTATGTTCGTGAAGCAGCCGAACCACAAACTGGAGCAAGTTACTGGAGTGCAAGTGTCCATTCCCATTGTCTATCCTACAATCGCTAAGCACTCACTATAGTTGGCTTTTATCTTTCATCCCCATGATCGTACACGGGGCCGCAGGAGCTGGGCTTCTGCCGTATATCAATAATAAGAATGCCATAGTAGTTCTTATCATATCGTTTTTCTGTTGGTCCCTCGGAGAGTCAATCTGCCTGCTCGTATATGCAGTTTATTTTTGGAGGCTGATGGCTCACAATCTTCCCCCGCGGGATGCTATCGTGAGCTGTTTTATTCCTCTAGGACCTCTCGGTATTTAACCTTCTCCTATTCCCACGCTGTATGCGTTGAACAAGGTTATAGGTCAAGGGTCATTCGGCATCCAAAATCTTGCGGTATTCCTTGCAAAGTATATCAAGCAATCCTCCTTTGCACCCACACAAGTCTCGCCTCCACCCATAGCCGCGACGACAGCAACTGCAACCTCCGAAGTGATCCATTGGATGGGCATAATAATCGGGATGTTCATGGTTGGCCATGCGACATTCTGGTGGGTCGAGGCTTTCTCTGCTTTCTTCTTTCGAATCCCCAAAAAGTTTAACGTGGGCTTCTGGGGCTTTGTCTTCCCCCTGGGCACATACGCCAATGCTCTAAGCTACCTGGCGAAAGATCTCCGCAATGACGGCCTGCGAGGCTGGGCAGCTACTAACACCATGTTAACAATTCTCCTCTGGCTCTTCTGTGCCCTCAGCACGGTGTACAGGGCTTTCTGGAAAGGTGACCATTTCTATTCTCCGGGGCTGGAAGGCTGGGTCTATGAGCAGAAAGAAAAGAGGCGTGAAGAGGACGAGGAGAAGACGCCAACAGACCGGGGCAAAAGAGCTGAGAAGAAGGACAACCATAGGCTAAGCCATTTGCAAGCTTTCGATGCTACCGATAGGATTATCAGTTCTGATGGGAGCTACCGCATTGCCAGGCCTGAGAGAAGCTTGGATGAGGAAAGTCGGCCTTGATCTTACTGTTGTTATATAGTAGTAGGAGGAGCAGTACCAGTAGTAGACCCATTTATGCTGACTAGTTAATGGGCACAATAAACGCTTCTGAATGGACTGGGAAAAGAAATTCGGGGCATCAGCTCGCACTTCCCCAAAAAATGCTGCTTGGGGTATGCTTTGCGTCCGCACATAATTACCGGTAGAAAAGCGGAGAGGCAATCTGTCCCACGGGGAACTCAGCACAATTTCCTCGCACTCCTAGCGAGAGCTCTAATAATAGACCATTGATCCATTAGGTTCGGTGTATCGTATAATCTCAGCGGTTTGTATAACACTATCAGGAAGTACATTTCTTCAGCTGTATGTGGCAGACCACTGCCTGAAATACACCACGCACCCTGTTATTGGTACCTCGCACAGTAATCAGTCGTTTGTACGAGTGAAAACGCAGATGAGGTTGACCTGTGTTTCGCCTTCTCGAGAACACCTTGAGTCTTCAGGAGGTACGACACATATCACCTGGCTTGAGCACCAATTCACACCTCGCTTTGGGATTCATCTAGTAGCTCCCTGCACTATACTCCAGTTCCCGAATTACGCTGCATTACCAGCCGCGGCGTCCACCCAAGCCCCAGTCCATAGAAGCCCAATCAGACTGATTTAACCCAATATCCATCGAAACCGGCGCTGGCCTGTTAAGGAATGATGTGGCTTCCGGTCCTGTATAACCACCTTCGCCAGGCATGCCGTATAGCAAACCGGGGCTGCTGAAATCCAGCGGCATTGACATTGATAATTGATTAATACCCATGTCCATAAGACCGTCATGCTGCCCTGAATCGGCGCTCGATTCTGCCTTTTCCGCCAAAACAGATCGAATATGTGACACTATCCTTGGCGGATCCACCGGCTTCCCGGATTGTTTCAATGCATTCTCGCAGGCTTGCCAGCCTTCAAGGACAACCTTAGAAAATACCGCAAAGAGAGGACCATTGGCTGTAGAGGCAGGGGCGAAGGTGAAACCGAATCGAGCGTCGTAGTTGTCGCTCATGACATCCCAAGCCTGTTCAGCCTTCGGCCCGAAGGGTCGCCGTCTTAGCTCCTGCACAGCATGTAGGTATCCCGGGAATGGAAAGTAGAAGTGGTAGAGCCAACGGTATCCCTTGGTGAGAGGATTGGTCATAATCTTCGTATCCGACTCAAGCATGCTGAATGCAATGGAAAGTACAGCGTCATGTTCTTCATCTGTCCGGGTAACTGAGGAGGCGAAGTTTCTCCAATAGAGTTCCCCAAGCCGGAATTTAGCAATATGATTTCGCGCTGTCCAGATCGTTAGGAAGTGGAGTGGATTGCTCGGATCGCAGAACCTGAGATATTTGTCTTCAATCATCTTTTCCAGGGCTGTCAACTCTTTGCATTCTGCGATGGAATTATACTCAGCATCCTGTGTGATGGAATGCGCCGCCGGACCAGTATAGCCGAGATAGAATTGTGAGTGGCGCACGAAGTCAGCCATCTCGCTACGAACAACGGCATATATCGCCTCGGTAGGTTTTTCTTGAACCGCGGGCGGCTGTCTCAGCTCCGCTCGAAGGTCTGAATCCTCTACATTGAGAGGGGTCCGGCATTCAAATGTAGGAGATAGCGTTGCGATTGTGGACTTGTAGTCGGCCAGTCCGTTGATGCGAGTATCGAAGACAATAAGTGACCACCAAAGCCTACGGCGGAGTTCAGCGTTGAGAGCACTACATTCGTTATTGACTGAGTCGTTGTCAATACCCATGCGCCGGGCAATGCGCGTTGCAACACCAAGCATAGATGATAGGGATTGCGGGTCTATGACACTGCCGATTGAAAGCTAAATTGGTTAGCAAGGTTTGGCTCGGAACGAAAAGGCAAGATACCCACCAGGTAGAGATATAGAGCAGTCAAGCAGTCAACATCCTCTGTTTTCAAGTACCTGCAGCTAAACAGAGCTTCCTGACAGCTGAATTGATATTTGGTCAGAAGCTCTGTTCTCGATGAAGCAAACATAGCCTGGCAATCATCATCCGTGAGACTTGTAATCGCCATGCAATAGATGCTGAATAAGAGTGCCTCAAGATCAGGTTTGATACTGGCCACATTGCTAGCAGCTTCAATGACACGTGTCTGAAGGCTGGGTGTATGAGTAACCTTGAGTAAAGGATTGACGTTGTCTAGGTATATCTGCCAAAGCCTGAACATCTGTACAGGTTCCGGATGTAGCGTGGATAGATCCACAGTCAGATTTCGGGCCCCAAGCAACAAGTGGTCGTTATTTGCTGCCTGAGCCCATGCCTTCTTGATGGACTCCCGATGCGCCTCGTCATCTGAAGAATCGCTGTCGTCGGCCGAGGTCTGAAACTATTTCCAAACGTGTCAGCAAAACCTTGATCAAAGGAGACGCACTCTTACCCATCGGCTCATGGCATGCCAATAATCCCTGGGTCACCAAGTTAGCCATGTTAATGATATCTCTTATAGAGTAGAGTACTTGTTCGTGAAACCTCCTTCTGATTTGACAGTCGTTGCAGGAGAAGAACCGTCCGTCCGTGTTACTCCTTGCCTATCATCATCCCATGCTTTATGATGCTGAGCAGTATCCGGGTGAAGAGGTTCGAATGGTATACTGTTCCTTCGGAGCACCTCTTCATACTGGCGGAGACGTTCCAACAGTAGACGCTCAGGGAATCTGCGTCTGCGTTGACGAGGGGCCGTCGCCGGGACACATTGGCATTGGGACTTGATACATTGAGCGCAGGGATATTTTCGATCGCACCTGACCTTACGCTGCTGACAAAGCAAACAGGCCAGCACACGCTGCGGTTTTGAGGACTGCGAGGGGGTAGTCGGGGCCGTAGATGCGCCGGAGATGCTCTGGTCAGAGGTAGGCATCTTATAGGCTTGGGCACGGGCAGTCGCGTCGGAGTCAACTGCCTTGGACGTAGCGATAACCACGATACTTGGATGTTATTGGTAACAGACCTCGATGTGCTCGATTAAAGAAAGCGGCGAATCTCGCACAACATCCAGAGACACATTTAGTGAGATGGGACGTTAGCCATTGACAGGCAAGATGCTATGACGGATCGAGGCTGCTGCTTTTGGTTAGCATGTTCATCCTTCGACTCCAGGGAATGAAAGAGGGTGTACATTCGAAACACTCAAGGTTAACCCATGTCTGTCGCCCTGCAGAATCTCAGTGCTGTCGCGGGACGTTTGTCCTTCTTCTTCGTTCTAGGCAACAGAGCGGGTCGAGGTCAGGTTTGCGGGCGTTACTAAAGGATGCTCGGGCTTTTCTATCGCCCGACCGCTAGTCTCGGACATTGACAGCTTACTCGCAGGCACGTGACTTGTGACTTATTCCGGACTTTGCTATTGTCCGACCGGTCATCCACTGCCATGCGGACTTCAAGGATTCCGCAAAGGGGCTTTTCCCACCGCGGCTCTCAATTTTGAAGGGGGACACAGGCGGAATTGGATATAGTATATATATAGGATTGTGCCTGCATCATGTAGTCAATAACTCCAACTTGACCCACCTTCGCCCTCTGTAGACATGACCATGTCTGCCGCAAGTTCTAGGAACTCTGCCGAAAAGGCTCCCGAAGCCAAACCTGCTTCATCGGGCGGTGGAAGAAATGAGTATGAAGACGCCGAGAAAAACTACCAGCCAAAATCCTTGAAGTTTTGGACAATTATGATTGGAACGTACTTTTCGATATTCCTCGTCGCACTGGTATGTTCATGGCAAGGCTCAACGATGTCTCAAGCTTACAGGCTGCTAGGATAGAACCATCATCGCGACAGCAATCCCGAGGATTACCGATGAGTTCGATTCAATAGCAGATATTGGCTGGTATGGCAGTGGATATATGTTAGCTTGTGCATGTTTCTTCCCCATCTCCGGCCGCATCTACCAGCTCTACTCGACGAAATGGGTATATGTCGGGTCGATTGTCGTTTTTGAAGCCGGCTCGGCGCTGTGCGGTGCTGCTCCGAACTCACCATCCTTCATCGTTGGACGTGCTATTGCTGGTATGGGGTCGGCCGGCATCTTTACCGGAGGCATCATGGTCATGATTCCACTGGTTCCTCTGCGCAAACGCCCAATGTACACGGCCCTTTCTGGTATGACTTTTGGGGTATCCTCCGTGCTTGGGCCTGTTGTTGGCGGCACGTTAACTGATAAAGTGTAAGTCTACCCGCTTCCGACTGATTTCTTGTTCTGCGACCTCTTCTGACTCTCGTAGGACATGGAGATGGTGCTTCTACATCAATCTGCCGATTGGCGGCTTTACGCTCCTCGCGATACTCCTCTTTTTCCACTTCGACCCGGTCCATACGCAGAAACTCACCGCTTTTGAACAAATCAAACGCCTCGATCCACTCGGGATCTTCTTTCTCGCACCGTCCTTGGTGTGCCTCATCCTGGCTCTTCAGTGGGGCGGATCCACAGATGCCTGGTCGTCACCAAAAATAATCGGATTGCTCGTCACCTTCGCTGTCCTCTTCGTCATCTTCATCGTCTTCGAAACACTGACCCCGAACACCGCAATGGTGCCAAGTCGCGTCGTGCTGAACCGTTCCATGGCTGGTGGCATGTTCTTTGTGCTCATGCTGTCCGGCGCCATGATGCCCGTCGTCTACTATCTCGCGATCTGGTTCCAAGCAGCGAAAGGTGACTCGGCCATGCACGCCGGCATCAGCACGCTTCCTTTGGTCCTGTCCATGATCATAATTGGAATCATCGTCGCCAAAATCACAGAGTGCATCGGATACTACGTCCCATCCATGTTGATCTGCCCCATCCTCTCCTCCGTTGGCTGCGGCATGTTGTCAACACTCTCTCCCAGCTCAGGCCATAGCCAATGGATTGGGTACCAGGTTCTCTACGGCATTGGTATCGGCTGTGGCTTCCAATCCGCCCAGCTGGCCGCGCAGACCGTTCTCCCGCGCCGAGACGTGCCGATTGGCCAGGGTCTGCTCTTTTTGATGCAGCAACTGGGCGGCTCTGTGTTCCTCTCTGTCGGACAGAATATCTTCTCCACCGGGCTCATCGACAAGCTCTCTGGAGTCGCAGGTCTGGATACCCAAGCTATCATCGACACGGGCGCGACCGATCTGCGCAGTATTGTGCCGCCAAATGAGCTCGGCACGGTTTTGGACGCCTATAGCTTTGCCGTTACGAAGGTGTTTATTATGGCCGCTGCACTGAGCGCTGCTATCCTTCTCGGCGCCCTTGCCATGGAGTGGAAAAGTATCAAGGGCCCGAAGACATCTGAAAACGCCGGGGAGGCTGCCGAGGGCGGACAAGAAAAGGGCGAGAAAGAAACCAAAGAATCAGACGCTCCTGGGACAGACGAATAAGTGGTCTGTGTGACTCCACAGTCTGTTGAGAGGTATGATGTGGGTGCCGTTGGTGGTTGGTGTCAAGGAACCAGTCTTCACTGGTGTTATCATCATTGACATATTCAATTCTTTCCATCAATATTAAAACTCTGCTCATTTTTGAAGGAATCTACCTTTCGGGATGACGCAATGCCATTCCCCGCAAGGCTCATATTTGGTAGTTTAGAATTCCACTTGAAGCACCTAGGGCATTGCCGTCTGTTAGTTACCTTGCGTAGGGTATGCTTGGAAGGAATTATTCCCTAACTCACCAATCATCGCCATGGTCATGTCCACTAAACACAGCCGCAAGACCCTCCACACTCAGCAAGGCCGACATGAACGGTACATCCTGCCCATCATACACAAAGGCCTCCCCGCTCACATCGCCCTGCCCTGATGCTTCCCCCTGCTGTGCCAGCGGATCATCATCATTAATGCCCGGTTCCTTGTGCGCATCGACGCCGACACCTTGCTGGAACGCCAACATCGCCTCAACAGGGATATGCACAAACACAATGCTCGGAATCGTCTTCTGATAAATCACCTTAAGCGCCGCAGCCGTATCCTTGAACCAGGTCGCGACACCGCTATCAACCCAGTCAGGCTGCGGGACCTCATTGCCCTGCGCATCGAGTTCCTGGTAGTAGTTACCGCCGCGGCTATCAAAGAACCAGAGGATCAGCTTCGGCGTCAGGTCTCATGCATCGCTTGAATACACCGGGAGGTAGTAATTCGACACACCAGCGTTGACGTCCCACCAGACCATATTCTGCGTCAGACTATTCAAGTAGCGCTGCTCGCGCTGCAGGATGGCCTGCCGCGAGAGGTTGAAGTCGCTGTTGTGGTTGCCGTACGCGGAGGCCCACGGAAGACCGCGCTGGACGAGGGGCGCGACGATCTCGTCGACGTAAAGGGTCGAGTTCTTTTGAAGGTATTTTCGCCCGTGATTAGGTCACCATTAAAGATGACAAGTTGAGGCGACTCGTTGTCAAGAATCGTGTTCATGACGCGCGTGGAGTTGATGTCTTGTTGCGGGCCCCAGTCGAGGTCCTCAGCTGAGTATGGTGCGTTAGGATCACCACCGGTGAAATATTTTGGCAGGCCTACCTTCGCCATAATGCAAGTCCTCGAACACTGACAACTGAAAAGTCCCTTGACCCGTGAATTGCAATCGCTGGCCCCAGCGCCGTTCAATGCCCAACGGCGAAGCCGCGACGACGACTGCACAAGTGAATAGCAACAGCGCACTTTGTTGCATGGCTCCACAGTCTAGGGAACGCCAACTTGTAGACTTCTTCCTGAAAATTCAAGCCGACCTGAATATCGAGTCCCGGACTATGCAGTCCGTATATATCCTGCCCCGCCAGCCAGTACCCGGCAGTCATCTCATGACGACGGATTCATAAAGTTGGCCGAGCTGACTATTAGTACCCCACGTGGGCTCACCGCCGTTGGTTAGGCGTCCGCGCTGTACTAGCGTGCTGTCGTGACCTATCGGATGGACACAGGACGGCTCGTGGCTGCAGGGTTCTCGCTCAAGCTTTCCAATATTTACGTCTCAATAAAAAGTTTCCGCAACCATAGAAGAGCATCAGAGGCAACCGGGGTGATCTCAATTCTTTCATTATCATTATTTCATAGACAATTCAACTCATGACGGCCAGGATTACCGTAATTCATTCAGCCCATGGGGCCCCCCGAAGAGAAAGGAGTCGCTATGAACGCATCAGGAGGAAGATATAGTAAAGAACGAATGATCTCGACCATCAGGAACAACCTTGCCGCAACATAGGCGATCCAGGAGATGTTGCCAAAGACACTATCAATAATCAGCATCGCCTTACCCCTGGCCGTGCGCACGTCGCGCAGCTGCGGCACAAGCGTCAGCGTCGTAGGCGTCTCACGCAGATGTGGAAACAGATATTCGAGAAAACCTCTCAGCATGAACACAAAATAGTAAAATAGCGGGCCCCGCCGTACAGCATACGCTTGCGCCCCTCCACAGGCCTTTCTCGATAGATGTTGGGAAATGAAGAAGGCGTGGGTCAGCGTCGTCCACTCCGCTCCGTCGACAGCCGCCTGCTCCTCTAGTGCTGCATATGATCTTCTCGCCAATACCCAGTCTTGAAAGGCCTGGCCAACCAAGGATCCAGGTACAATGATAGTAAAGAGCATCCATTTCGACTTGTACCACACGGCGGCCAGCGACCGTCTTAAAGATTCTACTTTCGGCGATGCTTTCTCATGATGTTGTCGCGGGATATTCAGGTGCTACACCGTCCAGGTACAGATGAATAGGGTAAATAGGCAACTCCAGAGGATATCCAATGTCCCTCGTGTATTGGGCGATGAGACGTAGTTGGCTGTAGTAGATGGTACCGAACAAGTCGTATCAAAAGTCGAAAATGCTGAAACAACCTGTATCAGACAGGTCAGAACGTACGTGAGAAGCAGTAAGGACATGTCTGCTTTGAACATAGAACTGGGCCATGCTGCTCTACCGGAATGATGTGCAGGAATGAGAAGATGAGGCTGCGGGCTCGATGGCGGTCGGCGGCCCGTTAAAGCCGGCCGGTCACAGCCGCCGTGCCTAGGCGGTAGGCAGCGCCCGGTGCCCACATTTCTGCCTGCCAAGGCCCTGATTGTTAACCAGTTGACCGCAGGGCCCACAGCCACCGGTGGAAAAGCCTCCGAACTTCGTTTGCTGTGTTACTACCACGGACGGATATTTAACTCAGTGAAGGAAGTCACGCCATCTCCATGAACCCCCGTAGGCCACCTTGCACGACTGATTCTGGTCACTGATAGATCGCTTCACGTACATAATCTGTGTCATCAAGTGGACGAGATCATTGACTTAAACATCCCATTTTTTAAGGTAAAAGTGGCCAAGCGGAGATATAGCTGGCGAGCTACTGGTTGAGCGCATGATTGTACCGCGTTTCGGAGCATTTTACTGGTGTGTTCATCATTGTTATTCAGATACACAGGTTAATTTAAGTCCCGATTTATGTCGGGTCCCCCCCGGCGTCATGCAACAAGCGATCCATTGTACTTATTCTCCTTCCCACGCAGTTTGCAATCTGAAAAGCCACGGGGCTTAATAGCTCTGGAATCTTCTAGTGATTTTGCGGTTTAGCAATACGAGCATCTAACCCCGCCAAGGTCTCAGCCTCACCCCGATCAGTTGTAATTTATAATTATCCCGAAACAGCCACCAAGTCCAGAGCTGAGGGCTGCCAAGTCACTATCTCAAGCCTCATGCCTTAATTCCCTTGGTAGGACTGTACTGGGGAAAATGGAGTCCGAGTCCAGACTCTCCAGCAATGCTACGCATTTGATTTCTATTATCACAATTGTCTATACCTAAGTAGGTGAGCTGAGGGCTGCCTGCTGTTAGAACAACCCAACATGATGTTCAAACTTTGATAGAAATCGCTTGTCGCTCCCACATACAGTTTGGTTTCATCGATGGAATCGCCAATCGGAACAGCCCGGGAGACTAGACGGACCTTCACAACCACAAAGTTATCTCCGCCTTTCTTGGCTTTGCATACCTCTTCTTTTGGCGTATGCTGAACGGCGTTTGCTTTTCTAAGGTTCTGTCTGTGGGCTTTTGATGGCGGGGCGCTAAGCCACCCGTAAAGCGCATCGGAGGACCGATCAGAATCGGTCCCAGGGGAAGCTTATTTATATGCTTACCCCTGAGCCCTGGCTTCAAGACGGTTTGTTGACTCTGGTGAACCGTTCGACTCCTACTTCAAGCAGACATTGATAAAACCTGCACGCTCCACACACCGATATACTCGAATCCCAATTATATACGCACACCCCCACGAGGAGCACTTCATCGAAACCCGCAGCCCAACACATGGCAAACACAAAGCCCGCGGAGCCCACCACCACCAGCGCCTCCACGACGGCAGCCATGCCGGCCGAACCCAGCACCTGTTCCAGCACAACAACATCCACCGTTCTTGACATACTGTTGAAAGCCATCTGCACGGCTGTGCTCCTCGGTATCCTCATCGTTCTGGCGTTGGCCCTGCCGCGCCTCGACAAGATCCACAGCGACCTCTCCATGCTCCGCAACCTCCGTTACATGCCGGATATGGATCAGTCGGTTTAAGATCTCTCTCAAACCATATATAGACTCAGGCAAAATCTTACGTTGAGTGAATGAGGAGAGGTCCACAGATCCAGGATGCTTTGTGCGTATCTGTTGAGAGAGACGCTTTAGGAGTTTGGGGGAGCTACGATAGGCTAGGTTGAGCTCGTGCTGAAGGTAGCTGGTATAAGCGCGGGACAAGAGGCTTTTGGCTGATTACGAAATCGGTCCTCTTTAAACAGTTCTGATGTCTCACTTGGCCTTGCGTCGCTTTGGCTTATACAATCCGCTCTTCTTAGAACGAAAGGGGCAGGATCAGAGTACTGACGAACCCTTGGATAGGATTGTCCACTAGCACCATGAAATGCAACCCCTTTTTCTTTGGTCTCTATAGGTTGATACATCTTACATCTACAGATCCCTATCAAAGTTCGGCGAGCCCAATTTCCGCCTCCAGTACTGCCATCTCCACATGAGTACGATGATGCCGATGAAAATCAAAGCATCAATAAGAGATAGAAGGCCCCATGCAACACCATAGGTTGTTGCTTTGGCCCAGTCGATCTACCAGCGTACGTCAGTCACTGGCCACATGATATAGTGGAGAGGTACCTTACCATATAGAAACCCAGCGTGAACGAGAAACCCTGACGAAACAGGTTCAGCATAGTGGAGATCTCAGCCGACTGTGGCTTATAGCACTGCCCAGACACGTTAGTAAACATAGTGACCTCCATAAAGGAGAGCACATACATCGGTGGCATAGGCGAAGATATTCGTAGACAAGATCTGCAATCCAAAAGCCGCGATGCCGATTGTGATCACAGGCCCAGACCAGTGCGTTTCATACTGCAGGCACACGCCTTCGATGATAGCCCCGGCCGGGAGAAGGAACATCCCCGGCCACATGGCATGCAGGCGGACCTCCGGTTTCGCCTCGCCGCCGTACTTCCTGGTGTGATAGTTCAAAAGCATGTCGCTGACGGGGCCGGCGCAGACCTCTCCAATCAGCGTCCCCACAAAAGTCGACAGCCCTATTGCCATGCCGATCTCCGCAGGGTTGAAGTTATAGATGGTCCCAAACGTTGCCGAGCCGGTGACCGCAAACAGCACACTGCCCAGCCCATAGGAAACGGCGTAGTACAGCGCCGGGAGAACGACCGAGGGGTACTTCAGCATGACAAACACGTGCGTAAAGTTCCAAAGGCGGAGACTGCGCTGGACCGGCACAGAGGTGAAGCTAAGCAGCTTGATCCATGAGCGCTTGCCGCTTTCTTTGTCGGGGAGCTGGAAGGATTGCCCCGTTGCGTTATCTCGGTGGTAGAGTGTCTCTGGCAAGCAGAAGATATTGATGATCCAGTTGATGCCAAGCACGATGGTCGGCAGCCAGTAACACCAGCGCCAGCCTATCTGTTGAGCGACGAAGCCACCGACTAGGGCGGCCAAATGGGGGCCGTTGCTCACGCTGTACACGTTTTAGTGACCCTCGGTGACTATCCGGAAGACTTGGAGCCTTACAAGACGACGTAAATACCCATGTACTTGCCCCTCTCGTGCATAAAGTACAAGTCAGCAACGACCGATGCGCCAATCCCCATTCCTGCTGAAATGCCCACTCCTACGAACGCCCGGGCGGCGAGGATACCTCCCCAGGTCTTTGCTGCCGCCGAGCCGGCACAGGCGGCGATGCCGAGGGCGGTGACGCAGATGAAGATAGGTCGTCGACCGTAGATGTTGGCGATGGGGGACCAGAAGAGGGGAGCGACGCCGGAGATAACAAGGGGTACGGTTGTTTGGTACGAGGCTTCGACGATGGAGATGTGCATGTCTTTAGCGAGGATGGAGATGTGCATGTCTTTAGCGAGGGGTTTGTATGCGGAGTTCTATGCAGGAGATAAGCATTGGATTGGATGGCGGTACGGTAGGAGATAGGCTCCTTACAATGACGGCCATAGCAAAGGGACCGAGGAATGCCAGGAAGGAGACCTGGATTAGGACACCCATGCATTCCAGTTCAGGGGATCTATGCTTAACATCAGCTTGCTTTCGTTCGTGGTGGACGTTGGAACGGCTTACCTCTAGGATCATCCGACGGCTGCGGCCGCAGCGGGTAGCCATGCGGGTCCAGCTTATGTGCCAGCGCAGGGTCCGGATTGATACCCTCCTCCAGCTGCTCAGCCGAGGGCTTCGGCCTATGGTCAAAATCGTCCATCGGGACGGACATTTTCAGAAATTCTCGTTCACCTGGTTTCACCGGCCGTGTCACTGCGGTGCAGGGGGTTGGCGGGTTTATAAAAGTTGGGTAGAAATGGGGCCCCGGCCATCCCGCTCAGCTGACCCCACGATGAATAAAATTCTACTCGCCTGATGTGGAGGCTTCCCAAGTGCATCTTCCGACGGAAAAGTGGAGCATTTTCGCAGCGCGTTCCGAAGTGCTTCCGTCCCTGGAACCATTCCAATTGGCAGGTTTGGGAACGTCGTTACGTAAACCCGATGCCCACCTGAAAGACTCTCCCTAACATTGTTCTGGCTCCGGCCAGTAAATAGGGAGATAAAAGGAAGATTGTAATTGCGGGTTATCCTGATGAATTCAAAAGTACGACTGTGGACTCTTGAACTGACTTTGTGCCAGTGCACTGATTCTACGGGTGGTCATCCGATCACCGAGACAGTCTAGCAAGGCTCGTAACCCGGAAATATGGACAGAAACTACTTCCAACCTAACGAGGAGGGAAAGTTTCAGGGTGATCGGTAATGGCACGCCTCTTTCTGGTAGCCACACGCCCCTCTCATCTATCTGCATCGTATAGTATCTGTCTGTCCGTATATCAGAATCGTGACCTATCCAAATCGTATCTCATCTATCCGGTTAAGCTCCGTGACGGACGGAATGATCAACCAATAAATGATCCAGGGCGACATATGTCAGATCTATCTGTAAATCTACATCATATCGTATCTACATCATATCCTATCTACATCATATCGTATCTATCTGGTTTATCTCTGTGATGGATGGACCTATTAATCGATCAATTAGCCAAGGGCATCATCTTGTACATGTTCACAAATCTATCCGTATATCAAAGTGGGATCAATCTGCACGGTCCACGCTTTTTTGGTATGAGACGACGTGCAATACCAAAACAGGGGCGTGCCATTACCGATTACCAAAGTTCAGTGCATCATAGATGTATAGAATGCCGAGGGCAAGCCTAGAAGGAGCCCCACGACATAGTAAGCAATGGCCCGTCTACCAACCACGTGTGTACACGGTCAGTCTTCTGAATGAAACGCCAGAATCTCGGAAAAAACTTTATCTTAGTTGGATTTCTGTCAAGGATGAAATTATTGTTCTAAACGCCTCCGAAGCAGTAAATGTCATGTACATTGATCTCATATAGAAACGACCCCAAATTACTCCTTCTGGTAAATACCCAGACTGCTGATCATGGGTCTATCATGGAATGCAAACAAATACACATTCTCTCCCTCGCCTGCAGTGTGTTCGACCCTCGTCCAGGCCGGGACAGCAAAAGTATCATTCGCGCTCCACTTCAGCACCTCTACCTTTCCGTCCGCTCGCTCCAGTTTCGAAGAGCCCTTTCCGGCCGCAACATGGTACACCAACGACGCCGTCTCTCGGCTGGCGGGGGAGGTGGTTCCGGCATTGACCCGCTCCGCCTGGCCGCCGATGGTCTTCGACAACTCCTCGCCCGACGCGTTCTTATAGTAGAAAACCGCATGCGGGCCCGTAGCTTCATCCAGCGCGGCTTTAGTAGTGGCCCATGAGAACTTCAGGGGGCTAGCCGCGACTTCCTGGCTGGGGTACCTGCTCTCGGCATACCTCTCGGCGAAGTTGACAGGGAAAGCCTGGAACAATGGAAGATCTAGCCCGTCGAGCCAGATCATGTGTCCGTCGCCCTCGTGGCCGTGATCATGCCAAGTCCACGTCGGAGTCAAAATCACGTCCCCTTTCTGCATGTAGATCTTCTCCCCGTCGACCGCGGTGAAACCTCGAGAGCCCTCAATGATGTACCGGAGCGCAAATGCTTTGTGTCGGTGGGCGGGAGCGGTTTCGCCCGGGTTGATGATTTGAAGACCGCCGTAGAGTGTGTCAGTTGTGTAAGGTGCTTCTACAGTGCTGTCAGTCTCGACCAAAAATAATGTCTTCAGGGGAAATAAGCATACTCATGTTGGGGTTAACCAGCATCAGGACACGGTGTTCTGCATCCTTCTCACCGACCAATTTCGCGGATTCAAGCAGATACGGGCGGATCTGCTCGTATTTCCATAACGCAGGGACAGCCTTGGGGCCTGGGTGAGGCGGTACCATCGCATCCATGACTGTCCATAGCGGAGCGACTTTTTGTGCCGGCAAAGCGGCGAGCAGTTTCTCCTGCTCGGAGGTTTGGCCCAATGCTGCCCATGTTGTTTGTCATTGGCTTTATGTCGACAGGACAAAATTCTGAGGGTGAGACTGAAGGCAGGAAAAATTCAACGTCATGTCTAGCCAGCTTCCTGTGAGCATTGCTATGATATATTTTCTCGACCTCCGCAAGCAGCCCGGATTTGCTTGCGGGGTGCAGCTGCGGGGGATCTAACGACACGGAAGCTGTTCCGGCTCTGCGTTCTTCGGCCCCAATGCCCGGAATCGTTCCGAGAACCCTAACTCCATCCCTTCTCCGCTCACGAGATTTATCTGACGTTCTCCTCGAAACATTTGCAAAGCCCATTCTCAACAGACCCCTGAACCATCCTAGCAACTTCACATCTCCCATCCAAAATTCTTCGCAATGTCTTCTTGGTCGCGCCTCATCCGCTTCCGCGACCCCAAGGGCGCCATCCACTACGGCGAGCCCCTCATCAGCAACGCCGATGAGCTTGCCTCGAAGCTGAGCTCCAAGACCCTGCAGGCCACTGTCTTCGAGGGAAGCGACCCCTTCAGTCTGAAGGCTGGTTCAGAGAAGCTGGACGTTGCCGAGATCCTGGGCCCTCTTACGCCCGCCGACGTGCCCATTGTCAAGTGCGTGGGGTTGAACTACATCAAGCACAGTAAGCTCCAGAGCCCGGACCAACCATGGCATACGCTGATCGAGACATTTCTACAGTCAAGGAAGGTGGCCGGACACCTCCACCATACCCATCCATCTTCATCAAACCCTCGGCCTCCATTGCGGACAGCTTCGAAGACATCCCCATTCCCAAGATCGGGCAAGACGACCAGCTCGACTACGAGGGCGAGCTGACCGTCATCATCGGCAAGACCGGCAAGAACATCCCGAAGGAGTCCGCGCTCGACTACGTGGCTGGCTACGTGGCGGGGAATGACGTGTCTTGTCGCAAGTGGCAACGTGATCCTAAGTTCGCTGGCGGCGTGCCACAGTGGTGCTTCAGCAAGGGGTTCGACAAATTCGCGCCGATCGGGCCGATGATTGTCTCGCCGGCGGTCGTTGGCGCGGCGGATAACTTGAGGCTGCAGACGATTGTCAATGGCGAGGTTCGTCAGGATACGTATACGAATGATTTGCTGTTTGGCGTCAAGGATATCATCGCGTTCATCAGCCAGGGCACGACGTTGGAGAAGGGAACGGTCATTATGACAGGTACGCCGGCTGGTGTGGCCATGGGAATGGCGCAGCCGAAGTGGTTGAAGGATGGCGATGTGGTCGAGGTTAAGATTGAGCAGCTGGGCTCGATAAAGAACAAGATGAGCTTCGAGTAGAGCGGCGATTTCGAATTGTATATATGAATAGACAGCGTGAATTGATCATAACATTTAGCTCGGTTAACCCCGAAATGAATCATCATTGTCTCCGTAGAAAGGATGTGGCTTGATATCGCGCCAGCCGTCGCATGAGGAGCTGAAAATAATCATAAAGCGTAAGAGAAGACTGTATTTCCATATCCTTCCTCGTCTGTGGCCAATCGGAGAAAGTCCATATCGCTTCTGCCAAGCCGGAACTGTAGAACAGTGTCATTTGGGGTCTCCACCCCGCGGCCCCGGCTGCGTCATCTGGCCCATCGCCCCACAGACGCAGTAGCTCAGAAAGACCCCTGGTCCTCGTCCCTTCAGTCATACAGGACAGAGCAGCTCCCTTACAACGACAGAGCGCTTCCCAGTCCAGCCTTCACCATGCCTCTCACATTCCCCGTGCAAGGATCCTGCCTCTGCGGCGGCATCACGTACGAACTCACCGCGCCGCCCTCTAAGAAACTCAGTTGCTACTGCCTCGACTGCCAGAAAGGCGCCGGAGGCCCACTCCAGAGCGTGCGTATTGCCCTTCCGAGCCTCCATCAAATTACGGCAACAATACGCTAACAGTGGAGCCGCCACGATGCAGTTCGGCGCCTGCGAGGCCACGTCCGTCAAGCTCTCTGACCCGGAGAAGCTGAAGAGGATGTATTTGATTGAGAAGACGCAGTCCGGCCACCCGAAGGAGAAGCACTTCTGTGGGCGCTGTGGATGCACGCTGTGGACGGTGCCGATGCATCATGGCGGCAGATTGTTTATGGTGCGCAGCGCCCTTGTTGAGGGAGGGTAGGTGATCCAGATAGAGTGCTGAGGGTCAGGGCTGACATGAGATGGTTTACTCTAGATTGGAGGATTTCAAGCCGGAGAAAGAGTTGTTCACAGATGCAAGACCGAGTTGGTTGGAGGTCAAAGGTGGATCATAGGGATCGGATAGCATTGTACAGCTACATATGATAGATCTGATCACATTATGTATAGATCCATCATCTTGCTTATAAAAAGTGAATAGAGGTTTCAGATCTGAAAATCCAGATCAAAAGGCACGCTGTTCAACCACGTAACGTCCATCTCCATCATGGCTCCCATGCTGAACAGGTCGTCGCCCATTCCTTGTCCGTACACCTGCCCATGGTCCACCGCTGTGAGTCCCTCCATCGCCAGCCCATCATCTCCCGCACCATCGTCTTGCATCGCATGAGCTATATGTCCTTGAGCCCCCTGTCCCGCACCAACTCCCCGGTCACCAGAACCCAGCAAAACCGTCTTCTGATCGAGCACTTCGAGCGCTGCAATACACCGTCTTGCAGACGCACTTTGGCGTTCATGCCGCTCCAGGATGCGAATGCACTGGGTCCACGCATTGGTGAGATCGGCTGGCGTAGGTGTAAATGGAGAGGTGGATAAGTGAGCAAGGAGGGAGGGACAGAGTCGTGCGGCGATGATGACGGTGGCGGCGGTGTACGAGTAAAAGACACTATACGACCAGGCTGGGAGCAAACTATTTGCGAGTGGTTAGGAAGGAGATGGAAGGGAAGGATTGGAAAGAGGAGACGGACCCAGTGGAATAATCGTCGGTCAGGTTGATGTATGTAAGCGCAATGAGATCCAAGGCGGCCGAGACACACATGGAAGATGACTGAAGAAGGAGGGAGTGCTGGAAAGGGCTGTCGACAGCTGAGTTTGATTTCGTTATCGAGGTGTTCTGACTGACTATCAGCTGGCCGAGCATTGGGCGGAAGAGCACAGTGCGGATGTGGAGATATCTATCGTGAAAGTCAGTTCATACACCACACATGGTGATTGCATGTCAGATGCCTACCGTGAACGCAAGATGGTCGACTGTCTTGCAAGGGTCAAATTCAAACCCACATCCGGCGAGGGCTTTTGCTCCTGCGAGTATTTGAGAGCGTTAGGTAGCCCTTCCCAAAACTCGTTCAGTGAGCGATCGAACGTTAGCACCGAGGTGTAATCCTGTGGGTCGATGTGGTCCGCTTGCGGGCCTCCATGTGAACGAGGCTTCCGGTAATAGAAGTGCGAGAGAATGTGCGACATGATCTCGTAAAGTTTGAGCGTTGCAACAAAGAATTCGATCCGAGATGGTTGCAGTGTCGGTTGGTGACCCTCTTGTTCAGCATCGGTAGAAAGATACTCATCATCAACAGCAGCGGGCAAGCCGACTGAGGATGCGTCGATTTTGGAGATCATAAGTGGCCGGCCGAATGTAAGTGCTAGGATTCTGAGGGTATATGTCAGCTCGTCGTCGTCATTCTGAGAGGGATTCTGAGTTACCGGTCCATGAGAACGCAGCCGTGCCAAACGCGTCTTGCCATCTCCCTGTCCTTTTGTGTTGGAAGAGCCGAGATAGTCTCATCCTGATACAGACCGAGGCCTTGAGCAATGCGTATAGCAAGGCCAATGACAATCCAGCAACGACTCGGTTCATTCGTACTCTGCAAGTACTGCCCCATCAGAAGCAGTGCCTGCACAAGCTCCAACGATCCTAACTCAAGTATGTCGAACCTTAGTAGCTGCTTGGCTCTGTCAAAAAACACAGTCGCAGCCTGTTCCCTCGACTCGGGAGGGATAGCATGGTCTAACTGACATGCTATACTCATGGCGGTATTGAGTTGGCAGTGGAAAATCGATGTACTCGGCGGTGCATCTCCCGTCAAGAGGGCATCATATTCGTTCTTGAAGGATGGTTTGTGCACGAAAGGATAGACCGAATGGACTTGTTCCCAGTAGATAGTCATCAGTCTGTCTGCTTTGGAGCGGGGCGGCAGAACATAATCCTCTTGTAATGTGATCTTGATTTGATCGGACATCACCATCCCTCTCGTGGAACCGGTTCGAGACTCTGGAACCCCGACGCGCTCATTGATGATGTCACGAATTTGCCGCATAAAAGTCGCCGCCGATGATTGTCCAAAGTAGCCGTGCCCCTGGCCTGGCCCGCTTTCCGTGGTCCCCATGGCATCCACTCGCCCCGAAAAGCCCCCAGGGGTCAGAGGACATCGCTCCGGTGCCGGAAGCTGTTCGCTCGAGGACGAGAGGGCTGCTGGTACTGGTGGAGGCTGCACCTGTCCGCTCGACCATGATGGCTGCTGTGTATACCGTACGTCGCTGACAGCGGCACGACCGTACTCTGGTCCGTGCTGTACTGTTGGATGGTCAATGGTTGAGGGTGTAAGAATACCATTGACCGCGTTTCGGTAAAGCTGTGGTCGGCCTGTATCATATATCCCAGACCTTCCACCGGCGTCATCAGGCGAAGTATGCGACCGATCAGCAGCGTCAGCAGCGTCTTCGTGTAGTATGTGCACGCGTCTGCTCTGACTTTGCTCAAGTTCTCTAACGCGGCTCTTCAAGTATTGTATCTGCCTATATGGACGCCGGTAAGCTTTGTAATCTGTAGGTGTCAGAAATACATGCCTTTGAGCCGCCGCTGAAAAATCTTTTCCGCTGTCTGTGGCATATTCGCACCGGTTCGAATATCCATCTCTTCTGGAACACGGCCCGCACGCTACGCCGCAGTATCAGCGAGACGTTGACATCTCGACAATCGATTGAAGAAGCCATACCCGGACGAGCTCCGTCACACTTGATCTTCTTCCCCCGGCATTCCTCACAGGCCAGAGCGATCTTCACACGTTTTGCGGGGCGCCTTGGCGTCACATCGTTACTCACATCCCCACGATTATCCTCCATGGAGAATCGTTTGCGTCGGTCGCTGTTCCAGTCGTTCGTATTCCGACGGAAGAGAAAGTTTGTGGGGTTCGGGATGATCTTCAACGGAAGTGGAGAAGGACCCGGAGGGATCCGGAAGGGTTCCGGAAGGGTTCCGGATCACCTTTTAACGGAGCGCATTCCGAAGGGCAAATTTTTCGGCGAGGAAAACCACCTCGCTAGGTAGCTTTACGTTAACTCTTCGTCTTTATTCGGCCCTTATCATTGATGAGTTACTTCACGCTGGCAGATCATACCAGGGTCCAGCCTTGAATATTGCGACGTACTAGGACTCAGTGATGTCTACAATCTTAGGATACCAGGGCAGCTTCTTTTAGTATTACAATATTCACTCCCATCTTTGCATTTAGGATGCCGGGCATATGCTTGAAACGATATACGATCATATCGATAGGTGTGAAAGGTCGTTGATCTCTTTACTGGTCCTATCTCCCAGGAGTAGTAATATGCTATGCTCATTGGTCCCTCATTTTAATAGAAGATAACCATTATTACTTTCCCAGGACTTGCTACTGCCTACCAAAAAGGGACGTAACAACCGATGGGCACAGTATCTGGGCTACCTGTTTTATACAATGGTTCTATTTTCGGAGAGGAGCAGCGGTGGGAGGATAGTGAGGGCCGAAAAAGCCCAAAAGGTATTTCTGCGTATCTGGGAAATGGGTTAATGGCACAGAAAGCGGACGGGGGAGACTTGAGTTGGAATTCCATGAGAGAATACCTCACTACGGCTCTTATCCAAAATCCCGGACAAGGACATGGAACACTGCGAGCAGGGTGGGTGCATGTGGGATTTACCCAGGTCATCACTGCCCGCAGTATTTCCCTGGGGCCGGGAGTTCAAGGCAATGCGGGGATAACAATTGTCTCTGTATTCCCCGCACAGCTATTCGCAGCAGTCATAATGCAAGACATTCTCCAAATACAAGACCAGTATTCCCGGCTCCCCGGGTTTCCCCGACGGACCGCAGGGACCGCAAGCCACAATGCAAGACAGTTAATGAAGGGGGTGGGGAGTGGGGTAAGTAAAGAGAAGTTTATTTGTGCCCGGTTTGATTTGAAGGTCAACGCGTCACTTCGTCAGCTCAAGTGGGAATGAGAAGTGATCTGCATGCCTGACGACCTCTCCAAATCGGGGTATATAAAGCTTATTCTACCGATTCATCGTCTACTCGCACAGTATCACCGAAGCACGGTCCTCGGCAGGTTTCCCCGACGCTTCTAAAGTTCTAATCATCCTGTCCAAGTCTTCTGGAGCCACAGGGTCAGCGTCTATGCTTTAGTCGTGATATCCTCTGCGCCAGGGCCTGCACCGGCCTCCAAATTCTCCACATGCTGCGCCTGGCCGAGGTTCATCATCTGGATCTTGCGGTCCAGCTCGGCGGCTTCTTTCTTGTCCGCATCCGTGAGATGCACCGCGACCGGGTCGCCGTAAAGCTCGTTGATCTCTTCGAGGGATAGTCCTTTTGTCTGTAGGTGGTGTTAGCGAATCCAGCCTCCTGCGGGGTATATAGGTGGGTTTTACCTCGGGAAAGAGTCTCCAGACGTAGATGAACGTCCCGACAGAGAGGCAGATGAAGACGAGGTAGAACTTCCATCCGATCGACGCGAAGCCTGGGCAGATTATCAGCATACTGGACCAGAAAAGCAAAAGCCATGAGGAAGAACATACTAGTCGGGGCCACGCCCACAAACAGCGCTGTAGCCGCAAACTGGCCAAACAAACTCAACGCAACGCCGACGCTGCGGAACTCCATGGGGAACGTCTCGCTGACAATGACATACTGCTGGTTATCCATGAAGAAGGCGTAGAAGAAGACAAAGAAGAAGATGAAGAAGACGCCGAAGCCGAGGCCGACGCGGTTGGTGGACTGCGTCTCGACAAAGTACTTTGTGAGCGCGGCCTCGAAGCACAGGCAAAAGGCGCAGCCCGCGATCCCCACCATGTAGAGCGCCTTGCGCCCGTAGCGGTCCATGAGGAAGAAGGCTGAGGTCGTGTTGCCCGCCATCCCGATGCAGTTCCAGAAGGCGATTAGTAGGATGGGAATGCCGCCTTTGATACCGAGTTGGTCGTAGAGCGTGACTTGGTAGTCTGTAATGCTGAGGTTAGACAACGACTGGTTAGAAGGGAAGGTGTACCCACTGTTGACAACGAGGTTACCAGTGCACGAGTTGGTGATCTGCGCACCGACGCCGACAAGTAGGCGGCGAAGGTACGTCTTCCGGAAGAAGAAATCCCACCAGTGCTTGATACCCATGGCTTCGCGCCTGTGCTTCTCAAGTGCAAATTGTTCGGACATTTGGTAGAACTCTTTCCTTGCAAAGGTGTCTTGAGGGTCGTTGGGTGAGTGATGCAGCTTCTGAAGCGTCGCCCACGCCTTATCGGTCTGGCCTTTGCTGAGTACTATTATGAGAGTCAGTGATATGACGAGTCCTTGTGGGGAACGTGGACATACGCCAACGAGGGCTCTCAGGTAAGGTCCAGCTGCCAGCGAGGAGGATTACAACTGGAATAATCTGCACCGCAAATGGGAACCTGCGTAGTCTCAGCCATGCGCATAGAATCATAGATGTCTTCTAACGTCACGAGTCATACCTCCATTGAAACGACGAGTTCTTGTCGTAATAACAGCCGAAGCCGACGAAGCCGGTCAGGGCGTAGCCGGTGGCCAGCGCCATTCCGTGGAAGCCAACTGTCCTGCCGCGGTGCTTTGGGGTGCTCAGCTCGGCCTGATAAAGTGGTACTATACCCCCGTCAGCAGTATCCCCCAGATGGACATGTGCATACTCACCCCCGCTAACCATCATCCCAATCGACCAGCCCATGATGAACCTGCTGACCAGAAACATAGGAATATTGACCGCACCCGTCATCAAAGCACCACCCACAATACCAACCAGACAGGCGATCTGAATGGAACGAAGACGGCCAAGCGTCTCAGCCGTCCAGGCAAAGAAGATGCAACCGAGTGCACCACCAAGGGAGAAGAGACCATTCATGAGCCCTGGCAACGACGAGAATTAGTAACCCGGAAGCCATCGGTGTGAGGCAGGTGAGGGGCACGATGTACCTTCAATCTTGTTGGTGTAGGCCACCCCATCGCCTTCTTGTGCGAGGTCGAACTCCTCGAAGAACGAGTCTTGTCCGAGGACCTGGGCAATGATGGCAGCGCCGTAGCCATACTGTCAGGATCAGCATCAGCATCATTCTCAATGAGCACACGCAGCGTTAGGTACCGTCAGCGACCCAAGAGCAGCAAAAGCCGCGACGCGGCTGGTATAGTTGTTGAGCGGCATGGTCCTGCAGATTGCCCATGGACTTCTAAGTTAGAGAAAGACGTGCTAGTACAGCTCCCGGTAGAGGCCGTATCAAGGGTATATATAGCCAAACTTCCAGGTGCGCAACATCACCGTCCCCCGCCGAGCAATACGAAGCTAGACAAGGAGCTATCGCGGTGATCACCCCTACTTCCGAAGATGATGGGTGCGGGGTAGACGTAAGCCCGGGTTAGTGCGTTCCCCAAATATCTGTCGATCACCAGTTTAAGGCGTGCAAGAGCGGAGAAAACTGGAGATGAAATGCAGTCGGTGTGGGGAAGGGACTGTGGAGGTGATTGCAGGTTAGATTTGTCCCGAAAGTCGGGAGAAGCCAATCCGAAGCTCAATCCCTTTATCACTTATTGTTGGAGTTGCTCCAATGGTTGGCTGTCACCACGATGGCTGACTTTCACTTCATCGTCTGCAAGTAAGCATTTGACGCAGGTTCTCCCGAAGGTGATTACCAATTCTCTCTTCTTGCTTTACTTCAACTGCCATCCTCAAAAATCTCCAAGACCACCTCGGTCCACGCCCGTGCCTAGGATGCCCCGGTCAAGCGGCGTGTTGTCGAAGATAGTGTTTGGGATCACGTCATCCACTGGTCGGTGGGGGACGAGGCCGAATGTTGCACATAACCAGTCGATATCGGTTGATATAGTAAGCGAGCTGGAGGCCCTTCCTGCTCCATTTGAGTGTTCTTATTTGAATGTCTATGATGGTCTGCGTTCTTGGCCGTTTTATGACATAGGTGGGATGGGCGGCTGCGAAGTTCCGGCTTCCTGATGTGCCCCGACCCTCGGCCCGAGGGAACCCTAACCCTGGTACCTGCAAAAAGCCCGAGTGACCGCAACTGCAACATCACATTCATCTCAGAGATCTCTACCATTTCCTGCAACAACGTGCCTCAAACATGCCGCTCGAGATCACTCCGGCTAATGTCCAGCCTTCTACCGGCGAAAGATCATCTACGGTAACTCCTGGGCATCCCTCTGAGACCTTCGAGGCCGATAACGCCAACCCGCCCACCGAGGGCGATGCCGCCGAAGATGAATCGCAGTATCCAACCGGGATGCCCCTCTTCCTCATCATCGTCTCCGTTGGGCTCGTGCTTGTTCTCTCCAGCATGGACGGGTCGATCGTCTCCGTCGCCGTGCCTTCCCTGACCGACCACTTCCACACCGTGCAAGACGTCGGTTGGTACTCCGCCGCGTACCGGCTCTGCGCCTGCAGCTTCCAATTCATGTTCGGCAAGCTGTACAAAATCCTGTTCGTCAAACGCGTCTTCTTCTTCAGCGTCTTTATCTTCATGCTCGGGTCTGTAGTCTGCGCTTCCGCGCCGAGCAGCGCCGTCTTCGTGCTGGGGCGGGCGATCTGCGGCTTCGCCAGCGCGGGGATCATGGCGGGCTGTTTCACGCTGCTGGTGCTGTGCATCCCGCTGCGCAAGCGGCCGCTGTACACGGGCGTGCTGGGCAGCGTGTCGGGCCTGTCGTCGATCGCGGGACCCATACTCGGAGGCGTGATTGTGGATCGCCTCGGGTGGCGGTGGTGCTTTTGGATCGATCTTCCGATCGGGTTCGTGACGTTCGTTGGGATTTTCTTCTGCCTTGGTGATGTTAAGCCCCTGGCCGACGTCCCCTGGGCACAGCGCATCTCGGAGCTGGATCTAGTTGGCAATGTTGTCTTCGTCCCGTCCCTGACCTGCTTGTTCATCGCGCTCAGCTGGGCAGGGTCCAAGTACGCGTGGGACTCGGCGACAGTGATTGGTCTTTTCTGCGCGTTCGGCGTGCTGCTGTGCCTGTTCGCCTTGGACCAGTATCGGAAAGGCGACGCCGCGGCGATCCCTCCGCGGATCCTGGGCAACCGGTCCGTCCTGGCCGGGTTCACATACACGCTATGCTGCAACTCCGCGACAATGGTCATCCAATACTACCTACCCACCTACTACCAGGCGGTGCGGGCGTACAGTGCATCGCAGAGCGGATACTTCCAGCTGCCGATCGTGGCGGGGGACATCATTGCTGTCCTCGTGCAATCCGTCGGCGTGTCCCTCATCGGCTACTACACGCCATTCATGGTCGCCGGCTCCATTCTCATGCCCGTCTTGGCGGGGCTCATGACCACATTAACCGTTCAGACAACCCTCGCCAAAACCCTCGTGCTGTCCGGCTTCTACGGCTTCGCCGGCGGCATCGGCTTCCTGTCGCCGCAGTCGGCCGTACAAGTCACGCTGCCCAAGGCCGACGCCAGCATCGGGCTCTCCATCATCTTGTTCGCCGAGCAGTTCGGCCCCGCCGTCTTCGTTGTAGCCGCCCAGAGTATCTTCCAGAACCGCCTTGCTGATAACCTGCATGAGCTGGCGCCCGCGCTGAACGCGACGAGTGTGGAGGATATGGGCTTGAGTGACCTGAGGTCCCTTGTTGGGCCGGAGAATCTGGCGGGCGCGCTGCTGGGCTTTGATAAGAGTCTGGCGCAGACGTGGTACCTGGCGGTTGGGCTTGCGTGTGCGACGATGCTGGGCAGTGCTACGATGGAGTGGAGGAGTGTGAAGCAGAAAAGGAGCTGATGTTGAACGTCTCAATCTTTCCTCTAAGGTATATGCCTATCTACACTTGAACTAGTGGTCATGCTTAAATGCTGACAAGGACTTGAATGCGTGGTCACAAAGACGTTTCATCTACACCTGGCCTGATTTATTGCAATTGCGGAATCGACCGTCAAGGCTATTCCATAAATACTACCATATCCGTGTTCCACCCCCACGAATGTAATATACATCTAGACCTTCTCACCCGCCGTCTCAGCATGCTCCGTCTCCGCACCTAGCACACCACCAGCCTCCGTCTTATGCTCCTTAACCTCCTGGATCTTCTCATCCAGCAAGCTATGTCCGGGCTTCGTCTTCCAGGGCTTAGGCGCACCAGGGCGGAACAACAACTCAATCTCCTCAATCGTCTTACCCGCCGTCTCCGGATAGGTGAAGAAGGCCTGGATGGCGGCGGCGAAACAGAGGACGCCGAAGATGATGAAGAGCTTCCACGAGATGTTGGCGAACGCGGGCGGGATGAAGAAGCCGATGGCGAAGTTGAAGAGCCAGTTTGCGATGGACGCGAGCGCCATGCCGGTTGCGCGGGTCTCCAGCGACCACACTTCGGCGGCGTAGACCCACGCGATAGGCGCTAGGGTTAGAGAGTAGGCTAGCACGAGGATGTAGCAGAAGGCGATGACCGTGTAGGACGGCGAGCCGGTGACGCGGATCTTGACGCTCAGGTTTCCATTCAAGCCGCCCGGGATGTATGTTCCGTAGGTGCCCAGCACGCCTCCGACGATGAACATGCACGTGCCCATTGTCAGGGCGCCGTAGATGAGAAGGGGTCTGCGGCCGGTGCGATCGATGAAGAAGAAGGTAGCGGCCGTGCCGACCAGGAAGATAGCATACTGGATGCCCGACGAGACAAGGTTGACGTTTCCGCTCAGGTTCGCCATTTCGAAGATATAGACGACGTAGTAGGTCATGACGTTCGCGCCGCTGAGCTGCTGCCAGGCCTGTACAGACATGCCGACGAACGTGCGCTTCCACATGCCGTTCTTGATGAAGCGCCGCCAGCCCTTCTGGCCCTCGCGCTCGGCGGCCAGGATCGTCGTGATCTCCTCCCATTCGGCAATAACCAGAGGATCGGTGCTGTCGCCGTGCGCCTGGATGCGCGCCAGAATTTCAATAGCCTCGTCGAGGCGCCCGACTTTGGCCAGCCAGCGCGGCGAGCGCGGCAGGAACGGCAGGCCGCACATGAGGAACACGCACGGCACGAACTGGATGCCCCAGGCGGTGCGGAACGAGGCCGGGCCCGAGATGAAGGAGCAGCCGTAGCCGGCAAAGTACATGAGGAAGATCCCCCACTCGATCGACCACTGCTGGATGACCAGCACGGAGCCGCGGTACTCCTTCTTGGCGATCTCCGCGAGGTACACCGGCACCTGCGACGATGTGATGCCCACGCAGATGCCGTTCACGAAGCGTCCGCACACCAGCATGGCGGTGCCGTTGCATGCCGTTTGCAAGGCCGTTCCGACGAGCCAGAACAGGCAGGCGAAGAAGATCGCGTCCCGTCGTCCGATCCTGTTGGAGACGGGCCCGGCGATTAAGGCGCCGATGACGGAGCCGCCCGCGAGAGCGGCGGTGATGCCTCCTTGCCGTGTCGTGTTGGGGTTGTCGAAGTAATCAGTGTACTGGGTGGTGCCGATGATCGCGGACATGGACGAGATGTCAAAGCCGAACCTGTGATGGGTGCATTAGTTTCCATCCTCCACGACTCACATCTGTGAGAGGGCACGAGACTTACAGCATGCCGCCGACCGTGGAGATGGCCGCGAGGAAATAGACATTGTAGAGCTTTGGGAAATGCATCTTTGCAAATAATACAGAAGTGTTAACAGCACCGTCTGTGGCACGCTTTGCTGGGGGTATATATGTGCGCACTGGGCTTTCCCAGTGTTGGCTGTGTTCTGCAGAGCGGAGAGGGCTGGAGAAAAATTATGGAGATATGGAGATGGCCCACAATATATACGGAGTACGGGGTTCCTACTCCTCCGCTGGAGTCATCCACAACCCCCTCAGGCTCCACCTTGTGATCCACTTTATATCTTGCAATCAAAGGCGAATTCTCGGCGTCGCTGATATCCCACGTTGCAACGCGTCAGCATCGCTGATAATTTACCCGACGCTGTCCTCTCTTCCAAGGCGTGCATCTCTTGTGCATCGCCGAATCCACAGCCTCTCAGGTGTTAGGAATATACCCGAAGCTGATCGCCTATCACCCGAAGAAAATTGGATCGCGCAGCGTTACATCCAAGCATCTCGGTCCGGGAGTCGGATAACCCGGCTTTTGAGGACGCCGGTGACGTCGGGGCCCCATAGTGCAGGTTAGCGCTGAGTAGACTGTACGAGTACCGAGGCTTGTTGTTATGAGGCCAAGGATACCAAACAGAAGTCTCTTCTTCCTTGTACGAGTACAGAGGATATAAAATAGGCTAATACTTGTGTCAAAGCAATCATCTCAAAAGTTATGCTGATGCATTAGGAAGGCATCTAACAACCAGGCGAAATTTGAATATCACTTCGTATTTCCACGCGTTGTCGTTGAGGTACACCGTACCTTAAGGTATGTATCACCAAAACAGCGGCCAATAATAGACCTTCCTTTCTAGGTTTAGTACCATCATCCACTCATCCTCACGTGCGAACTTCAGGTCTTGTCCAGAGTCATCCTGCCCCTTTTATGATCATGATTGACGTTCCATATACTTACCGAACGTATCCTGCTCTGCTCTCTTTGCTGTTTTCTTTCGATTCTGGTTATCCTGTTGTGACAGCATATTATCTCCAAAGTCCCAATGCCGGCTTAATCAATTTCATAACAATTTTGTTACATATATCGCTGATGTCCTCGATAGCAGAGTTTGCAAAAGTAATACTTCAGCGTTTGTCAACGAACACCTCACTACGTGAAACGATGACTACCCCAGCTAGGCGCATGAATGATGTGGAAAAGATGCTAAATAACAAGTGTGACGCAAGGAACGTTTGCCTGCCGGATTATCGCGCCTGTGCTACCCGAAAACAAACACAACGGGTACTATATGTGCATATGATGACCACCAGCAGCTCTGCACGCACTCCTTTTCTTGTTTTCCCCCAAGATTATGATTTCAAATCTCTGTCGTCAAGATATTATGCTCCTGGCCAATAATGGCATCCCAGACAGAGCGCGTCATCCACCAGCCAATCCACCCTTCCATGCGCCCGCGACTGGATCCGGAGTACATCGCTTTTCACGAAGCGAAACTGCAATTCCTCCCAAAGATAGAAGATAAGCCGTGGGATCCAGCCGTACGGAACGCGCCGCCATCTTCAGCCGGGGCAGCTATCCCAGCTGAGCCTGTGGGAAGGATCTACGATATCGACGATGGCAGAGATTACCAGCTCAGGGTGTTTGAGCCGGAAGGAACACGCCCGAAGGATGGTTGGCCGGTGTTTGTCTGGTTTCACGGCGGTAAGTGCGCAGCAACCGTGTGAGAGTGTGTCCTAAATCTGGGAACAGGGGGATGGACGCTGGGGGGACTGGGCAGCGAGAATAGCTTTTTGACCGTGCTATGCAAGCGTACGACGACAGTCGGTGTATCTGCGTTGGGACGGATGAGCTGACACTATCTGGTGAACAAGGTGCTGCATGTGTAGTTGTGTCCGTCAATTACCGCCATGCACCCGAGCATCCTTATCCAGCGGCGGTGAGCGATTCTTTTGATGGTTTGCAATGGATCACTTCCCCCACCGGGGCGCAAAGACTGGGTGTCAACCCACTACGAACGGCATTTGGGGGTTTATCCGCGTAGGACTACAGCCGTCCTCCATTTTGAATCATAAGGCTGACATCTTTGCCCAGGGGCGGCAATATATCCGCAGTCCTCGCCCTCAAAGCCAGCCTCGTCTCCCCGCCAATACCGCTCACGTTCCAGCTCCTGATCCTGCCGGTAATCGACAACACGGCGACAGTTGACACCATCTGGGCAGCTAATCAGCACTCGCCCTGGCTCACTCCAGGACGCATGCTATGGTACCGCAATATGTATCTTCCCAACGCGGCGGATGCTTTGAATTGGGACGCGAGTCCGAATCTGGCGTCGGCAGAGTTGCTGGCGAAGACACCGAAGACGTTCGTTGCGGTGGGGGAGTGCGATTTACTGGCTCCGGAGGGATTGGCGTATGCGGAGCAGTTGAAACGCGCAGGCGTGGAGGTGGATGTGAAGGTCTACAAGGGCGCGACGCACTCGACGTTGATACTGGCTGGCCTGTTGAAGGTGGGGAAGCAGCTGGTGCACGACGCCGCGGAGGCTCTCGTGATAGGATTGGCAACTTAAGATATGTACTATATCGAATCGCCCAGTGATTATGAACTCGGCCACCCAGCCTTTAATTTGTCCACTGCTTCCTCCTCGCTCACCACATCCGCCCAGTGAGCGTTCAAGTCGAACAAAGTGGCCTGCTGTATCTCATCCGATCGATCCCCGGATGCCGAGCCCACAACCTGTTCACACACATTAACATTTGTACAGTATCATAATATCAGGATCGACAGCTCACCATAGGTCTAAATCCACATCCCAGCGCATCCACCGCGGTGGCCCTCACACAGCCACTCGTACTCACCCCTCCCAGCACAACCGTATCCACACCCAACGCCACCAGCACACCCTGCAAGCCCGTCCCAAAGAACGCGCTCGGGTTCTTCTTCTCAACCAGCACCTCCGTCTCACGATCCATAACCAAGCCCTCATCTTCCAACCACGCATCCATACCCCTCTTATCGCCATCCTGCCAGATCGCGATGCCGGGGCCTTTGAGGTACTGCACCCCGCCGTCCAGCATCGCCGGGTGGTTATATCGCACTTGCGCCCAGATGATGGGGACCTTGCCGTGGCGCGCGGCTAGTAGAAGGTTGCGCATGCTGCGTGGCGATGCGGCGCCGGCGGGGTTGTTGAGTAGGTTTAGGTGTGAGTCTGGGTGCCAGTAGGCCCGGCAGACGTCGATTAGGAGTAAGGCGGGCCGGGAGCCCCAGCCTAGGCGCTGGTGCTGGCCTAGAGAGAGCGTGAGGTTGTACGAGGGGTGGGAGGTGACCAGCTCCATGGTTGACGCGGGTTGCTGGATGGAACATGGACAGCTATATCATAACTTGCAAACTATCAAGTTTCAATGCAATTACTTGGAAGGGCAATCCGCAAGACTATGCGGTCCTGCGCGGTGACGGACCGGCATGGGGTTGGAGCCGGGTTGGAGCCGGCAAGCCGGCAGGCAGGCGCAGGCTCTTATCTGCGGGCATGATAAGTTTGGTAAGCGCTCAGTCGCCCTTCGACCGTTACCTCCGATAGAAGTCTCTGTAGCCTGACGAGGATCGCTTCTTGAGTTTGGGTCGGTCTTTGGGTTGGTCTTTGCATCACTGGTGAGGCCCGCGAATATACGCCTCCTGGCTGTTCATATGTTGAAGAGCGCCGTCAACAATGGTTTAGCTAGTAGGATGTGAAACTTTAATTGAAATACAAGTAGACATTGCTTTGCAGAACATTCTAGACTGCAATTCTGAACCTCAATTGCTAGCTGTTCACACGAAATCTAAGATGGAAAGGAAAATCAGCCCTAATATCCTGCTTCTCCCTGAAGCTTTCCTCCACGCAGCTTGATATCGATCGCCCTTAAGGGAAGATAGCACAAGGCTCCAAGAATCAAAGAGAACTCAAAGCCCAAATCTCCAGTCGTCTGCGCAATTGGCCCAACATACCAGACCTGAGACATCGAGGGCACCGCCAGCCCGAACGGAATAAGCAGAGACGCCAAAGCCGCCCAGCCGGAGGGTAATTTCCTCCAATCATTCCAGATAGCATGATCGAAGGTAGCAGGATCACGGCGGCGGAAAACAAGCCACTCAGTAAGGATGATGCCGCAGAACGCGGCGCTCCAGTACGAGATGACGCCGAGGAAGTTCTCGAGGGAGTCATAGAACTTCTCAGCGACCTTGATGCCCACGCCGATCAAGATACCGGCAATGACGACGACATTGATGGCACGTGGGATCCTGGACATGGCCGGTGCGATGAGCTGCACGTTCAGGCTGAGCGAGTAGAGACCGGGTGCAATCTGTGCAATCACCGACAGGCCGAGAAGAACGGTGATGAATTTCCCGAAGCCACCGGCAGGGCGGAGCATTGCTTCTAACACACCACCGATGGAGTAGGCGTCGTTTGCGGCTGACCAGGAGTCGACCATGGGGACTGTGGCACCGATGGCGGCACCCAGGATCATGAGGATGATGCTGGGGATGCAGATCCCCATCCAGCAGTACATGAAGATACGCAACCTACGGCATTAGTACTTCTCCTCGGCCGACGGGGAAGAGACATGTTACTTACTTTGGGGCATTGGGCGGCATGTATACGGCCATATCTCCCACGGTACTTGCGAAGGGCAACATGTAACCAGCAATGAGAGCAATGAAGGAGAAGACAGTCGAGACCTCCGGGGATTCGACGGGCTGTTGGAGATGCAGCTTGTTGCCACCACAGCCAACGCAGATGATCAGAGCAATGAGGGCGGGAATCCAGGCCCAGCGCTCATACTGGTGGAGGACATCGAAGCCTCCAAAGGCGACAAACATGGCGATAATGGCGACAATGGCGATACCGACGTTGACACTCATGCTGCCACCATTGACGGCTGCAAGGCATTGTCCGCCGACAATGAGGGAGATGATCATGAAGCCGGCGACACTGCACATATTCAGGATGACAGCGAGGATATTGGGATACATTCTGTAATGACTGTCAGCAAAGTGTCTTCGTCATGAATGATGAACGGGCGTACCCGAAGCTGTAGCGCGCCTGCACCATCTGCCGCATACCCGTCCTGCAAGATAATGTGCTCAGGTAGGCCGGCGGCGCGCACGTCAGGAGAGAGAAGAAGATGATGATGAGCGACGTGTCACGCAGACTCAATCCATAACTGAGTGTACCCACGACACCTGTTGAGATAGGCAGAGGGCAGACGAGCTGGGTACCCCAGATGGTGAAGATCTTGTTGTAGCTCGTATTCGTGCGCTCCTCTTCTGGGACAGGTTGGACACCACGGATCTCCACACCGAAGTTGTTCAGCTTGGTCCAAAAGCGCTGGAACTTGTTTCCGTAGAGAAGTTGATGCTCGCCTTGGAGCACGGCAACCTCGTCGGGAAGGGATTGCTCAAGAGACTTTTCGACGTCCCTGTCGGAGACCGCCATGGTGGACAGCGTCTTCGGATCTTCAGCCATGTCTTCGGGCATGGTGAGCATTGGCTAGAGGAATAATATGCGACTGCTGTGTGACTGATATACAACAGTAGGATTATGTTCCCTCGGGGCAGGGATGTCGCGCGATCTGAGACTGTTAAGTACCCATCAGGGCTCGCTATGCTATCTGGAAAGATAAGCAGTTATCGCATGAGATGGGAGATGCTCAGCAAGGGATCCGTTATCAGCCGGCCGCTCATGATGATTCTTCATGGTGGTTGCACCAACTGCCTGCGTCGTCGGTGTCTTCCGACAGCCCCAGAGAAAGGAAGAGGATAGCATTTAGCCTGCCGGATAACAAATGCGGCTTTTATGATATAGAGAGATGTGGAGATTAAGCTCTTGGCAATGGTAGTCTGGAGCGCTTTCAGAACACCAACGGCTTGGTGGAGGAAACCTTAGTCTGTGGAGGTGTTAGCCAGCCGGTGATAAGCCGAAACTCTGATAAGGCTAGAGGATAGACCGGAAACCGGCACACAACTGTGCTCAGCATCGATACTGGTTATCGTACTGTGCGTATACTGGTCTAAGAGCAGTGATGGATTGTTGTATTTACAGAAACAATGCGCAAAGCTGCCGGCCGGTCGATAGCCAGGTGGCAACTGGACCATCTGCTTGGGACGCTGTATTTAATCGTTGTCGTGTTGTCTTGGCTCTCCGTCAGGGTGGCTTCAGATTCACGAACAAAGCGTGGCCATCTAACCACAAATTATTTGCTTCAGAATGGGTTCTCTCCCGATTGAACCACCATCCGTCCCAACCGTCCCATTTGGAACGCACCATGGTGCATCGGCAGCGTGGGCGTTCCTGACCGAATCCAGGCCTGGAGATCCATACCGATACCAGACGGGATTCGGAAACAGGTTTGCCAGTGAAGCTATGTATGTTGCCAGAAACTACCGAATAGTGCCGATATTGACAAGAATCAGTCCAGGATCCCTTCCGGAAGCTGGACGCAATGTGCCACAGAAGTGTCCGTTTGATTTGTACTCTGAGCAACTGAATGGAACGTCGTTCATTTCGTCTCGACAATCCCTTCAGCATGTGTGGATGTACAGAATCCGACCTTCAGTTGCGCATCGACCTTTAGAAGCCATGGACGAGACACCAGATGTTTGAAAGCACTCCACTGCATATCCATTGCCGTCTGATTTAACTCTTCGAGCAGATTGAAGCCTCATTCTTTCCTCAAAACAATCGCATCAAATACACTCCCTTGTCATACACGTGGGCACCACTCGAAATTCCTGAAGAGGAGACGACATTCGTGCAAGGTATAAAAACAATGGGCGGGCACGGCGATCCCACAACAAAAGAAGGTCTCGCTGTCCACATGTACTCCGCGAATACGTCGATGGGAAACCAAGCTTTCTGCAACAACGACGGAGACATGTTGATAATCCCTCAGATTGGAAGGCTGGACATCCAAACGGAGCTGGGACGCATGATGGTGAAGCCGGGCGAGATATGTGTCATACAAGCTGGTATACGATTCAAAGTGATGTTGCCAGACGGTCCTGCGCGCGGATGTAAGTGAACAAGCCCATGTTTGGGGCGAGCTGACAGAATGTAGATATTCAGGAGATCTTCGGCTCGCACTATGAACTTCCCGAGATGGGCCCAATTGGCTCCAATGGCCTGGCTCACCCACGAGATTTTGAAGCGCCTACTGCGAGCTTTGACATTGACGAATCCAAGTGGGAAGTCATCATTAAAGTTGTCGGCGACCTTTACCACTACGAGCAAGATTGGACACCCTTCGATGTTGTCGCCTGGCACGGAAAGTGAGTCTCGACCACACCCTGTGGCACGCACTTTGTCTGACGCTGTTCTACAGCTACGTACCGTACAAATATGAACTACAAAGATTCGTCACCATGATTACCTCTACCAAGGAGCAATGCGACCCAACCATCTACACAGTGCTCATGGCGAAGTCAAAAATCCCTGGAGTCTCGCTGTCGGAATTCGCTGCCTTCACCCCGAAATGGGCCACCAGCACAAACACATTCAGGCCACCGGTATGTTATCACCTCGGATCCAGCTGATGATGTCCGCTAACATGTTCCAAGTACTACCACAGGAATATGGCGACCGAGATAGGCGGCCTGATCTATGGAAAGTATGGCGGAAGTGTAAGAGAGCAGGTCCCGGGTGGACTCACGCTCGAGAATAGCTACATGCCTCATGGAGGTTAGTAAGGACCTGATCCCTACATTGGCTGTATCTGACAGTGTTATAGAGTCCTATGAAGCATGGCAAAGGGCCACCACTGCGGATCTCACACCGCAGCTTGTCGGGGAGGGCAATCTCGGGTTCATGTTGCATATCAGCTCACATTTCTCAGTTACTGAGTTTGCGATGAACCGTCACAAAGGCATCAAACGTAAGTCTATTGTGATTGCAGAACCTAGTAGATGCTAACATTTTTGGATATACAGCCCTGAGACCAGCGTTTTGGGATAACGTGAAAGGCCCTTTCATGGACCGGCTAGAAGAGGTTAATAATGTGTTGCTATCGTATGGTCTGCCGCCGCTTGGTAGAGTAGCAAAAGCTGTCCATGACAAGTCACCTTCTTGATCGGTATTATGACAAACATGTATATATCCTGCTTCAAATAATCATCATTCACTGGAGTCTTCTCAATATCATTCAAGCATTTCTAGGCACTTGTCGATAATAGCATATTTCAAGTACTTGCCTCTACGGAGTAACATTTCTGTAAAGGGGCTCCTTCAGACACTGCTCACTCGATATACCGACACTACCGAGAGAGGCCCTGCTTGCGCATTATCGTGGTCTACATGGATTACAGGCAATCCTCGACTCGGCCGGCCAAAAAACTGTCCAGGAGGCCAAAGCGTTGCGTTGGGAAGCTCCTTGGCCCAGAGAGCCGACACTAATCTCGCCGGCCCCTTGATATGCTTTCTTAGCTCCAGTCCCTTATCTCGCCAGCCCGACTCCGGCAGGCAAAAGATAACAGCTAAGCTGCCTTCCACTTTTACTCCACAACCCCCCAGCAAGCAGCCGGCGGCAGTCAGATGCAGCTGGCAGAAGCTGGCAGCGGCAACGATGGAATACGAGTCTCTGCAGGATATTGCACTCCAGGATACCGGCAACACAAGGCGAAGCGGGAATGCCGGCCCCGACAGCGATTGGGAGTTGCCGGCTCAGGACAGATCCCGATTTCGCAGGGCACGCGTCGCCTGTAGGAGGTAAGGAGCTTGAGTCAATTAGTTGATATGTTGTTACCGTACGTGAGGCTGGTTGGCTGACGCAGTGTGAGTTTGATGCTAGGTGTCGCCGCCTACGCACGAAATGTATTCACCAGAACGCGAAGCCGCCGTGTGATGGATGCCGGCAAGCTGGTGAGGCACTCGCTGCTACTTGGTAAGGCCTCGGGTCTATGACGTGAGATTTATAGGCTTACCAACTCCGCCCGTAGCTTGTTCCCGGCTCGAGGTCAGCCAGGTCTCGATCGCGAGGTATGCTATAGCAAGAACGCTCATGAGGGAAACTAACCGCCCTAGTACCGGCGCAAGAGAGCTGTTCGCGGTCGTCAGGACAGGGCGAAGTCCTCTGAGCAGAATTATTCTCAAGTGGAACTGCAAAGTCCCGACGTGATCACAATAAGACAAGTCCCCGCGTACGTCATGGCCAGACACGGATGCTTCCTGTAGCTGACAGCCGATTTAGCTCACAAATATTCCACCCATCAGCTGTGCCTTCCCGTTCATGGATCTCACCTCCACCATCAAGAAGTCCCTTGGACGGCCTTCCACCATTTGAGGAATTGATTGAAGGATGCAAAAGCTTCTGGACGTCATGCTTCCAACTTGGTAGGCTAATCCATGCAAACGTACTCTTGCCAACCGAGGACTAACGACCAGGCTTTATCCCCAAACTCCTGTTTCTCGAACGGCTGTCCAAAGAGCGGGATTCGGTCAATATCTTCCTTATCCTCAGCATTCTCGCGGTCTCGGCGCGCTTTACGCCGTGTTTGATTAAGCGGTATGGCGGGAAACAGGAGGCGGCGGAGTTCTTCATGAGTAGGGCAGGAGAGTTAGTCCATGAGCAACAGTACAAACCCAGCTTGGAAGCCATACAAGGCTTCTTCCTCCTAGGGTTGGCAGAGTGGGGTAAGGGGGAGCAAATTCGCAGCTATGTAGGTTCCACGCTGGGATTTCAGGACCGTAGTCTTACTGATGTGCAATTCAGATACACACAGGCATAGCCGTAAGGAGTGAGTACCATTTGTCTTGCCGTACTTAGCCAATATTGACAACATCCTTGTCCAGTGGGAGGAATCCTCCGCCTCCACCGCGAGGAAACCTACGCTCTCCCCGCGACCGCCACCTCGGACGAAGTCGTCTACGCCGAGACCGCGCGGCGGACCTTCTGGGTAATGAAGTCGCAGGACGACCTGAACTCCACCCACGGAGCGCCCGTCTCCTTCGCCGACAGCGACATCACCGCACTCCTTCCCTGCGAAGAGCACGAGTACGCGTTCGGGGACCGGCCATCGGAGCGGGCGGCGTTGGCCGGCACTCAAGCGGCGAGCGAGAATCCGGCGCTGACGTCGCTGCCCTCGCGGTCTCTGTTCGCGACGCTTATCCAGGCCCATGCGCTCTGGGGCAAAGTTGCAAGAAGGGCGTGCAAGAGCGATCTGGCGGCCGTGGCGGTCAAGCCGTGGGAAGCTGAGAGCGATTATGCTAGGATCGTCCGGGAGCTGAGAGGGTGGGAGGAGGCGGTGCCGGCGCGGCATCGCTGGAGCGTGTGGAAGCTAAGGGGCTATAAAGCTGAGTCGGTGCAATTGGTCTGTTTCTGTGTCTGTGTGGTTTTCCTGGAGTGTGACTAATGGTGGAGCAAGGCGTATCTCTCTATCGTCGTGATCACACGGCTCAACAATGTCGTCATCAGACGTATATATCTCGAAGAGTACGCGTTGCTTTCCTGGCGTTGAGCGGAGTAGTGCTAAACGGACAAATAGCATCCTCGCCTCTCTCGTACCAGGCTCCAATGATACTGCTCCCCATGATTTCTGGCAGACCATGTTGGACGAGCTCTTCAGCAACGTCTGCGGCCTGTTTGAGCCACTTGACGTGTTCTTCTCCCTGCGTTCAGAGCACGAAGGACCTCCTCCGATCCTTGTAAGCCAGTCTTTCTCGGTCAAAGTCTTCAACGCAAAGCGGACTGACACCGACCCAGCTCTTCTGTGTCTATGTTTGCGGCTCCCTCGCGGCGCACCTTGTGAAGAGGCCCGAACGTAAGTCGATTCCCGGCTTTCTTGATATGTGAAACTGATGGTGGATAGTGTGTCCGCGGGTGGCAGGACGTGGTGAGGAGATGTTGAATCGTTGCCTGGAGATCCTGACTACAATGCATGGCTATTGGCCGCGAGCATCACAGTGGCAAAGCTCGCTCACCAAGGTCGCGGAAGCGGATAGTGGAGGACGTTCTCGGCATGGCACGGCTGGGGTGGTCGACAATGTATGTGTCCCACGGACGATTTCCTCCTGCTTAATTTGTTTCTCTGACGACTCCATAGGACACAATAGAGGACACAAGATCAGCACCGTTCGCAGACATCGAGTATTATAGAGATTTGCCCGTGCAGTGTCAGCAGATACCTGGCTCAGGACCTGCGGGAATCTTTGGGGAAGTTACGGCTATACATAACTCCCAGCAGAGAACGGAAGAACATGACTTTACGAACAACCCCGACATGGCGGGACTTGGTCCTGAGGATGGAGGTCTGCTGGATGATGGATTCGAGACGGAGCTAACGCGGTTTTTGGAGGGAAATGTACAATGGGCTATTTATAATGAAGGCTAATTTCATTGATAATTAAGATGTCGATACCGACATGGCGTAGCCTAGCTGAGATATCACGGTTATGTATCAAGCTCCGTAATCTTACGTCGTTATCAAGGCTTGTATGTAACTTCTGGTCCCCCGGTTTTAACAGATACGGTACTTTACCTCTGCCTGCCGGGAGCTGCGTGCACTATTGGGCGGCTCCACGAAGTAAACAGTGGCCAATACAGGAATGGAAATGAATAAACGTATCATGATTTCACGGAGGTTCTCTTTCTCAAATTCTCACACCTCACTACCTTCCCGACTATTCAAAATCACGGCGTACATTCAAACCTCTTTCTCCTTTCCACTACCAATCTCCCCATGTCCGGCATCCAGTCCTCCGATTACCCCGCGTACGCCGCACACATCTCTAACAAATCCCGTCCTCCACTCGGCTTCGGCGCCCGACCTGCGCTGCTCCTCGTCGATGTCGTGAAAGTCTACTTTGACGCCTCCTCGCCGCTCTGTCTGAGCGGCTGCAACCCATCCGCCGCCTCTGCAACCGCCTCCATCGCGCAGCTCGTCGCCGCCGCGCGCGGGGGGAAATGTCCTCTGGTGTGGGCTCGAACACAATTCACGCACCCGCAGTTACTAGATACGGGACTCTACGCGAAGAAGATCAAGGGGCTGGATGTATTCCTGCGGAGCGATCCGCGGGGTTTGGGGGAGTGGTTGGCTTCTGCAGAAGAGGGGGTAGGTAATGATGGGCTAGGGCTGGGGGAATTAAGGCCGGTTGGGTTGGATGCGGTGATTACGAAGAGGTTCTCGAGTGCATTTTTTGGGACAAACTGTTGTTTTTATAATGAGTATTTAAAAAGTAAATCATGCTACACGATTACAGATGCTCGGCGTGGATACGCTGGTAATATGTGGAGCACCTACGAGCGCGGCTGTCAGGGCGACGGCGTTGGATGCGATGCAGGCGGGGKTTAGGCCTATGGTAATGCCTCCCTTCAGCTTCTATCAAGCTTCGCCTGTCTCATACAGACGGGGGGCATTTTTGCTGCGAGAACATCATATTCTAGATATGCGTGCTAACCAGGGCTTGGTGCGCATTGTTGCGGCGGCGTGTGCCGACTTATCACAGGAACTACATTTCGCGAATCTCTACGATATCAATGCAAAGTATGGCGACGTAGTGTCCGAGGAGGAGGCTTTGGAGAAGTTGGAAGCTGGATGGTGAGGGGCAATTGGCTTCAATGCTACATACAGCCTGCCGGTCTAGATCCTCTGTATGCAATAAGGTATCATTTAATAACGCTGAATTGATTACTCAATAAGGTAACTTGAAGCTTGAGGGGCAGGCGGTTAGGGCCGCGATAAGGAGTGGTGTGGGCCAAACTCTAACCGCCCGGCAGGCAAACCCCAATCTAGCCGGGAGACGGAGACGGCAACAGAGGCCGTCCGAGAATCCCCACGGGTACCGGCAGTCGCGCTTATCATAACACAATCTTTGCTATGATCCCTTCAAGGTACTCCATAAGACAGAGTTCTCCCGGCGCTCCTATAAGTGATAATATCTCATGAAGACGTCCTGAGCAATCAGAAAGTGACGACTGATGGCGACACCCCTGACACCCGCGTACGTCGGCCTGGCCGGTCTCGCCGGCCTCGTCCTCATCAGCATCCTCCTCAAACTCCGGAAACGCAGCCGGTACCCACTTCCACCCGGTCCACCGGGCGAGTTCCTTCTTGGCCATCTCCGCGTGGTGCCATTCGTGGACCCCGCCAGCCAATACGCAAAATGGGGGCGAGAATACAACAGCGACGTTCTCTATTTCAATACACTCGGCACCGGATTCATCGTACTCAACAGCCTCAAGTCCGCCATCGCATTGCTCGACAAGCGCGGGGCCAACTACAGCGACCGGCCGCGGTTCGTGCTGTTCGAGCTGATGGGCTGGGGCATGACGCTGACGTGGCTGCGCTGGGGACCTAAGATGCAACAGCACCGGCGTATCCTGCAGACCCCGTTCCAGAAGTCCAAGGTCGGCCAGTTCAAGGGCATTCAGCGCGATGAGGCCCTCACTGCTGTCAAGACGATGATGCTGCGCCCTAAGGACTGGGAGAAGGCCATGCGTAGGTTTGCGGTTGGCATTGTGCTGAATATTGGCTTTGGAGTGAAGATTCGCAGTGATGATGATCCGTATATTAAGATTGCGGACGATGCGGCTTATGCTATAAGCCATAGCGGCGCGCCGGCGAGTAGTATCGTGGATCGCTTTCCGCTGACGAGGTACCTGCCTGACTGGCTGCCATTTATGGAACGCTTGAAGTATGCGAATACGTGGCGCTGGGCGATTGAAACGATCCATGACGTGCCGTTTGAAGCTGCTTTGAAGCAGAACAGGGAAGGCACTTTGGGCACCTGCTTCGCCCAGGAGAGGTTGGAGATCTACAATAAGAATGTAGAAGCCGGCGTCCCGAATGATTTCGATATGGCGGATATCAAGGGCGCGGCAGGGGCGATCTACATAGCGGGCAACGATACGGTTAGACCCCGGTATGAAATCCGCGGAGGCGTGCCCAGGCTGACTCCGCTCTACAGACCTTGACGACCGCAAGACTCTTCATGCTTTACATGATGGAGAATCCCGAAGTGCAGAAGAAAGCACAGGCCGAGATGGACGCGGTGGTCGGGTTCGACCGCCTGCCCGATTTCGACGATATCCCCAACCTGCCCTACCTGAACTACATCCTCCAGGAGATCTACCGCAGCAACCCCCTCTCACCCCTAGGTACGCCAAAACCCACGTAGCTTGCTTACACAGTAGAGATATTTGAAGGCTAATAATGGTCTTACCACTGCCAGGCATCCCGCATCGCTCCATCAAAGACGACGTCTACGAGGGCATGTTCATCCCCGCGGGGACCATCGTCTACCAGAACGTCTGGGCCATGACGCACGACGAGACCATGAACTCTGAGCCATCACGCTTCTACCCGGAGCGCTTCGTGCCGCGAGACCAGGGCGGCCGTGGCGAGCCGTTCCCTGTTGGCAATTTCGGCTTTGGACGGCGGTATGTCCCCTTTTCCACCACCCGTCTGGCGCGCTTTTGTACCTACCGCAGACGTTCTAGGTACATGTTTGATGCTAATATGGGTACTTACAGCGTATGCCTCGGCCGCGCACTCGCGGAGAACAGCTTGTTTATTATCATGGCCACGATCATCGCGACGTTGGATATTGGGTACCCCGTCGGCCCGGATGGAAAGGAGATACGGACCAAAGTCCCCTTTTCGAAGATTGGGCAAGCGTAAGTCTCACTTTTTTTTCCAGGAGAATCGAGGCAGCACTTTAGATCTGAAGGAGCGATTGCTGACATAGTTGGCCATCAATAGGCATCCGCTGCCGTTTGATTGCTCGATAGTACCAAGGTCAAAGCAAGCCGAAGAGATGGTACTGTCGTCAGCGTGAGAGAAGGTTGCGGACCGGGATTCAATTTTTAAGGACGCGAGTATAATGAAAAGCCTCGTTCCATAGAGACTCGTTTCGTTACTGCGCGGATTGCCTGGGCTTATGAGCTATGCTAGATGTACAGAATGATCGTAATGAAAAGAAAGAAAGAGTTAGGAAAGAGAAAAGCTCCAGCCTGTGGACTTGCCAATGATGTGCCCCTATTCAACCCAGTATCTTCTCCAATTCCGCCTGAACATCATATTCATAAAGCCACCTCATCTCCTCTCCCGGCCTCTCAGGATCCGGATGCCAGAAATCCTCCTTACCCAACTTCTCCCTCTCCTTCTGGGCAAGCGATTATTATTCATCTTCGTCGTCATCTCCATCAAGCTCCCAATCCTCTGCTTCCTATGGCCCACCCACGCATCCGTCTCTTTCCCAAACCCACCTTCTCCGCCCATCACAATCCTCTCCAGCAGGATCGAAAGCCCCAACGCCTCCTCAGTAGCCTGGTTCGCGCCCTGCCCGAGCGTCGGGGGTATAGCATGCGCCGCATCGCCGATGATGATGACGCGCCGCCCCGTGCTGATTCAACTCTCGGCCGGCGGGACTGCGTAGAACTGCCAGATGTACATGCTCTCCGGGATCAGGTTCTCCATGGCGGACTGCACCATCGCGCTCCAGTCGTTCTTGTCGCGGCGGATCATCTCCAGCATGCGCTCCGGCGATGAAGAGAGCGCCTGCCGCTCCGCGTGGGATAGTTCGGGGAGCGCATACTGTGTTCCGGCGAGAAGCTCGGATCCGTCGAGGGCCTGTGGGGCTAACACGAAGACGCCGGGTTTGCCGAAGATGGAGACGGGGACGGGACAGGGCGGAGAGCCGAGATTGACGTTGCCGGTCTTGACGGCGCCGCAGAAGGCTGTTTGCCCGAGATACTGCGGCTGCGAGCCGGGGGAGATGTACTTCCGGACGGTGGAGTGGATCCCATCAGTCCCGATGACCAGGCGGGCGCGGACAGTCGTGCCATCAGCGAACCTGATGACAGCGCCATCTTCGTCCTCAGAGATCAACTGCTCATATTTCATCTCTAAGTTGATTTTGACTCCGCTCTCTTGCACCATTGCCACAAGCTCTTCCACAATCTCCTGGCGGTAGATGCGCAGCGCCTTGTAGCCGTACATCTTCTCTGATCCAAAAAGGTAGGTCGCCAGCGGCTCGTTGTCATCTGTGCGCATGTCCAGAGTCTCGAAGTGGAATCCTTTGTTTATGACACGGTCGTAGACGCCTAGGTGGTCGAGCACGCGCAGGGCGTTCGGGGAGAGCATGATGGCGCCGCCAAGGCGGAGGTTGGGCTTGCGCGACTCGTAGACTGTGCATGGTATGGATCGTTTCTGCAGAGACAGTGCTAGGCATAGGCCCTGACTGGGTCAACGGGATACTATGTATGGGATGGTTATGGTAGGGATAACGGGGTGCTTACAGCTAGGCCGGCGCCAATGATTGCGATTTCGCCTGGAGCCATTTGTTTACCATACATACAATTCCGCTGGAGCTTGGTTTTTCTGCTGGCCAAATTCAAGGTCGTAATAACGAGGATCAAAAGCAAGCAAGACAGGCGATGAGATATACACTCGTCTTGAGATGCAAATGCGTGCGGGGTCAGCGGGTGAGTGCGGTCGACGGTGATCCATCTCCGCACAAGGCCGCAGAGGGCCGCTCCTGCCCACTCAGGACCGCAATCTGAGTTTCGGTTTGAGACTGTTCATTTGCACGTAATTGAGTACCAAGACTGCAGACAACCATCCACAACAGGCTTGGGCCATCTACAGTCCAATCCCCCATCTCACAGTTCACCTCTCACCACACGCTGACCCCATCCCTAACCACGATCTTACCCACATCCTGATCCCTCTCTCCTTCCACCACACTCCTCAGCAGCCAACCCCCCTCCCTCGGATGCTTCGTCCCCATGGCCCTAGCCTTCTCCCTCATCCCTCCAAGATCCGTTTCCAAAAACCCAGGCCCGACACTCCAGACCTTCACCCCGTCCGCCTTGAGCTTATGGTTCCAGTCCAGCATCAGCATGTTCAGCGCGACCTTGGTGCACCGGTACGAGATGGTCTCGAAATCCACCATCTTTGGCCATCCCGCGGGGAGTGGAGGTGTGGGGAAGTACGCCTGGCTAGCTTGCGTCATGTTCGCGAGGCCGGCGACGAAGATTAGGCGTGGGTCGGAAGAGCGGAGCAAGAGCGGCATGAAGGTGCTGGTGAGAACGTGTGTCCCGGTGAGGTTCACGTTGTAGGCCCGGTTGAAGCATTCCCGGAGGGAGATTTTGCCCGCGGCGAGATCGGCCTCGAAGGTGGCGCCTGGGTTCAGAGTGAGTGTTAGAAGACCATGGATTGATCGGGTGGGAGGGGAGAGGCTGGGGGACGTTACCGGCGTTGTTGATCAGGGCGTCGATATAGCCTGGACTGGCCTTGACTTGCTCGAAGGCTTTCTGGATCGACTCATCGCTTGTGAGGTCGACCTGCACCATTTCCACTGTGTTGCCCGTCTCGGGGCATTCCTCATGCAGCTTCGCAATCGCACGTTGGGCTTTCTCCGTCGAGCGACTGCCCATGAGGACGTGGTAGGGTTTGCTTGATTGCAGCAGCGCCTTGACGGTCTCGTACCCGATGCCGTTGTTGCCGCCGGTGACGAGGACGATTTTTCGGGCTGCCATTGCGCTTTTCGTCTTCTCAATAACTTGACAGATGGAGATTTTTTCACGGAGTGGGACTGTTTCTATGACATGTGGGCTTGTAGTGGTTTTTATAGGCTTGCCGCGCAGAGGTGCTATCTCCGGTGACAGGTATCTCCGATAACCCCGGAGAGGTATGATTCCCGACCTGATATTCATAACACGGCATTTTGGTAAGCATGGATCTTGGCAGGGATGTAGAATCTACACGATCGAAATTCCACTAGGAGGGGATATTTGATGCCAGGCTTCTCCTCTGACTTGGACCGCAGCAGATGAGGGCATCGCTGTGGTAAGGACTCTACGCTTTTTCAAGAGAAGCAAATCTTGTCTTGCAACGACGGGCTGAAAGCTGAATCTAGAACCTACAAAAATGGCAGACGGCATGCCCTCGCTGGTTGAAAGTGGGCATCCCGCCTAAGCCATGTCATACCTGTTCGAATTGTTGGGACGACGCCAATCCGTGAGGTACACAGACGATTCAAACCAAAGACTCTCTTTCAGCTCTCCTACAGTGTTACGATATTTCCATCGCAAAATCGGATGTCTGCTACATGTTCGACTCTGGTCCGACGTCAAGCATGCTAATGACCCCCAGAAATATGCGGTCCCTTGTACCCTGCCTGCTCAAGCTGCATCTGGAACGCCGCGTCGATCCCCACCTCCATATTCTAGAAGCAGTCAGTCAGTCAGTGTGCGCTGGAGCGCTACCGGGGAAGGTCATATAGACTTACTGGTCCATGGTACACCTTATGCCCCTTTGCGAGCCAGTATGCTCCGGAGAAGATCAAGACCGCTCCAATAATGACACACGAATAGTCTATATCAGATCAGCAACAGACGCCTGATCCAAATGCGAGAGAAAGGAATGCATACTCATGTTATCCGCCGCAAGGGGCATGGTAGTCGGGAAGTTGAAAAATATGACCATGAAGACGATCCATGCCAATGCGATAACGTTGACGAGGGGTCCCAAGATAGACCCAAGGGGAAATGAGGAAGCTTTCATGTGCTTCCGGCGGCCAAAGACTAGGAGCCCAATGGGGAAGGCAAAGGAGATGTTCGCCAATAGGACGTTGCAGCCCACGAGGGCGTTGAAAGCCGTGCTGCTGCCAACATAGATGCATCCCAGAATCGCCATGATCGCCCAGCAGAGAAGGGCCGCTTTGACGGGCACGCCGAGTTTGGGGTGGACTTGGCTGAAGCTGGTGTAGTTGTCAGCAGCAAGCTCCTAGTGGTGAGAATTTACTTTGAGCGGGCCACCTACTGGTTGCTATATGGGAGAGCCTTGTCTCTTGCAAATGCCCAGATGAGACGATTGGCCGTTTGCTGGGTCCCGATAACCGCCGCACATGTAAGGTAGAACATGATGGACAAGAGAAAGATGGCCGCGCCGGTGTTCTTGGTCGCCTCGTAGAAGATCTCCAGGATGGGAACCCCGGTTGCGCTGTTTGCCGCGGCATCGAGATCCAGAATGCAGAAGCAGATGGCGATGCAGGTGACGATCATGGTGCAGAAACCGATGACGACCGTCGAGACGAGGATTAATGGCAGGTTGCGGCGCGCATCTTTGATCTCTTCGGCGATATGAATGGCGCCATCGAGACTAAGGCAATCGTCAGTTCGGGATGTTCAGGATGGTTTGGAGGTTTTGGACGGCTCACCCTCCGTAGGCGAATGCAGGGTTTGTGAGTCCCACAATGAAGGCAATGCCACTCGACTTCCACCCAGTGTTGTTCGTGAAAGTAGCAAAGACGAACTTGGCCGAGTTTTTTGGGAAGGCAGAGGATAGGATTGTGATGTTTACCAAAAAGAACGCGAAGATGCAGATGAAGAAGCCGACATTGTTCATCATGGGAAGGATCTTGCGACCGAAAATGTTGATGAGGGTGAAGATGGCATTGAAAATTTGATACACGATGAACCCCTGCCATCGTTCGTATGTAACATCGGGATTGGCGAGTATGATCATGGCCATCAGGAATTGACCTAGGACGATATTGACAGATGCGCCTACAACGCACCATCCGATTGTGTTGAAGTAGCCGCAGAACCAGCTAAGGATTGCTGACAACTTCTTAGGAGCAAGTTCTGCAGTCCAATGGTATTGGCCTATGCTGCCTATCAGAGACCGAGGTGCTTTGCTTGATGTGATTGAAGCTTACGTACCGCCAGAAGTGGGATACGCTCCTGCAATTTCCGCGAGCGAGAGCGCAACACACATGGTTAGAATGGTGACGCCGATGGAGCCGTAAATCAGCATGACGGTCCCACCACTGAGATACCCGTCGCGAGACTCCCTATGATCCCAGACCAGGAGTCTACAATCATGAAGGAGAAGGCCAAGAGACTGAAGCGAGTGAAGTTTCGTTCTAGCACAGGTTTATGCCCGGTTTGCATGAGGTCGATGTCATCTTGAGCGAGAGTCCCGATAATGGTGCCTTCGGTGACTATATCGTCAACACCTGGGTTTGAGCCAGCTGAGGCCTTTTCCGCGATGTGGGCGTCCTTCATGACTGACGTTTGGAGATTTGAGTAATAGGACCAGATAAAAAGCAAAATCGCTTGAGTCTCGTGGAAGTCCAATGCCAGAGAACGGGACGATCGCCCTCAAGGGTCATATGTAAGGTCATATATCCCCTTATCGATATCACCTAGTTTACTGGGACGCTCCATTATCGCACACACCGCACTAGACGCCGGCTTGTTCGGCGGCGGCGCGGCGATCCAACGGAGTCTTAACGGCGGCTTATAGTAGGGTCGAGATGCGCTATGTTGCTTGGCCCTCACGAACTATTACACAAACAGAACGCGGCGTACCTATTATCGGCTAGAATGAGATGCGCGGTCCGGTTAGCGGTGTCATTTCCAATTTGCTTTGAGGATTGTATAGGGCGGAAAGATAACAAAATACACATCTTGCTCGACGGTCACATATGTAAAATATCAGTTTCTCTTATCTCGCGCGAGATGATTGTCCAGTGAACTTGAATTGGCCCAATTGTCCGCTTTCCGAAGGCTCGGCTGCTCAGCGGCATCGGAGCGGACTTTATGCTCGCGAACCCTCCTTCGCCCCGCACTTGCGATCGCGCCTTATCGGGGGAACGGCTTTGAACAGAGAGGGCTGCTACGAGCATTGCATGACCCACGACAAGGCTTAACAAATTCTGTCATCTTCCCCCTATATCAAGCCCTTTGGTCTTCAGTGCGGATTCCGATCCAGCAGGAACAGCTCAGAGGCAAAGAAGCCAGTATGGCGGCTTCAAAGTATCAAGAGCAACAGTTCGCGGATCCGTATGCCCCGCCGAAGATAAAATACGATGATGTCTGGATCCCCTTTGAACGGCTTGTTGAAGGGCATGCAAAGCAGTGGCCCCCACGGCAACATCTGAAAGTTCCGGAGTTCACAGCTGACGCCAATCCGAATGACGTGGTCGCAGCTTTGAAAGTTGTCGGTGGGGTCATTGTACGAAACATCGTGGATATCCCCGATCTGGCACAGATTGAAAAAGACTTGCGCCCATATCTTGAGGCGGATCTCCCTTGGGAAGCAGGAAATGGTTTCTTCCCTCCTACAACCCGCCGTGCCTTCGGACTAATAGGCAAGTCCAAGACTGCTGCGGTCAAGCTTGTCAACAACCCTCTGTACCAGGCCGTCTGCGACCAATTCCTTACTACAAAAGCTTACACCTGGTACGGTGATCGTTCTCAACTGAACATTTCCCCACCGCAAGTCAACAACACCATCGCCTTCTCGGTACGACCAGGTCCTGGAGGGTTCGACCAGCCGCTCCACCGAGATGATGATATCCACTACGGCAACCGACAGCGCGTTGACAAGTATCCGGAGCAGACAAACATCAGGGAAAATGGTATTGGTTTCTTTGTTGCTGCCAAGAAGTCTCGCAAGGAGAATGGTGCCACAAGATTCATACCGGGCAGTCACCTAGAAGCGACAGAACAGCCTCCGGATGAGAAGTTTGCCGTCTATGCGGAATTGGAACCGGGCGACGGCTTCATCATGTTATCTAGCTGTTACCATGGCGGAAGTGCAAACCGCACACAGGATGAAGAGAGATTACTTTTCAGCTGTTTCATGACCCGTGGGTGGTTGAGGTACGATCGCCTATCTCCGTTTTTGCCAATTCCTGGGCTAACCTTGCTGCAGGCAAGAGGAAAACCAGTATATTGTATGTCTCAGCTGTTCCAATAACGGCGCCCATTTTACTGACATCAGACAGGCTGTGCCAAGGGAGGTCGCAAAGGAGCTTCCAGTCGAGATACAGAAACTCATTGGATACAACATCAGGTTAGATGCCTCTTCAAGCCGTAGATCGAGGGTTTGCTGACTTGCGTAGTGAACCGATGCTTGGCTGGGTAGATTTCAAAGACCCGAGGATCGTATTAGATCCAGAAGCACCGCGTGTGGCTCATAAAGAGTCTAAATATTGATGGGACCTAATTGGTGTTCTCTGCATAGTCGTAAAATATAACCATGTCCCAAAAGTTCCCGCAACCTTCGTCCGTGACCATTGATGGACTTTTCTCTTGATTGCAATTTCGAGTCGGCTTATTGGTGGACGCCCGCAGATAAGAAGGCTTGAGTGCTAGGCTTGTAAGGGCGTAGCGAGTAAAGTAGTCTTATCTGCCGCAATCCCCTCCCTGCCCCAACCTCGGATCTGGGACCGCGCGCTGTGGTTCTAGACTTACCCGTCCGCAGATGAAAGTACCCGGCCCTCCGGTCTTTCATGATAGCTTCGATACATACACTTGGGTGACCAACATGGACCAGTATCGTAGACGTGCCGGAGACAAGCCGCGGGCGTGTGAGAACTGTCACGCACGAAAGATCAGATGTGATCTGTCCCAGCAGATCAATGCACCGTGCTCGAAATGTCAGGAAGCCAATTTACCGTGCCGCAGACTTACTACCAAGCGTCGACCCATCAAAGCCGTACCGGCGACTCCCATACATTCTTCTCAGTGAGTTGTGGTGTTGCCGCGGCACGTTGCAGATGCTAACCTACTCTTCCAGTGAACAACCCCAGTATCAGCCGAGTCTTGTTCAATACGGCATCGAAGACTCGCCTTCATCGTTCTCTGTGGCGGGCGGGGACGAGTCCTTAGACTCGCTGGGCCCTGGCGACAACAGTCCTCGCAGCTTCCAGGTGGCGGAGGTGCGGGATTTCTCCAAAGAAAACTCGATCCTCGTCGACTTCCTCTCCCAGGACTTTGCCGCATGCACGATCGGTGACTATCAAGTTACATTTGTCGATGACTACACATCAATAACGCGAGTGCTCGGACGAGAATACGGCCAAGGCTTCGAGCCGGACGTCTATCACTATCGAGACGCTCCGTTTGTCCGGCGCGAATTCGGAAGCATACCGAGGACAATAAGCTCTGTGGAGCGATCCAACCTCAAACGACAATCAGCATTTACGCTCCCAAGCCAGCCTATATCAGACGCATTTGTCGCCGCTTTCTTCGATCGAGTCCATCCTACCATGCCGACCATAGACCGGTCCGAATTCATGCGGCACTACTATCTCACGGGATCTGCCTCACCAACAGCAACAGCTTTGCCGCTCCCCCTTCTGCTCCTTCAGAGTGTTCTACTTGCCGGGTCTACAGTTTACCAGCATCCAGACCTTAAGATCGAGCCTGATGAGGTCTCTTCTCGGCTATACAGTCGAGCTAAAGCGCTCATTGACAACCGATACGAGCAGGACCGGTTGACGCTCGTACAATCATATCTCTTGTTTAGCATCTTCAACGCAGATTCATGTGACGACACCATCCAGAACATGTGGCTGTCGATCGGCAGCGCCATACGAGTCGCGCAGGGCCTGGGTATGCACAGGGACCTAGGGAAGGCAAAGGCGAGCCAGGGGATGCGAAGGCAATGGAAACGCATCTGGTGGACTCTCTTCCAGCACGATGTCATGTGCTCCTTTGAGTGGGGCCGGCCGAGAGCAATGTAAGCTTTCAGCCATCGTACAATTTTCAATTCTGTTAGACTGACCGCTTTCCCAGTAACTTGGCAGATAGTGACGTCTCGGATTTGTGCGAGGATGACTTCACGCCAGATGAGCCAGGGGCACTACCATCATCGGAACATGCGATGTTCTTCCTCCGACACTGTGACCTCTGCTTCATCATTTCCGACTGGTTGGAGCTACTACGGCCCGGGACTCGACGACGACTACGGACAGCACCTGAAGAACGGACTGCGAAACTCCTGCAATGTCGTCAAAACCTGAAGCAGTGGCACGACAATCTTCCACCAATCCTCCAGCCGGCAAACGACTACAAAGGCCTGTCGCTATGGGCAGCCATGCTTCATATCACGTACCAGGCCGCCCTCCTGCGTTTCTTCTCCCTCAGTCCCGTGGTGCTGGAGGGCGTCCACGACGCCGCCGTCGCCATCTGCACCATCTGCGCCGATCTCGCCTCACGCAACCTCCTGGATTCCGTCTGGGTCTTCGGCATTCATGAGCTCGACCTTGCAATGGGCCAGCACGCAAGAGAAGTGAACAGTCCCAACCCCTCGGTCGCACGCGAAGGACTACGCAATCTCCGGGAGGCACTGCCGCTGCTCGAGAGCCAGTGCAAGCGTTCCAGCGTGGCGCGGCAAGGCTTCGCCTTTTACAAATTCTTGGTGCAGCAGCGCGAGACGGTGCAACATCATCCTGCGGCCGAGGAGGAAGATGAAGGGCAGCCGGAGTGGGACGGCGGGTCTTCGGGCCATCTGGATTGGTTCTTTGAGGCGGCAGAAGCTGGTCGACATCAACACGGGCAAGAGCTGGTTCCTTGGCCAGATACGGCCTTTTCCACTGGTGTTGACGCCGATTTGTACAAGCTGTTTCCGGATCAACATGATCATCATCATCTGTGTTAGGGATTTGCATCGCCACCGACTTGCAGCCTAGATGCCTTTACTGGTACTGCGACAATTAGGGTCCCTGTGGTTGTTTCCCATCGTTGGAGCCTAGACCTCTGACATGGGCGTGCGCGCACTATCAAGGAGCAAGTGTCGGATTAAGACATATCATAAGCTTCTGCTAAATGGTCGGACCTGACAAGCTTCAAGAGCACATCGGGGTTCAGGGGTTCCCGGCTCGCATCTTGGGACCCCTTTTCGGAGTAGCTCGCCCTCCTGTCAAGCGAAGTGACGCAGTGATCGACAATAATCAGGGACCCCAGCACGGAGCATACTCCATACAATGCACAATGAAAAGAAAGCTATAAGTATCCCGGCCAAGAGCACTTCCAAGTCCGAATTCCATTTTCTCCCGTCTTTCACTGCGCCTGTGTTGTCTCACGCGCATTGAGTTTTTTTTTTTTTTTTTTTTTTTTTTTTTTTTTTTTTTTGGTATTTGACTAACCAAACTTCCTGTCTCGCCATGGCTGGATACCTCACCACGCGCCATGTGGTGCAGCCCGGGGTTGGGCTTGCCGCTGAGGTGATTGCCCATCGCAAGGCAAAAAAGGCCCAGGGAGCTTTGGAAGAACAAACGTTGTCTGCGGTGACTGTCCAAGATGAAGATCGCGTTCCAAAGTCTGCCGAGTCGACTTTCGAAAAGACCGTCCGGGTCGACGAAAACGAGCCTTGCACTTCGCAAATGGATGAGGCCCCACCGCCATACACAGAGACAATCCAGCCAGAGCACACCTCCGACTCCTCTTCGTCGTCAGAGGATTCAGGCGAGGAGGACTGGGAGCTCGACGAGGCCGGCGCCAGCATCCCCCTCACCGAATCAACTCCCGCTTCTCGATTTACCGTTCCCAAGGGCAACGCCTTCGGCCTCGCAACCATCAAAGACATCGTCGAGTCCTTCACTGCAGCCTATCCTCCCGCAGCGACTACCGCCAAACTCCAAGCGCCCGTCATCCTGCGCCAGAAGCGCCCCGGAAACCAAAGCCGAGGGTTTGTCCATGCGTATGCGCCAGCGTTGCAAGAGGTGGGGATTTCGCAGACGGCGTGGTCGGATTTCCTTGCGTGTTTTGAGGAGTCGATTAAGGTGTGTTGTTCGTGCTCTTTCTCCTAACGTACATGGTGCAAAGATCTGATCGTACTCATGGGATATAAGATCACCCCGGCCTTCGATGTCATCAACATGGCCGTCGGCGTCACGGGGGTCGTTGGCCACTTTGTGCCCAACCCCGTGACTATGGCCGCGACCATCGCGCTGACCGTCGCCGACGAGACCGCCAAAGAAACCTACCAGCGCATCCGGTATGCCTTCCCCCCTTCCCCCCTCTCCCTCCCCGTCGTCCCCAACGACCACACTCTTCACTAACACACATCCTCACCCGCGTGCGTACAGGACCAACACGTTCCTCACCTCAATCAACGCGCAATTCTTCATGCCTCTCGGGCTCTCTGCCTGGTAATGACCTACAACCCGTACGCGCGCGCCGCCTCACAGCCCTTCGACCTCTCCAGCACACTCAGCAAAGCCTACGACCCCTCCACGCCCACCGTACGCGCCTACCTCAAGCGCAACCTGGGCGGCGTGCACGCCTCCGCCGGCGAGTCCGCCATGCCGAACCCCGCGCCGCTGATCTACCCGGCGTTGGACCGCGTCGCCGACAACAACACCAACACAGACACACCGGGCGAGAAAAGCGAGAAGAGCGCAAAGCAGCCCAACCGCCTGACCCGCACGCGGCGCTTCGTCGACACGTACCTCGACAAGCGGGCCCACTCGCGCTTCGCAGCAAACAACCCCGGCAGCGTGCTGGCGGCCAAGCCCGCGTTCGAGTCGCGCTACGGCGGCTTTGGGACGCGGCATCAACGTACGGGCCGCGGGGGCCCGCTGGGCGCGCCGCTGAGTCGCGTTGTGGAGAAAGCGACCAAGGGGAAGTATAAAGGCCGCGATGCGAATCCGATTGTGATGGCGACGAGGAAGGCCAGGCCGAGGATTTTGTTCCTGATGGTGACGGCGCTGCCGAGTATGGAGGAGAGGAGGAGGGTGAGGGAGTGGGTTGATGTGGGGGAGATGGGGGCGGAGGAGGTGCGGAGGTATGAGGGAGGGGAGAAGTGATTTTGGCGTGTTGTGTTGTGGTATGTTCAGTCTGCCGCTGTGGTGTAGATTGGGTTCATCTTCGAGGTGAAACTCTTTGTACGAGAGGTAATTTTATATCAATTCATGACTCGATACGTCTAGGCTTGTCCGTATTGTCTGACCTCTCGTTAGATATGCCATACCTCGGCACTCATACTCTGTATACCTCCTGACCTACTATAAGAGGTTCCTGCATAATCCTAGTACCTAAAGCCGAACTAGAAACCACTTTCCGGATAGTGATGGACTTAGTAACTCCCTACTCCTGAAGCCCATAACAACTCCCTTCCTTGCCATATCCACTCGCCTTGACACCACCGAACGGCGCTTCCGCACTGATAACCCTGCCCGTATTGACACCGACCATACCCACCTGCAACTCCTGTGCAACCCCTTCGTTATCCGAAAACACGATTCGCCATCATGAATTCCATTGAGGGGAATATCCAAAGTAGCGCACGCATCTTCCCCAAACAGGACCCTCACGCAGGATGATCCACATCCGAGGACATAGCCTGTTCCGTTCTCGCATAGATATCATTATCCCAATCATTCAGCACATTCTCAATACTCGCTTCATCGAGCCAGTCAATATCCACGGGCATATTATAATCCAGAGAATCTTCGCTCAGACACGGATGGCGCTGCTGCTGCTGCTGAATCCCCGCCTGCGCCCGCAGCTGGCCATCCTCAACCAACGACCCAGACTCGGTCCGGCTTCTCTTCGCCGGGCTATTCAGCGACCTGGCGCTATTCGCATACGGCTGGTTACGCTTCAACGCCTGTCCAGCCCGGACCTGGCTCTCCCAGCGACGCTGCAGCTGGACGAGGAAATCGCGGGAGCGGCGCGCGCTCTCCCACGAGGGGCTGAACTCGTCGAGCGCGCGGAAGCACGTGTGCAGGTGCAAGGCGGTGGTATCGGCGGAGTGCAGGTGGCTGTTGGAGACGGCGGTGAAGAGCAGGATGGGCGCGGCGGAGCAGATGATGGAGACGACTTGGATGTTGATCCGGTGCAGCGTGTATCGTGCTTCGTACAGGTGTAGTAGCTTGGCGATGGCGGCGGCTGCTTCGATGCACATCCGTCGTGCGTGCGCGGAGCCAGCGCCTTGAGGGGGTTGGGGCTGAATGTAGGTTTTGGACATCCAGGGTCGGTGCGCGTAGATGATGTCTTGGTAGTATTGCATGCTAGTGGGAGTGAGCTGTGAGCGGAGGTGGTTGGAAGGGGGAGTCTTACTGTAAGAGGAGGACATGTGGGAGGTATGGAGTGCTCAGATCATCGAGATCGACCTGTAGGCTTTGGGGAAGATTGCTCTTCCACTTGAAGAGTTCGTTAGTGGTTCGCTCATTAAGCTGCTGAAGTGCGTGCTTTGAGATGTTGGATCTCCCATAGCTTAGAGTATAGCGTCAGTGATTCATCATCTTTCCCGCATCTTCACCCAAACTTACAGGACATAACTGAGTGGGGCCATGATCTCACAAAGTAGGACCCGCTGCCGACTGATTGATTCGATCGGGTCTGACAACGTTGGGAGCCCCATTTCCGACTCTAGCGACACATATGGCCTCCATTCACCAACATCGCTGTCACCTGTCCCGCTGCCTGGCTTTTCAACAGTCACATCTTCCATGTTGATGCGGAATGGCCGGCCAAGATATAGGCCCCAGAGACTAATAGTACGTCAGTGGGTTTGCAAAGAGGGTCAGAATGACAGTCCATACTGGTCAACGGTATATGCACCCCAAAACACCGTCCGACGCAGCTCAGCTTCAGCTGCAGTAATCGCCCCCTTGGCCACATATGGGCGCATGTCTACGTGTAACGCTAGGTCGAACGCAAGCCGCATGGCCATACCTTCATCGACGATCAACAAGACGCCATTGGAGAGGATTGAGAGCCAATATGCATACCACTGTAGAGCCAACCCCTAGCATCCCGTTTGCACCCTACATCGTGGCCGCTGAGGACCACCATAGCCTGAACCGTAGCAACACTGGGTTGATCCAGCTCAATCTCAAGCAAGGCCTTGGCTCGATCTGCGAAGAACTCCGCCAGGGACTTCGGAAATGTAAGAAAGGTTGGATGGTAGCGACTCTCAAAAGCAGCTCCTAATGCACACCTGTTAAAGGGTCAGTGGGCCTTCTCTTTTTCGCAAACGAGGGGAAAAGTGTCTGCTCACATGGCGTTCATCAAAGCTTCGGAATAATACGGCGTGTCTTCCTTTTTATCGCGCCATTTGTCCCTTGCTTCTTCGTACATCGATTTGCTGACCACATGGAATGATGGATCTTGCCATGTAAAATACAGCTTGATAAGGTGTTCTTCAAGGTCACTGGGCACATCTTTGTTGATGCCAAGACGCTGAAGGTACTCCTGGCCGTCATTTCGGACGGTGCGATGAACTGTTAGAGTGTCGGGAGCGGGCATCTCAATCAGGTTGAAATTTGAAGTCGGCCCAAAGTACCGAACATGTCCTCCTGGTCTAATATCGAGTGTCCCCATCCGTTCAGACAGTTTTCGAATTACTTCCTCTGTGCCTTTGGGATCTGTACCATCGTCCTCGCCATGCACGTCAACTGCACCAGGAACTGGGGTTACCTGGTTCGATAAATTCATATTTTGAGTGCGGGTCCAGTCGACCGGCGAAAGCATCCCGGAAGGATGCCCGTAAGGGCCCATGTGATCCAGCAAAGACGCCTCGGGGATGCTCCAGCTCCAATCGGGCGACTGCAGGACCAGGTTTTGGTTGGGTTGCGTCGGCGTAGGCTCATTGTCTGGTACGTCTCCAGGTATACTCTGCCCTAACGGGGCGGCTTGCTTAGAGATGTTTTGCTGGCTAGTCACGCTTTCGGGAGTCTGGGGCCAGTGGAAAGTTGAGGTGCCCCGAGGAAAGCCTAAAGTGTCCAGCAATCTCGTGAGGGCTGCACCGTCCTCGGTCCGCATGGGCGGTGACTGTAAGCCATTTCCAACTATGAACTCATTGAGTTGGTCAACGCGATTGGATAATAGCTCGATGGCAACCCGGAGCGATAGTCTGGGGGTGGGACGACGTTAGAGAACACATATCTCCGTATCTGGGTGACCTGCGGACGGTTCACGTACTTTCTCTTGTCGTTTCCATGATATTTGCAGTTTTTGCCCTTGCTGACGCAGTTCGAACACGCCGGGAGCGCCGCATTACACTGCAAAGGTCAACCCCCTGGCCATGCATGGGACCCGTCAGCAACACAACGTACCTTCACTTTGCTCTCTCGGCAGGCGAGACACGCGTTCGTGACATGCTTCCTTTGAGACTGCGACTTTGGCGTCGGCATCGTGCATTCAGAGGTGAGTCGATCCTCAGCGCCTCGATGCCATATCTCTTTCTAGGATAACTCTTCGAGTCGATGATAAAGCGGGGAAGTGCGGAGCGCCCGGTAATGTCATGGCACCGATGGCAGTGCAGGAGTGGAGGAGTGGAGGAGTGGATCCCTCGTCGTGGGGGTGTGGGGGCATCTCACGTCACGTGCGTCAGCAAATGCAAATCTGCTGACTTTCATTGGTCGTCGGATGCTGCACCAGAACGTCCACGCCTCCCGGAAGTCGATTTCCGAACCTCGGTGCATCTCGACGGAGAGGGCAAGGATGCGCAGGAAACAATGCATGCTACACCGGATTGAGGAGCCCCGTAATACTCCAGACCATCTTCCACTACCCCAGATATCATGCCTATAAAAGATCTCCCCCTTCCTCAAATTCTATTGATCGAAAACTCGGGGACTCTTCCGCCAAGCATCCTCACACCAATTTATACTGCCTCAGTTTTGATCTTATTTGCCTTCTCCGAGGACCCTTTTAAGCTGAACCACTCCAATTCTCTTGAAAGAATATTGGTATACCATGGAGGACAAACGCACAGAAGCGGAAGTTGAATCTCAGCATGTGGAGTTTCCCACCGAAGCCATCCACACGCAACGTCCAGTTTGGGAGCAGCGGGAGACGTATGGAAAACCCGGTAAGCGACACAACTAGGATGCATATGCCAGTTGCATCTCCATCGTCTTGATCTAAGCCTTGCTCCCAGGGTTCGGTGGTCTTATCGGCAACCGCTACGTGACGCTCTGCGCCTTCGTCGCAACACTCGGCGGAGCATTATTCGGCTACGACCAGGGCGTCGTGTCCGTCACCCTCGTGATGGAGCAGTTCACAGCTCAGTTCCCCGAAGTCGCCAGCGGCGCGTCTGGCGCCGGGTTCAAGAAAGGCCTGCTGACGGCCATGATCGAGCTGGGCGCGTTCCTGGGCGCCATGAACCAGGGGTGGATCGCCGACAAGATTTCTCGCAGATGGTCCATCCTCGTCGCCGTCATCATCTTCCTGTTTGGCTCTGCTCTGCAGACGGGCTCGATGGATTACTCCATGCTCGTCGGTGCGCGGTTTGTGGGCGGTATTGGCGTGGGCATGCTGGCTATGGTGGCCCCGCTATATATTTCGGAGATAGCACCGCCTGAGATCCGTGGGACGTTGCTCGTGCTGCAAGAGCTTTCCATTGTGACGGCCATTGTCATCGCGTTCTATATCACTTACGGCACCCGATACATCGCCAGTGAATGGTCTTGGCGTCTACCCTTCCTGATCCAGGTATACCTTCATCTTCTCTTCGTCAGTGACCGGTTGCTAACGAAACATGAAGATGATCCCGGCCTTATTCCTCGGCGCTGCAGTCTTCTTTTTGCCTTACTCCCCGCGCTGGCTCGCCGGAAGAGGCCGCGACGACGAGGCCCTTCAGGTGCTCTGCAAGCTGCGTCAACTACCTCCTACCAACAGACTGGTGCTACGAGAGTGGTTCGAGATCCGCTCGGAAGTCGCCTACCGCAAAGAAGTCAGCGTCCAAAGACATCCGAATCTGCAGGACGGCGGCTACTTCAGCCGCATTAAGCTTCAGATCGTAGGATATACAGACTGCTTTCGCCCAGGGTGCTGGAAACGGACCCACGTCGGCATTGGTCTCATGTTCTTCCAGCGTAAGAATCCCTCACTCGAGGAGATCCTTTGAAACGGCTCAACTGACTTTTTCCTCTTGACAGAATTCGTGGGCATCAACGCCCTCATATACTATTCACCCACGCTCTTCGAGAAGCTAGGCTTAAGCTATGAAATGCAACTGACCATGTCGGGCGTGCTCAACATCTGCCAGGTCGTCGCCTGCGTATGGTCTCTCTGGGGAATGGACCGCTTCGGGCGCCGGCCATTACTCCTCGTCGGATCCGCGGGCATGATGATCGCACATCTGATCATCGCCGTTCTGATGGGGCTGTACGAGAACAGCTGGGCCACGCACAAGGCCGCCGGCTGGGCATCGTCGGCGCTGCTGTTGTTCTTCATGCTCACGTTCGGCGCGACGTGGGGTCCAATCCCCTGGGCACTGCCGGCTGAGATCTTCCCGGCGTCGCTGCGCGCAAAGGGCATGGCGTATACGACGATGTCGAACTGGTTCAATAATTTTATTATTGGTCTTATCACCCCGCCGCTCGTGCAGAATACGGGCTTTGGCGCGTTTATCTTCTTTGCGGCTTTCAGTCTGCTCTCCCTTGTCTGGTCGTATCTGGTTGTGCCGGAGACGAATGGCCGCACGCTGGAGCAGATGGATCATGTTTTTAAGGATAATATGGGCGAAGTTGAGCGGGCCCGCCGTACGCGCATCGAGGCGGAGATGTCCACTCGCGTGTTTGGGAGCAATGGTGCCAATGGAGGTGTAGTAGTTGAGACGGCGTGATATGACAAGGAATGACAGGGGCGGGCAGGAACCCCGGTGGGAATCTCAGGGCATATCTAGCTCGGCAAAATAGGGTCGCTGAATACTCATTATTTGCTTGGCTACTACCATATGTGAGAGGCAACAATATGCAACACTGATGGTTACCATGACTTGAATGCGTTGATAGATTATCCTCGAGTCAGAAGTTTATATACCAATTATCTCCACCATCGATACATTGAATCTATTCTATCCAGTGCCAACACGCAACACCGATGGGTTGGCGTCTATCATTAACCATAAGGTATGCAGCAGTGCCCTAGAGTAACCTTCCAGCATGGATGCCGCCCGTTATCAAGATATCCTCCGAGGTCTGATACGCACTAGCATCTGAGAGCAGGTACACGACCGGAACCTTAAGATCCACCCGGTCTCCCATTCGCCGGGAAGTCTTCTGCCACTACATACTACTCTCTTCTCTGGTTGTCATATTATGCAGTGGTAGACTTGCCATTTTGATATATTTAGTATCAATTCGGTGGTAGAATGGGATAAACACTTTCTGAATGACTCATTCACTCCGCATCATTGTCGGAAATTCAGTATACCAAGTCAGGAATGTTATAGTTTGTACGAAGGCAATACTACTGTTTCTTATCGTTTCTAGAGACTGCAAAATGCCCAACTTTGGGTTCCCGGAAATCGCGGTGTAGCGCGGTACGTTTCCAAATACAGCATCTCCGCATCCAGAAGGGGAAAATATACATATTCAGCAAAGTGACCCGCGCGGGAGAGATTCTTGTAAATCCCTCCACGATTCCACTATTCCACTTCCCCGCGACAGTATAATTCCACGGGGTTCCTGTTAACTCGGAATATCTCGACTCCTCCGAACGCACACCAAAATATGTGGGGAACTTCGGAAACGGACTTCCGAGAAGCACGATCCGAGAACACGATAAAAAATCTTTTATCGGTTCACGATTCAACGGTCGACAGCATCATCGTCATGGCACCCTCAGCGACAGATCAATCTTCGTTAAAACCAGTAAAGAAAAGAGTTACTGCGCGGCTCATCCGTGAGACTCCAAGTCTGGAGGAGTTCCGCGCACTATGCTCCCAGACCACCCGCTTCGACCAGTGCCCTCTGGCCAGTGATGTACAATACAATATCCCAATCTACGATCTCGCGGACGCAGATGTCTCCAACAGCAAGGAGACAAGCGCACTGCAGGATGAGTGGTACGATATCCTAGCCAACGGCGCGGGCGTCATCGTGCTGAAGCACATGTACGCGAACAAGCCGCTCCTCCACGCCGTCAACGCCGTCTACAAAGAAATCATCACGCGCGAGAAGACACACTCCAAAGGCGACCACTTCGCCGCATCAGGGAAGAACGATCGGATATGGAACTCGTTCGGCAAGCACGGCTGCATGGACCCGGCCACCTTCGTCGAGTACTACAGCAACCCGTGGCTCGAGATCGTGAGCGAAGCATGGCTGGGCCCGGCCTATCGCATCACGGCGCAAGTCAACGTCGTGAAGCCCGGCAGCGGCGCACAACTGCCACACCGCGATTACCACCTGGGCTTCCAGACCGCCGAGGCGTGCGCGCAGTATCCCGCGGCCATGCAGGTCGCGTCGCAGTTCTTGACGCTGCAGGGCGCGGTGGCGCACTCGGATATGCCGCTGGACTCGGGCCCGACGAAATTCCTGCCGTTCAGCCAGCAGTTCCGCGAGGGCTTTTTGGCGTACCAGCGGCCCGAGTTCCAGCGCTTCTTTGAGGAGAATTATGTCTGCATGCCGCTTGAGCTGGGCGATGCTGTGTTCTTCAATCCGGCATTGTTTCATGCGGCGGGCTCGAATAAGACGGCGGATTTTGATCGCTGGGCGAATCTCCTGCAGGTTATCTCGGCGTTTGGAAAGCCCATGGAGGAAGTAGGCACACAGGCGCTGGTGCGCAGCTGCTGGCGGACAGTTCAGGATGTGTATCAGCGTGAGGGGCGCAGCAGAAGGCTTGTTGCTGCGGTCAAGGCGATGGCGGAGGGTTATCCCTTCCCGACAGATCTGGATAAACGGCCACCGGCGCCAAATGGCATGGCCCCTGAGAGTGAGCAAGATGTGTGCTTTAAGGCATTATCGGAGGGCTGGAGTCCGGACAAACTCGTTGGGACTTTGGCGGAGATGAAGGCTTGTGTGGAATGAGAAGGCCAGTACTCTGACACGCAAGTCCCGAATAATAATATAATAGATCTGTAATCTATCTCTCACATCTTCACTCGCTTGTATTGCTGGGAGCGCACTGCCGCCGGCGTTTGGGTCATCAGATGAGCGTTAGCAGTGGGATCTCCACCGTCATTGTGCTCTCACCTGTGTAACCGGCTTTCATGATTCCTTTCATCATCCGTAGTCTCCACAAATGCCATCACGGTGGCTTGTTCAAATGATATCACAGACTGTCTCGCCATTGGCCTCAAATTGCTCTGTTCTGTTTGTGGCCCCACCGCCCCACTCGCGTTACCACGCCGTTTGGCTGATCTCGTCCTAAGGCGGACAGTATCCAGCCGTGCGACCCATACACAATGTCTATTTTGACCAGTCTTCAAGCGAGCTCCGACACTGGGAGCACAACCGAATCACATGCCCAAGTGACAACTGCCGGAAAAGGTCCCGAGGCTTGAGTCAAGCCGTTGCTGACGTCTACTCGTACTCCGCGAAGTCAATAGCCCTGTTTTTGCCAATTGGTGCTTACGCTGCGTGCGCGTGGGGGCCCGCACTTTTTCCCCGCCTGCGCATCGTATGGGGAGATCTGCACCCGAATGCTTATATCGGAAATCCTTTGCCGGAAAGGTATTTATATTGTCTACTCCCCTCATAATTCCTCCTTTTTGACCACCATCGACTGGTGATATATCGCCAAGATTCTTAGCAGTAACATCATGGGGTTGACCACTCTCCAAGGCACAGCGTTGAACGTCGCGATTACCATCGCCTCTGGGGCTGGTTTTCTCCTCTTTGGGTACGATCAGGGCGTCTTTGGCGGAATTCTCACCAATCAGAATTTCCTGACTCTCTTCAAAAATCCTAATGCTACCCTGCAAGGCCAAATCGTTGCTACATACGACATCGGATGCATTCTTTGGCTGTCTAACGTCTATCTTCGTCGGGGACATACTTGGACGGCGACGTGCGATCCTGCTCGGCTGCACCATCCTCATCCTGGGCGCAGTCATACAGACTGCATCTTATGACATAGCTCAGCTGATCTGGGCCGCATCGTTGCCGGGATCGGCAATGGGCTCAACACCACCGCCATTCCCATATGGCAGTGTGAGACGGCCAAGCCCCGTCACCGCGGTGCGCTTATTGCCTTCCAACTGGTGACGAACATCTTCGGTATCAGCATGACCAACTGGATGAATTACGGCTTCACGTATATGCCGCACTCGCAGGTCTCCTGGCGATTCCCGCTGTGGTTCCAGATCTTCTTCGCCATGGTCACTATGCTTCTGGTAACCTTCCTTCCCGAGTCGCTTCGGTGGCTGATCCTCCGAGGCCAAACAACCAAGGCCGCCGAAGTCATCGGAAGATTAGTAGCCAAGCCCGCCCGGCACCCCGAAGTCCTCGCAGAAGTGGAACTGCTGGCCGAAAACGTCGCCCACGAAGCCGAGCTACAGCGCGTCCCGATTAAAGAAGTCTTCCGCAACGGGAAGCAGCAGACGCTTCGACGGATCCTTCCCGGCATGGGCACGCAATTCATGCAGCAAATCGGAGGCACCAACGTCATCGCGACGTACCTTCCAATCGTGCTCAAGCGCTCCTTCGGCATGAGCGAGCGGCTGTCGCTGATCCTCTCCGCGACCGTCAACATATGGCTCATGATCTGGGGCGCCGTCTGCGCGCTGCTCATCGACAGCGTCGGGCGCAAGAAACTCATGACCTATGGAGCTTTCTTCGAGAGCATTTGCTTTGCCATCACCGCCGCAGGTGTCGTCGTCGGCAGCAAGGCGATGTTGATCGTCGCGGTGGTGTTTATTTACCTCTACTATAGCTTCTACGGCGTGTCCTTCCTCTCGATTCCGTTCATGTATCCGGCCGAGGTCAACTCGCAGCGCATGCGGAATATCGGCACCTCGCTGTCGACCATGACGAACTGGTGTCTGTGCTATGTCGTTGTCTCTGTCACGCCGCGGGGCATCGCGAATCTCGGCTGGAGATACTATCTCATCTACGCCATCACCAACATGTGCTTTGTGCCCATTGTGCACTTCTTCCACGTCGAGACAGCGGGACTGTCTTTGGAGGAAATCGATCGCGTGTTTGAGATCAAGCACGACGCTGGCTCGAGCATTAGTTATAAGGAGGCGGCAAAGCAGGCTCGCCTTGAGACGCAGACGGAACTGCAGAGGACTAATGAAGAGAGTGAGGGCAAGAAAGCGGAAGGAGCGGTTTTCGTGGAGAATGCGGGTTCTTGATGAGTTGTCCTATGATATCGATGCGAGCACAGCGACAATAGTTGCTAGGAAGGTCAAAGGCGTTATCCGAGATATGTTTTGCGAAACGGACGCGGTTGCGGCCTGTATGATCCATACATTCAATTAGAACCTAGTCCTTATACATATAAGCTGGCAATTACACTCTACGATCGGTGTCGCAGTGACAGAAGATGGACAAGGAAATGAGTGATTAGATGCAGTAGGAAGGCATGATGCGCGGATAGTAATCGATGACCGGACCGATTGATGACTTCGAGCGGAGCGAGTGCTGTGACTGGGAGTGTTTATATTCCTGGGTAATTTCCGGAACTCCTTTTCCGGCATGTCTTTCCCCGGCTTAGGTGGTTAGACTCCCGACGATTCCCGGTGAACGTTATTATTCCCCGCATCATAAATGTCGCTGTCTGGGTTCATGAAGGAGAAGCATCCCAGGTCCCTTCTCTCACTTATAAAATCATGCTTGACAACCCACTAGCAATTGCCAGCGTATCGCTCGGCCAACATTCTTCTCACACTCTGCCTCAAAAAATCAGCGCCGCAGCTCAGAACGGATTTGCCGGCTTGGAGATCACGTACCGCGACCTTGAAGCCTACGCCAAAACGCAATCTGTCCCAATGCTGGACGCAGCCAGCACAATAAGCAAACTCTGCGCCCAAACCGGAATCCAAATCATCGCCTTCGTGTCTCTAGAGAACTTCGAAGGCCAGCTGTCACCTCTTTCCGAGCGGCTCAGCAAGGCCGACAGCTGGCTAGCCATCGCGCGGGTCCTCGGCGCGCAGTATCTGCAGGTGCCTTCCACCTACGTGCGCACCATCAACCCCGACCCACAAGTCATCATCTCCGAGCTACGGCAACTCGCCGACCTCGCCGCCAAATCCAGTCCCGTCATTAAAATCGCCTACGAGAACCTAGCGTGGTCCTCACACTGCACACTCTGGCAGGACGCGCTGCGGATCGTGCGTGCCGTGGACCGGGATAATTTCGGGCTGTGTCTGGATAGTTTCCACCTCAGCACGAAACTGTGGGCGGATCCTTTTACTCCGTCGGGTCAGCAGCCTAATGGGGATGAGAGCCTCGAGGAATCCCTCCAGGACTTTGTGAAGACTTCTCCGCTGGAGAAAATTTTTTATATTCAATTATCGGACGGTGAGCGCTTGGATCCGCCGTATTCGGAAGCGCATCCCTGGTATAATCCGCAGCTGGAGGTCGGGCATGTCTGGTCGAATGAGGCGCGGCCGTTTCCGCTCGAGACGGAGTATGGAGCGTATATGCCGGTGCAGAGGATCGCAAAGGCGTTTCTCGTGGATAAAGGGTTTACTGGTTGGGTCTCGCTGGAGACGTTTGATAGACGGATGAGGGAGGAGGAGAATGACCCGGTTAAGAATGCGGGGAGGGGGATAAAGGCGTGGAGGCGTCTTAGGGAGGAGTTGCTAGCTGCTAAATCTGTACTCTAGGTGATTCGATGCAATCACTACGTTTTGGAAGGAGGACGGCCCCAGAACATTAAACAACCCTAACCCAATAACTCCTCAGTTAAAATAAGAAATAGAAAGCCACCAGCATTGATGTTATTAAACGGCGCAGGAATAATAGTCATTGATGGGCGGCATTATAGCTCCCGTGCACTTTACCATGGTTATTGAAACGGTGAAAGAGCGGGATCCATCCTATTGGCTGTGAGCCTGTCATGGTGCGCCTTACTGTGCCGTTTACTGTGCCGTTGGGCCTGACGAAGGGCCACGAAAACCGTTGCCACGTTCCCCACAGCCCGCACCCGGAATGGCCATAAAAACGAATCACGAACGAGCAACGACTCATATCTCATCGGTCCAATCAATCATGCCAGCAAGTAACAACGACCGAAAGGAAAGGAAGCGCCCAAGGCCGACGCTCTCTTGTCTGGAGTGCAAACGGAAGAAGCGCAAATGCGACCGCAACCGACCTTGTCAGCAGTGCTCAAAGTTCGGTCGCAGCTGAGACTGCCTCTACGTAGAAGACAGAGCGACCCGGGATGCAAGAAGCCGTGCGGCTGAGAGCATCCATGACCAGCAAGAGCTTGGTAACGGTTTTCAAGAACGTTTGCCTTGCCTTGATGATCAGTTCTGGACTCGTCCAGCTTCGTGTGAAACACCCGAAAGCCGGCGAGATGGCCCGAAGATCAAGACGTCATTAGGCAAGAAGGGTGCCTCTACGCGGTTTTATAGCCACTTGCACTGGAAAGCCCTATCCTCTGAGGTGAGTATATCGTCGTCATATCTGTACTTTGTTGCTAACAAGAGTTAGTTTGAGGATGTGAAAAGTTTCATGCGCGCACTTCCTGTTTCGATGTCGCAAAGCTTCATTGACTTGAGGAAGGATCTCTTGTCACTACAGCAGGAGTTTCCGAAACGAGGAAAGAATGTAGCTCGACCGCAAAGAATTCTGGATGCAGGATCTGAGAATCTAGAGTCCCTACTGCCAGAACCCGAGATATGCGAATCCCTTGTGAAAAGCTATTCGAGGACCGTCGATATCTGGCTGCTTTTATCTGGGCCCTCCGGACCATTTTCAAAGACACAGCTTGTCTGGCCTGAATTGGCAAGGGAAGATGATCAGTTCGCCTTGTATCAATATGCGGCTGTCCTCTCTCTAGGCGCGCGATTCGCAAGTCCGGATCTACAAGCCACCATGGACTCGGAAGGCATGATCGCAATGATCGAGTCCTTGCTGCATACCATCAAGGGAAAGAGACGCCTATGCCTTCATGTCATCCGCTGCAAGCTGCTTTTGCTCCTCTACAGGCTTATTGAAGGCACCAGACCGGATGAACTCTGGCTGGAGACGGGCGAACTCCTGCTCCACGGCACAGCAATGGGCCTGCACCGCGATCCCTCTGAGTTCCATTGCAAGTTCACGCATTCCGAGATGGAAGAACGGCGCGAAATCTGGTTTGCCGTCGCGGAGCTCTGCCTGCAGAGTTCGCTGGCCTGCAGCATGCCCATCACTCTGGACGTCTCAGACCATACTTGTAATGTCCCCTCGCGCGCATCGCTGCTGGGCCAGAGTCTCGAATGCAGGCTGCGGCTATGGAATATGCTCATCAAGTCGGACAATCATGTTGACCGGCGCCTGTTGCTGAGGGAACTCAGGCCGCTTGAAAAGATACTGGCAGACCGCGAAAACCGAGTCTTGGTAGACAGAACCACACTTGACATATTCGCGCACAACGTGGAGGCCAAGCTCTTTTCACGGGTTATAGCGTATGGCAATTTAGCGCTGGGCCTCGGCGGTGAGAGGGACTGCATTACAGAGGAAGCTTGGTCGAAGCTCAGAGCTATGTGTATGGATCTGCTCTCTACACAGGATCTCTGGGACCCGAAAATAGGAAGCGTCGAACCCACCGAAAGTCCTACTTATTGGAACTTGTACCATGTGATTTTCAATGACGACACCATTCGATCGGTCATCCATCTTTGTCTCGACCTAAGACTAACCAATGGATCTGCCGACAGTCCAGACTGTGAAGATGGAAGCGCTGTTTTCGAAGGAAGCTGGTGGCCAGAGAACAAAGAGCCGTCTGTCCCGCCAGCCCAGATCTCTGGCGTCATTGAGAGCACTCTCGACGCACTTACCCGAAAGACCGTCTGCTCCGATAAAGACGTCAAAGCCGTCATCTGCCTGAGTATCATCCACGCCTGCGTCAAACCCTCCTGTTCGGCTCAGGGGAAGGAGTCTGCAATTAAACAAGCTGTTATATCTGCTGTCGCTTCCTGCCGAAACCACCTCACAGATCTGGATACGCCCAGTATGCATAAGACAGGATCACCAGGCAACCAGACGTGTATGATGGATACTGACGCCTCGGATCTGTTTATGCAGCCTGCGGCGGGAAGTCCATTCTGGGCGTTGACCGCACCGTCAGAATGGATGTAAGACCAACCCCTTGTTCCGCGCCTCGTTAATTATCTAATATGATGAATAGAACCTTGTAGATGACATCGGGCCTGATGCCTTTGACTTCTCTCTCGACATGGATGACATATTTCTTCAGCTGTCATAGGCCGTGAATGACCCGAGGATGCTTATTTTCGTCTCCGCAAGGTTTCTCCATTATTCTGGGGCGAATAGATGCTCCTGGTTTTGGATTTCAGGGTGCCCGTTTACGCCGCCTGTCGTGGAAGGAACCTTGGTGAATGTGATTCATGCTAGTAAATCATATTAGTGCTTACTGATTGGCACGGAGTTCCGTCACCCTGGGACTGATAAGGCTATCCCGTGCCCCTCCTCGTCCTTGTTAATTCAAATGAACATCAACACGCACCTATATCCCTCCAAGCAAGCATGGCTACTTCATCCAGAGTTGAAGAGGGCGATGGCTATATCTTCGGTCGCCACGCCGAGGAAAAGCAGCGGTAAGTCTGGCTCTCCAACGGCACCACAAAATCACTGAAACCCTCCCACTTAGGCTCATAGCACAACACCACATCTTCACTCTCTTTACCGGCGGGTCCCTTCTGCACCCCTCCATCCCTTCTCCCCCTCCCTCCTCCGCCATCGCAGACGTCGCCACCGGCACCTCCATCTTCCTACTCGAGCTCGCGCAACATGTACCCCCAACCGTAACTCTACACGGCTTCGACCTCTCCGCGAAACTCTTCCCACCAGCAGAAGCACTGCCGCAGAATATGACGCTGTACACGCAGGACGTGCTGCAGTCGTTCCAAGACTGGTGCTGGGGGAAGTATGAGGTGGTCAATGTGCGCTTGCTGGGTGTGGTCCTTGTGGGTGAGCAGTGGGAAGCTGCGGTGAGGAATTTGATGGCGTTGTTGAGTACGGTGTCTTCTTTACCTTTATGATTTCTGCCTGGCCATTTACTTTCCTTCAAGGCTAACTTCGTCTTCAGGCCTTGAAGTGGTGGCGCACGAGGTGGCGCACGTAGCGGAATGCGACCGCAGCGCGGCGGAGAATGAGGCGCTGGCGCGGTCGTGCTTGGTTGGGACGGAGGCGGTCGTGAGGAGGTTGGCGGCGGGCGAGGAGGGAGGCGAGTGGAGGGAGAAGGTGGAGAGGGTTGTGAGGGCGGCTTGGGAGGAGGTTGAGGGAGGGAAAGGCGGGGTTGGGGTTTGATTTGTGTATGGTTGTTGGGAGAAGGTGCGCGATTTGTGATGAATAGATGGATATAGACATCTCAGTGCATTGTGTCTTATATATGATATCTGTTTTGCGAATATATCTTCTGGCAACAGTTCTTTGAGATAGACAACCATGTGTTACGAACATAACGCAGTGCCTGGCTTCGGTGCTCGAATCTACCAAAGCAACTGCGCTTTTCCCCAGGTCTGACTGCTAATTGTTGAACAGGACATGAGAAATATACAGGATGATGCTTTTTAGAGAAGACCAGCCAATAAAAAGATGCCTCATTCCAAGTGAATCTCTGAGAAGTCGTGACGTCACGACCTGTCAACCTTAACTCAATCTCCCCTCCTTATTTTAGTGGCGTAAATCATCCGAAGTAAACATCCACCACCTTTCCACACAGGGCAATCATCACTATCATCATCAACGCCATGTCCAACAAATCCATCCTTCTCTCAGGCGGCGCCCAAGGCATCGGCCGCTGCATCGCTCGACAGCTCCTCGAAGCCGGGCACCGCGTGTTCATCCTCGATATCAACGAAGACGAACTCAAATACACCGCAACAGTACACCTGCAGAAACACCATGAACGGGTCAGCTACGCCGTCTGCAATCTTCGCGACGTGTCCAGTATCCGCTCGTCCGTATCAAAAGCAGTGGATTTCTTAGGCGGGCGCATCGACGTCGTGATCAACAACGGCGGCATCGCCAGCCCAAAATGGAAAGACGACAAGACGATGAAAGACCCCTCCACGCTCGACGAATGGACGGCCTACATCGAGACCAACCTCACCGCACCCTTCGCCGTGTGTCAGGCCTGCATTCCGCACATGGAGATTTCGGGCGCCGACAGCAAGGACACCCGCGCGCACTACGAGGCGTGGAAATCCGCCGACGATGACCGCGCCACCGGCGGGCCGTGCATCATCAACATCTCGTCGTTCCGCGCGCAGATGAGCGATCCGAACCAGGAGGGCTACGCGGCGTCGAAAGCGGGCCAGCTGGGCTTGACGCGGGCGCTGGCTGTCACGGCGAGTCAGTGGGGGATACGGGTTAATTCGATTTCGCCCGGGAGGATTAAGGCGACGCATGAGTGCCGTGAGGCGGATGAGAAGGGCCAGGGAGTGCAGTATACGGATGAGGATATTGATGATCATTCGACGAATCGTGCGGGTAAGCCGGAGGATATTGCGGATGCGGTCGAGTATGTCATGCGTGCGGGGTTCATGACGGGCCAGGATCTGACGCTTGATGGAGGGGCGGTCATTCAGAAGTAGGAAACACTTTCTTGGAGCTGACACAGTCAAAGCTTTCTTCAGACTATACATGCACAGTGATGATCTTCAAGGAATTGAAGCATCATAGAGAACAGACGCTCGTATTAAACCTGTCTAGAAATTCCGTTGTGCAAGTCTTGGTTTTGAATGTCAATCCGACAACCAACGAAAGCTGGTGGCATAGAACGCTTGCATTCTCGGTAGGGTTCGCACAGTGCTGTCTAAAGGAGGCTGATGATTAAGGTGGGTGGCAGGGCTGCCAGGGCAGGCAGGGTGTCCAGCTCTTCTACCCAGTCTTCCTCGTATTTTGGAGTATCCCACGAGCGTGACCAGCCGGCGCCTGCTACTATTTCTGTCACTGTCACCGCTCAGACTGATATGGGTAAGTGGACGAATCATCGTTTCGGGAGATAGTACTGTTGGCGTTAAACCTGGGTAATGTCTCCGCTCGTCCCGGAATTGGCGTCATCTCTAGTGGAACCAGTCCAGCATTCAGAAAGCCACGCGTGCTTCAAGAATCCCATCTTTTCGTTTCTCCAGTTTTTGGACCACGGCGGTTTGCTGAGTCGGGTACGTCTCCGCGTTTCGTTAATCGCCTGTCCTTTATTGCGTCGCAGCTGAACAGGATGCTCATTCTCTTACCTCGCGGGGACAATTCTGTCACCATCAATTATTCAGACGCCGATCGCAAGCTCGCACCAGCTGGGTCTGACTGGCTGTGGGCTCACACGGCGCTGTTCTCCTTCTCCCTGCTCTCCTGGCTAACCATTGCATTCTTCTTGCCGCATAAACGCGGTAATCGTCAACCCCAGCCAGAAGAGCAAAAGTCGGCAAGCCCAAGGCTGGGACCGAATGGAGAGCGCATCTTCCACTACCTCTTCATCATCGCCGCCTTCATCGGCGCCATCTCCTACTTCACCATGGCGTCCGACCTCGGCAACACGGCCGTGATCCAGAACATGAACACCGCATCCAAACCGACGTTCACCCGGCAGATCTTCTACGTCCGGTATATCAATTGGTTCATTGCATGGCCCATGGTCTCCATCGCGACTCTCCTCCTCAGTAGAATCAGCTGGGCCACCATCTTATTCGCAGTGGTCGTGCAGGAGATCTGGGTCGTTTCATGGCTCTGCGCGGCGTTGACTCCTACCAGCTATAAATGGGGTTATTACGCCTTCGGGGTCTTCGCCTACCTGATTCTGGCTTATGTAGTCGTGGTCCAAGGGATGCGCTACGCTCGATCTTTTGGCAGGATGCAGTATGCCAGCTTGGCCGCGCCTCTGGCAGCTATATGGATGGTTTACTCGATCGCATGGGGACTTGACGAAGGGAGCAACACTCTGTCGGTCACAGGTGGCTTTGTGTTCTACGGCTTGCTGGATCTTGTGAGCGTTCCTCTTTTTGGCTTCTTGTTCCTCTTCTTGGGTCGGCGCTGGGATTACGTGTCGCTTGATTTGCGGCTCAGTCAGGGGGTGCGGGGGGAACATTAAGAGGTTCCCAGCAGCGCGAGTTCATCCGGTACGTCGGTTTAGGTACTTTTGGTATAATAGAGTTTCGGAAAACTGAGTTCCACGTTGGTGACACTGGAGCACCCAAAATTCTTTGTTACTCTCTTCATCCTAAGCCATGGCTGTATCCTTTTTCCATCTCACCCTAACAGGCGTCGTAGCCCCTGAAATCCTTGTTAATTTTTGAGAAGGCTGATGTCACCAGATGAGGATGATGTCATGGTCACATATTCACGCAATCAAGACGCGAGAGACGCGAAAGACGCAAAAGCCGTCCGGCCCGGCGGGAGATTATCTACACGGACAAGTCCATCTAGCCAATCTGCCCTGATTTCCATGGGGCAAGCGACGAATTGCCGGATTATGGCTCTTTCCCCGTTCCTTGCGTGGAACGCTTTTGGAACGGCCCGAGCTGTCTGCCGGGTCTAAATCGCGGATGATGCGAAAGTGACACTGGGGGGGATGCATCATGGTGTAGTCCAAAGCGCGCACCGTCCGCGAGCAATAAAGAGGCCCAGCTTTTCTCATTTGCGACACTTGAGACCCCATGTCTTCGTTCCGAATTTCCATACGCTCATCGGAACAATAGATTTGCCGCTCGTTGCTCATCTCCGGTAGATTCAGATGGCGATCCGAGCCTCCCGGCGTGTTGTGCCAATGCGAGTCCTCGTTCTTGGTCTGAGTCGTACGGGGACTGACTGTAAGCTCGTTTACGGGAAGTTGATAAGCCCTAACTAATCATTCCAAAGCACTTCGAAATGCGCTGGAGCAACTGGGTTATGTGACAACCTATCACGGTTATCTCGCTGCGATGGAGGAACCTGAAGAATGCGAGAAATGGATGGAGCTAGCACGTAGAAAGTGGGGCTCCGAAGGTCATCCACTGACCAGAGATGATTTCGATGAGATCCTTGGCCATTGTCAGGTGCGTGCATCGTCGTCAGATATTTAACGCTGGTCTAACCATATTTCGGCACGGCATAGGCACTTTCCGACGTGCCTGCCGCATGCTTTGCTCCTGAACTCATCAAGGCCTATCCCGAGGCGAAGGTGATATTGACCAACAGAGATGTTGAAGCATGGTACCGGTGAGCTTCCCTGTGAGCCTCAAAGTCCTATATGCTAAGGAAGCGCATAGCTCTGTCTCCACGTACCTCGTGCCGAATTTCTACACGCTCAAAGCTAGGATCATTGCATTCTTGGCTTGTCTCTTCCAAAGTCCCAGGCGCCTGGTAAGACCGATGCTTCTTAGCATCTGGGACAGTTTTTTCCAAGGCGATTTCGAGGGCAACGCCCGGCGCATTTACAAGGAACATTACAACAACGTTAGAAGCTTGGTACCACGCGATAGACTTCTAGAGTATCGTATAGAGGAAGGATGGGCCCCGCTTTGTGCATTTCTGGGGGATCCTGCACCCGATACAGCGTTTCCGCAAGGTAACGGCAAAGAAGAATTGGCTAGGAGGATTAATGCAATGTTCAGAGAGGAGTGTAAGAGGATTGGATGGAATATTTTGATCGGCCTTTTTGTTCTATTGTTCGTCCTGGTTGTCATTACGGATTGCTGGATGAGCAACAGATTGGGACGAGAGGCGGCAACACTGCCATTACTGCTCGTTGAGCCGGAGTTATCGCTCCAGGTTGGGATGTAAGATGCGGGCGTTACTGAACCTGGCGTTATCAAAGTGCTCCCATCATTCCATTCCCTCTAGAGAAAGCTTGCCAAGCCAAGAATAATGTATAGTATGACATGATTGGAAGGGTTTCAAATATTGCCACGGTGCTCTTAATGCAATAGATCCATCAAGCCTCTTGTTTTTGTCTCTTAACAGATTCACTGCCAACCCCTTTCAAGACACTGGCGGCTTGGCTTGTTCCGGATCAGCCTTACCACCAGGACAAGGTTGGGGAAGATACTACTGCCGAGGAAGAGACGTACGAGCCGGCTGCTACCACGCAGGACGTCTTAGCATGATTGATATGGAGCTAGACACCCTAGCTCTATAAACCTAAACCTAGATGTGCATCATGAGAATAGATTAGACAAGTTCCTTGTTGACAGCGGCCCAAGGGGTGATATAAGCTCCATTACTAGTTCTGCGAAGAAGTACTTGGTTACTCTATCCTGAAGCGGGGCCTGCACCTTAGCTTTTCCATAAGCTTTGCACAAGCAAGTATAGGGACCTGCTGGCATTATTATATACAGAGTCTAATACCCATTGGGCTTGCGGGGTGTTGATTAGACTATGCTATTCCTTGCAGCAGCATAGCGTCCTGGACTGACTAGAGACCCGACAAACAGTAATGACGAATCAGCCATGCGGGGAATGGCTACCAAGCTACAGCGAATGAGCCGAGCAACAGTATGGGTTTTTGTGAAGATAGCAAAATTTCCAGTACCAGTATATGCACTCTTAGGAAACTGGTCTAATGTCCAGGGAATGGAATATCACAGAATCCAAGCCGTCTCTCCCACCCATTCTTACCGCCCCCGCCAGTCTCAGTAGCCTCCCCGCCACCTGTGTGCTGACTCAAGCCTAGATCTCAATCTCACGGGTGGCATGATCATGAAGATGGCCCTCATTATCAACCTCCTTGATCACATTATGGCCATGGTCCACAAACACCGTTTCCTGGCCCGCATGGGCGGGCAGGTCCCGCAGGCCCATCACAAACGGAATGGCACAGACAAGAGAGAAGACCACTATGCTCCAATCGGCCGCAAACTCCGCATTGTAATTCGTGCCGCGGGCATTGACCTTCCACGCGATGGAGCCGCCCACGGCCTCCATAGCCTTAAACGCGCCGGTATAGCGCGAGGCCTGCTCGGGGCTCTCATGCGCCAGGTAGCCGACGGTCCAGTAGATGAGGGTCTGCCAGACGGCATCGAAGCCGCCGTAGAAGAAGTACAGGAGGAAGGGTCCCGCGAACTTGCCCTTGGACGTGATGAGATCGAGCTCGCCGGGGGCGTAGTAGTCGCTGTTGGGGCCGCGCTTGAGCTGCGCCGCCAGCCCGCCGCTCCACACGGCCATGGAGACGATGGCGGTGATGATGAAGCCGCCGATCCCGCGCGCCCGACGCCCCATGTACTTGTTGTCGAGGAACATGCCGAACGCGAAGCTGCAGAACATCTGCGCTAGCCAGTACATGCCGCCGTTGAAGCTGCGTGTGCGGATGTCGAAGAGTTTGGCGTTGAAGGTGTTTTGTTGGTAGGAGTAGCAGTCTTTGCACATCGAGTCAGCGGAGGAGGACGGAAGACAAGGGGGTGATGGTTGACATGGCGGAGATGAGGGGAAACTTACAGTTGGCGGTGATCCAGAACGGAATCAGAGAGATGACGCGCCATTGCGGAAGCACCATCACGGTGGCTTTGAGCTCACCCCAGACAGTGGGCTTCTGCAGCACGGTTGCGCGGGAACCGTCCTCACGGATGACGTTGTATGGTTTCAGCAGAAGGAGACTGCATGCGGTTCCGACGGCCATGATGCACATGAACGCGATGTACGTGGCGTCGGAAACGGTGCCCAAGGTGGAGTGGTAGTTCAGACCGAACGAGATCATGGATCCCAGGAAACCACCAAGGCTGCAACCGTATGTATTAGCCGTCCATTCCATTTGACCTAGTCGGAACGAGACAGGAGAACTTACTTGAAGATGAACCAAAAGACACCAATCATACGACCCTTCTGATCCGGCAGCGGGTACCCAGTCATGATTGAACCCTGCGCAATCCACAACAGCGACGCGCCCACACCGAGGATGGCACCGCTGGCAATGACGAATCCCGAATTCTCAATATGCGAGTACGCCAGGAGGGATCCCGCATAGAGGATATACGGCAAGCCGCCAATGAGTAGAGTCCACTTGGGACCCAGGATGTTGGTGGCAACAGGGCCAATGAACAGGTTGCCGACGGCGCTGATGGCCGAGAGGGCGATGTTGGCGTTGGCGGCCGTGGTGGTGTCGACTTGCCCTCCGCCGCCGATGCCCGACAGCGCGTTGTACATGCCAGGACACCCGAACGCGACGAAGCTGACGATGACCACCTGCCAGAACGGCGAGTTGTACCGGCTGTACGTCTTCCGGAAGCGTGGCTCGACCTCGATCACCTCGCCGGAGGACCGCTCGTCGGCGCTGCCGTGGCCCGTGGGCACGGCTTCAGGTGACTTGCTCTCTTCCATGACTTGTTGCTGGCTACGGGCTCTCGAGCAGGCCGGGTGTATTGGAAAGATGTCTTGGTTAGGTGCTGATCGATGTAGTGGAGATCTTCTTTTCCTTGATCTGTCATGGCCATGTGCTTTTATAAAGAGTGGATATCCTTCGTCGATGGTGTGGGGATGGACGCCTACCCTGCCCACGGGAGCTGATATGGGATGCCGCGCCAACGTCGAGCTTAATCGTACGGTGCGTGTGTGCGTTCTGATAACAGCGCTCCGCGGAAGCTCCCCTTATCTTCTTCCTGTGCGGTGTTGCATGGGATGGTCCCACGCTAAAAGAGCGACCAGGGCAGGACCCTGTGTGGGGTGAAGATAAGACGACTCCGGTACTCCGGTGCGATACGACCGGGCATTTACCAGTAGGCGGGAATAGCGTCTGTCCAGGTTGGAAGGTGGCTCGCTGTGTATGCCGTCCTATCCGAAAGCGGATAGACTCATCCTGGCTTTGGTAAGATTGACCAGATAAGGGTGGATCCTGGAAAGTCCTCTAGACGCAATTGGGTATGGAGACCACGCGCCGCGTTGCTTCTACAAGGGCACCGGACAAGAGGCTAGAAACGCTTTTATTCATTGCTGCGGATAGCTATCACCAGTTACTCCTGGAGCTCTACCCACGCACGTTGTCTTGATGACTGGTACATGGCATCGTACAGCTTCAGAAGAGGCAGCAATATCGAGTCGTCGCAAGGCGGGACATCCCCATTTGATGCTGCCGCACCGCTGAGCCTCTCGAAAAAGCCTCCCATCTGCTTGTGAAAGGCACCGTCTAATTTCATGCTGCCATCATCGTTCGGGAACAGGCGGTTCCTCCCCGCTTTCCAAGCCCCCTGTGCTTCTTTAAGGAACAAATTCCCCGACGGAGGATCAGGCACAAGATGTAGTGCTCCGTTGGTGCCGTAAAGGTCAATCGACCACTCCTCGAGATATTGATTGGGCTCCCACGCGGTCATGTCAAGCTGGACATTGAACGACGGATATTCCAGGATCGCCGACGCGATATCCTCATGCGCCATCGTCCCAATGGCTTTCGTCGGGTTTTGCGCGGGCTTGCCAAACAAATCCGGCATCCACGAATACCCCGTGTGCGGTTTCTGTTTGGGCAGCTTCCTAATCGACGAGACGACGCGCTGCGGCGCCCCGAACAGGTCCACGACCGTCTCGACGCTGTGCCCGCCCAGGCTGTAGAAGAAGCCGCCGATGTTTTGCGCGTGCGACTGCCAGATCTCGTCGCCTGCGCCGCCGGGGCATCCGCCGTGGAAGCGCGCCGTCGTGATGCTCCCCAGGACGCCGTCGCGGACTATCTCGCGCGCGAGCTTGATCGTGTCCGTGTAGTGCACCTCCCAGCCAACCTCGAACACGATGCCCTTGGACCGGATCACCTCCGCCAGCGCGTAGAAGTCCGATGGTTGCCCCACGCCTGGCTTCTCCACGAAGATCCCCAGCGCGCCGGCGTCGATGGCGGCCTTAATCAGCTCCGCGTTGTCATAGTCGTAGCCGTGGATGATTGCGGCGTCAAACGGCTGGGCGAGCAGCGCCTTCATGTCCTTATAGCGAGGACAGCCGGCGTGCTCTTCCATCCGTGCCGCGATGCCTTCGTCCTTCTCGTAGTACCCCACCACATCGATGTCTTTGTGCTTTGATAGGTATTCATACCGGTGGAATATGTGCGGATGAGTGGTACCAAGGAGAATCACCCTTGCCCGTGCCATGTTTGCTGGAGTTTGCTTGACCACACGCAAGAAAGTCTCGGGCGATCTCTACCATGCAAACAGTGGGAGTAGAAGAGACTGTGGGCAGTCAGTCACGAGCAGTGTTGCGTGCCTTCGATATCATATCCAAGCAATGGAGAAAGTTTGTCTTAAGCCATTTCCGCGACCCGTGATATGATGTTCTCAGGATTGTCCAGCCACCATCCCACGGGGTGAGCACTCTGGGTCCCATCCCACGCAAGAGCTGGGATGGACCAGGGCGTTCTTAGTGCGCAGCGACTACAGCACAAGCGACATCATTGGCCGGATTGGCGGAACCCGAACATCGACCTAAGAACATCGTCACGGAGCTCGCATGCACCTCAAACAACTTATTCCTGCCGACCACAGGTGAGCATTATAAGACCGGCCCTATGCGTTTGCCAGTCAATCTGATTTGTGCGTTCTGTAGGCGCCGGCAGCGGCATCGGAAGAGTCACGGCGCGGTATCTCCTGCAAAAGGGCCATTCCGTCTTCCTCACTGATGCACATGGCGAATTCCTCGACCAGACCTGCAGGGAGCATCTTCCATCTGTACTTGAAGAGAGCAAAAGGAACTTCAAATGGCAAGCCATGGACGTCACCAATGACGAACAGGTAGCGAAGGCAGTGGAAGCGTGCGTGGCAGCTTTCGGCCGGATTGACGTCTTAGTAAATAGTAAGTCTTGCGGACCGCAGCAAATTCATGTAACACAGTGCTGACGGAAACTAAGATGCTGGTATTAACGTGAGTGAAAATCTCTACTACCATTTGGCACCCATTGACCGGCCGCTTTCAGAGCCAATACATGCGCAACGGCATTCGAATGGACAAGGTGCCCATCTCGGACTTCGAGAAGATCGTCGCCGTCAACCTCACCGGTCCCTACCGCGTGTCGCAAAAATGCATCCCGTTCCTAGAACAAGCCGAGGGCGGCGGCGTCATCATCAACATCTCCTCGTGCCGTGCCACGCAGCAGTCCAAGCACGGCGAGGCGTACGGGGCGACGAAAGCCGGCCTCAATGGCCTGACTATGGCTATGGCGATTAGCTTAGGTCCCAAAATTAGAGTCCACTCCGTCAGGTGGGATCCCTCTTTCGTTGCTAATCTGCTTGTTTGCCCGCCTTATGGCCGCCTGACTGATTGCTGGTCGCCATGGTGTAGTCCCGGTATGGTGGATGTGCGGTTCGAGCGTGCAGCAGAACATGTCCCGTCCAGTGAACACGTGCTGGGAAGGCTAGATACGACCTTCCAGACCGAGTATGCGCCGGAATGGGGCCATGGTAGGAGCGAGGCGGTGAAGCAGGCGCATCCTGTGGGTCGGATAGGTCGAGGGGAGGATATTGCAATGTAAGCAACTGCCTTCGTAATATGGTTAGGTGAAGGTGAATTAACGCGGACATAGATGGATCGAGTTCCTGGGGGTTCTTGAAGGCGGCTTTACCACGGGAGGTGTAAGTACCAAGAGTCGGTGGTATAGCATGATGGTGCTGACATGATGCAGGAATACCTTGTTGACGGAGGATATTCGAAAGTTCTGGCCTATCCTCCATAGATAGTTGATCCACAGAGGAGCCTATTTGAAAACAATCGCTCTGCATATTCGCCGGGATATTTGGCGCAACTTCTGCGAGCATGTGAAGCTTGACTCAGCCGGCCGAAACATATACTATTAATCTGCCCAAGTGACGGTCGACTAAAGAGGCCCGGTTCAGGGAGCTTGTCGATTCACCTCGTATGAATGTTCTGAAAAGCCCGCCTGACTTGCTAATTTCCACATTTGACAGTGCAGGACCCCAGCCAGTTAGAAAGCAAGGATCTGTCTGCACAGTCAGAGTCGATCGTTGCAGTTCCATTTCGATAGATGCAACCTTGGTGGACTGTCAATAACGAAGAAACATCCGTCTTCAGTGTCTCTGATCCTCCTTGCCTGCGAGGAGATGAACCCAGGATCCCAGTTAGGCCAGCATGTCCCTCAACTCTCTCTCCGCACTCCCTCCAATCGCTTTTCCCGCCTGCAGCAGCGCCTGCAAATCACTGACTTCATCCTCATGCACCTTAGGTCTCAACTCCCCAAACCTCTCTCCCTCCTCAGTCATCTTCCTCAGCACAAACCGCAAATCCTCCAAATCCGCATCCCTATCCCTCTGCAGCCACGCTCTGGCCTTCATAACCGCCAGCTCCGTCAATCCCGCTCTAAAACCCTCTCCGAAGCTCACCGGCGCCGTAATGACCGGCGCAAACTCTCCGCCCTGAATCACGAACTCGATCGGCACGTTGATGCCCACGCTGGAGTGGTATTCCCAGTCCTCCATCGCGCCTTTGGTGAAGCGTGGGTCGTTAGTGGTGGCGGAGAAGAACGCGTGGAGCGCGGGTGCGCTGACGGCGAAGTCGATGTCGTTGGTGCATCGTGAGCTGCCCAGGCTGAGCAGTGCGACGCCCCCGATGAGGATGAATTCCCTCCGGAAGGCTTCGGGGAGGATGGAGACTGAGGCGTGGAATGCTTCGAGGAGAGCGGTCTTGAAGCCGGGTCCGACTGGACGGGATTCATTCATGTTGCTGGGAGGATCTGTGGTTGTTGTGCGGTTGTGTATTCAACTGCTGTGATCCTGTGAGGCTCCGATGATGATGATGCTTTGAAGGCAACGTCGTGTGTTCATAGATGAAATCCTGCCTCCAGTGACCCAGCCCGAAAGCACCTTGTTGGACAGTATACGGTAATAAGACAGGTCAAATATACCACACCGTTTTGGGCTGTTTCCCTCAATCTTTGGCTGGGTTCCATCCAGTAGATATTTCATCCTTAAACTTGTACGACGGTCAAATTAACAGGTGCACATATGCTGAGCAACCCTCTACATTTTCGACCTGTTCAATAGCTCTAGGAATCATTTTTAGCTTGCCACGCCATTCTTATTTTTGATGAGAGAATGTATGTCTTGCTGAGATAAATATCAGTACCTAGCCGAGGCTGTCTCCGCGCACCTTGATGGTAAACAAACACAAAAGACTACTTGCTCCTACTACATCTCCACACCCTTACAGAAGAACCATCGGGCACTGTCATTGTATCTGTAAGGCTTGAACTGAAGAAATGGAGACACCTGCTGCTGCCAAACACTCTGAAATCCCCAAGCGGCTCGAAGACGGCTATCTTGATGATGTCTTCTCCATCTTTAAATCACGGCGACAACCATTTGTCCTAGTCGAAGAATGCGCATTTATGTGGATGGGTCTTCGTGTCTGTCCCGAGGAAGTGAGTACCACTGATTGCCTTCGATAACTTCTACCGCCTCATCATCTCAAATACTAACGATAATTAGGATCTGGACCTGCTCGTCCGAGACTCCGAGCTAAAATCCATCAAAACGGACCTTCTAGCAACGAACCAGTACTCCCTCGCGGAGCAAGACCTGCGCTTCCGCTTCAACGATACATATACACTGCAAGTCCCACGCCTGCGATCGAAGTCCTTCACTGGTCTCGCAATCAGCCTCTGGAGCGAGAGCGTCTACATGCTCAGCGTCGACGGGCCTAATATCCGCGTACCAGACGCGCTACCCTTAAACACCGTCCTCATGGAGGAGCGCTTCGACTTGGATCCCGCGCGGGATAACGCAAGCCCCATCGGCTACACCGCCCGGACAGCAAGGGGCGTCCGGATCCTCCCGCATGAACGTTCGCAAAGCGCTGAGATGGACTACCCGGTATACGTTCCGAGCATACCGCAGATGATGGATGCGCTGCTGGATCAGGCTCGGTATAGGGTGGAGCATGCGGAGGAGTTGCCGGAGTGGGAGGGGAATAGACCGGTGTATCATCTGTCGAATTTCATTCGGTACTTGCATTTGGAGAAGCCGGTGCCGAGACAGCGGTTAGTGCTGGAGTTGGAGGAGCGGAATAGAGGCGATATGGAGCTTTTGTTGGATCGGTATAAGAGGAAGCCGGTGTTGAATATGGCTTATCTTAGGGAACGGATGCGCAAGGAGCACAGCGGGAGGGTAAGATAGGCTTCGCAAACCCGGCCATCGGGGGTGCTTTAGAGACTTCCAGAGGGAGTGTACAGATCCGATAGGTTCTCTGGCATTATCTGGGACTGAGGTTGCAAAGCTCATCCGGGATAGGCTAATTCATTGTCCAAGACGGAGTTGACGGTATCACTGGCACAGAACTGATGAATAAAACGAGATAGAAAGGGATAAGTACCTTAAATATTTACTACTATCGTCATTTTCGAATTCAGACATGTCGCCATCATTATCACTGTCGTCAATCTTGGATAAACACCTCAGGCTCGCAGGGGTCAGTCGGTGGGTACATAGCATGATTACCTAATCACCGCGTGCTCTAACCGGCAAGCCCAATTTAACCGGCGCGTTCCTGCTCTCCAGACCGAACATACGATCTTCCAAGCATTTATCCGTCCTCACTGCTATGGCGCGGTCACGAGCTCGGAACCGCCATCGCATGTTCCCATCATCCCACTGCGCCTTTCTGACTCCCTCCAGCAGTACATGCAGCCTTACGTAGGGATATGTCTCGCCCTTCCGCCCATATCCATTTACCCGGTACGGCTGTAAAAGATGACCCTCAATCGTATGATCTTACTGGAATGTATCCAGCTCTGTAGTATATATCACCCGCGATTACCTGCATAGCCAATTCTTCACGAACTCCAAATAAAACAAAATCCACAAGCAATCCCCCACCGTATCTCACATCTGTTGGATTGCTCGAATCATCTATATCCTCTCAAGCCAACAACCTATCACTTGCTAGAGTCTGTCGCACTCAAAACAATGGTTTCGACAAAAACCGTCAAGCTCAACAGCGGCTATGAAATGCCCCTCGTCGGCTTCGGCACCTGGAAGATCGACCCTTCCATCGCCGCCGACACCATCTACAACGCCATCAAAACCGGGTACCGCCTGATCGACTGCGCCGCCGGTACGCATCCCTCCTCCTTCCCCCATCTACCCATCTAACGGCAGCGCCACAGACTACGGTAACGAAAAGGAAGTCGGGGCCGGCGTACGGCGCGCTATCGCCGACGGACTCGTGAAGCGCGGCGACTTATTCCTCGTATCCAAGCTGTGGAACTCCTTCCACGACTTCAAGCGGGTCGAGGAGTCGTGCCGCATGCAGCTCTCACACTGGGGCATCGACTACTTCGATCTCTTCCTGATCCACTTCCCGGTGTCGCAACACTACGTCGACCCGGCCGTACGGTACCCGCCAAACTTCTTCGACGCCGACGGCGTGTCCATCATCGACGGCACCGCGACCATCCAAGAGACCTGGACCGCCATGGAGCAGCTCGTGCACCGCGGGCTAGCGCGCAGCATCGGCGTTAGCAATTTCCAGGCGCAGCTCCTGATGGACTTATTCCGGTACGCACGTATCCCGCCCGCGACGCTGCAGATCGAGCACCACCCATACCTGGTCCAGCCCGGGCTGGTCGGGTACGCGCAGCGCAGGGGCGTGCGTGTGACGGCGTACTCGTCGTTCGGCCCGGCGAGTTTCCTGGAGATGGGAGTTAAGCAGGCGGCCGAGACGCCGTTGCTGTTCGAACATCCGGTCATTAGGCGCATTGCGGAGGCGCATAAGAGGACGAGTGCGCAGGTGCTGTTGAGGTGGAGCACCCAGCAGGATATTGCGGTTATTCCGAAGGTTACGGATTTGGCGCTGCAGAAGCAGAATTTGGATAGTACGGATTTTGACCTGACGCAGCAGGAGATTGACGAGATTAGTGCGCTGGATCGCAAGTTGCGGTTTAATGATCCGCTGAATTATGGAATTCCTGTGCCGGTGTTTGGGTGATGATGGGATGGGTGTTGGTTTTTTTTTTTTTTTTTGCTGTGTATGATCTGGGTTTGCATTGAGTGGTAGTATCCAAAACTAAGAGAAGGAGGTTACTTATGAAATAATGATTACTATCTGTTATAACAGCTGATCGCTATGCAACTCAATTAGGCCTTCGATGATTTGGATTGCTCAGGGGCAACGCTCATCTCGAAACTGCATGTTTTGCGTCAAGGGGAGGGCACCACCCATAATGCTGGCCCCTCATTCAGACACTGTCTCGCTCACCAAGTTTACTCTGAGTATCTTCAGTAGGGGTGACGATATTGAACCAGTCGAACATGATCATTGATTACCCTATGACATCGAACAGCGGTAAGTTGGTGTTTCGGAGCCTGTAGTGGCAGGAGTGCGGCGTCTCGGCCGCATAAGTCCGGATAAGGAAGGTCAAGATGCGGCCGCATCACTGCAGTGGACTACAATTGATTCTATCAGTTTCTTCCTTTCTTTCCTACGACATGCTTTTGTTCAGATAACAATTACGATATGAACTACTTATCTAACAAAATTGTACTTCGTCTTGTGGTTCCATCTGCAGACCGCTGGCACGCCTTACGCTATGAATCTCCGGGCACCAGCACGCGAGTCGGCTCCCAGCAGAAAAATAGAGATACAGTGCTGACAGATCGACAGCCCTGACACCGCCGACCGCGCACGAGTGGGCCCGGCAGTTGACTCCCGCAAACGCCAAGCGGCGCTATACGCCACACGCCAGCCCTCCCGGGTAACGCCGGTGGGTCCAGGACGTCATTGACAGACTCCTGCAAAGGCAGAGGGGGACTCGGGGCCCTGGAAGGCTCGAGGTTTGTCCAAGAGCTTCGGTTGCGTTTTAAAGTTGTTACCCACCTTACCTCCATTGGCAGGTAGGAGGGTGTAGGTTGAGGACAGAGAGAAACTTTGACGAGTCGTGCGTGCGAAACCTTACCTTATCTTTGTCCAAAAGCATGTCTGTATGCCCAGACGGACTTTAGAAGTGTATCTCCAGCTCACACACGTCACGACTGCTGTGCGGCCGGCATGTGTTGCCGACAGGCGCGATGGCTGCGGCCGCATGGACGTCGCCCCTCTGCCGTTGCCAATGTATAAGAAGCTAAACCCCTCCTTCTCGCGCCGCCTAAGGTCTGGATTCTTGGATTTCTCTAGCTTCAAGTGACCTGCGAAGACCGATCTTGTGTTCGAGCGAACCAACTCTGCAACTCCCCCTACTGTACCATTCATCTCCAACCTATCAGCTCAGACACGACACCCCAGTCCACATCCCAGCACCATCGAACAATGGCCACATCCGAACCCAAATTCGAAGGCTGGCTCGCGCACGACGCGTCCGCCGTCGAGGGCAATCTACAATGGGGCTCCTACCAACCCAAACCCTTCACCGAGCGGGACGTCGACATCGAGATTTCCCACTGCGGGATCTGCGGATCCGACATCCACACACTGCGGTCCGGGTGGGGTCCCACCCTCTACCCGTGCGTCGTGGGCCACGAGATCGTCGGCAAAGCGGTACGCGTAGGGTCGGAGGCAGCGAAAGAGCGCGGGATCCAAGTCGGCGACCGTGTGGGCGTCGGCGCGCAGGCGGATAGCTGCCTCAAACCGGACTGCGAGATGTGTGCGGTGGATGAACCGAAGTGTGCGCATCGTACCGATACGTATAACTCGAAGTTTTGGGATGGGAGTAAGAGCTATGGTGGCTATGCGAAGTATAATCGCACGCCGGGCCATTTTGTGGTGAAGATCCCGGAAGGGCTGGATTCGGCAGAGGCGGCGCCGATGTTGTGTGGTGGGGTCACGGTGTATTCGCCGCTGAAGCGCAATGGGTGCGGGACGACGGCGAAGAGGGTCGGGATTGTGGGAATTGGCGGGCTAGGTATGTCCACACCTCCCAATCCCCGGAGTCGAGAAACAGAAGACTGACGGCCGGTAAAGGTCACTTCGGGATCCTCTTTGCCAAAGCGCTCGGCGCCGAGAAAATCACCGCCATCTCGCGAAGCTCGTCCAAGAAAAGCGACGCGTTGAAAATGGGCGCGACGGATTTCATCGCGACGGACGAAGACTCCTCCTGGGCGGACAAGCACGCCAACACGCTCGACCTCATCGTGTCGACCGTCTCCTCGCCGAAAATGCCGCTTGCAGGGTACTTGAACCTGCTGCGGGCCAACGGGACCTTCGTGCAGGTGGGCGCGCCCGAGGACTACCTGCCGGGCTTCAGCGCGTTCACGCTGATTGCGAAGGGTATTAAGGTGACCGGCAGCATTATCGGCACCCCGAGGGAGATTGAGGAGATGCTGCAGTTGGCGGTGGAGAAAGATGTCAAGGCCTGGATTGAGAAGGTGCCCATGAAGGATGCGAATAAGGCGGTGGTGGATATGGCGGAGGGGAAGGCGCGGTATAGGTATTCGCTGTATAACTGAGTGGGAGTAGAGAAGGGAGGGGGATTTGAGATGTGATGAGAAGGAGCTGGATAGAAAAGGGACTTTTTAGATGGGATATAGAATGGCGCGCCTCTAATTAAACCTGTTTAATCTTAGGGTCTTGACCCATCACCGTTGAAAGGCAGACAAGAGCTCGATGCGTCGTACAACGGTTTTCGACTCCACGACAAAATAGAAGGGAAGTCGCAATGAGGGAAATAACTGCCAAGTTGACGATTTATTCACTCGACCGTGCGCAGATCTTATAATTGGGACCCTTATTTTTTCCTGAACAGGATTGGGGAGGAATACTAATCGTTATGGTTACCCCTGCCCCTGGGTCCCTGACTGTTACCCTGGGCGGGAAGGGTGATGGACCAATCATAAATCCCGCAAAAAGAGGCCTGAGCTAACGTCTATCTCTAAATTTTCCTCTTTCACGGCCATGACCACGAGCGCATAATGATTGAATAACTTAGAAACTGTTTATTCATCTGATCGGAATATTTGGTCGAGAGGCTGGCGGAAATCTCTTTTTATTTCTGTTGTGACGGCTTATGCTATACTACCGTGGGATCAACAACGCTCTTTATACGTTATTATTTCTGCCTCCTCTGCTCAACCACCCATTATTTCGCGATTCTCTCGAAAATTTCCTTCGACTCTCTTTTGCACGTGCCTCCATTACACGTTCTAGAAGAATTAAGACCTATCGCACGGGTGCTGGGGTCAGATTCAGACGCCACATACCTTCGCTGGCAGGTATGCGGGATTTATTTGTTGTATGCGGGATTTATCAACACCTCAGCATGGGCAGTGCATATTGGCAAGCCCTTTCATTGTCCATCACACCGCCCCCCTCAAAGGGACCACAAGACCCCTTCCCTCGTCGACCCCTCTTTCCGTCCATCCTCTCATTGTTCCTCCTTCCATCCATCCCTCAGCAGGCAGATCTTGTGTTCCCCGATCCAGATCCAGTTTCAGCTCTCCCGTCTCAGATCTCGTGCGTGCATCGCGGCCTTACCACCGCAACCCAGCCCAGCGCGTTGCAGCGAGAGCGAGACCGCAGACCCCTTCTAACTCGCCTTCGTAACCAGAGGCCCGCAAGGCATGGGCACGATCCGCATCGCCGACGATCCACGCTCCAAAGATGACATCCCCCGTCCGCACTCCAAGCGTCACGATCCCGATGGCCCGCGCCTCGGCGAGAGCATCTCCTTTGCGGGCACCGAGTCGTCGGAGCTGCATGGCGACAACATCTACAACATCCGCTCGCGCGGCGGAGGCGGCGACCGGCGCAGTATTCGCACGGTGACCAAGGACCGCGATGATGATGACCCGGGCTTGCGTCGTCCGGGGGATTATAAGGAGAAGCAGGTATGTTCCATCCATCCATTGCTTGACCGTGTTTCTCCTGTCGCGATCTCGTGTAACCCCTGCCCTCGGACGGGATGCAGAGAGCTGACGTGACGCCGGAGGGATAGGTGTTTAAGGGGAAGATGCTGCTGTGGCTGGCCTACCAGTCCATCGGAGTCATCTACGGCGACATCGGCACGAGCCCGCTGTATGTGTACTCGTCGACGTTCACGTCGCCGCCGTCGCGCAAGGACCTGATCGGCGTGCTGTCGATTATCATCTGGACGCTGTTCATGATGGTCACCGTCAAGTACGTCCTGGTCATCCTGCGCGCCGACAATGATGGCGAGGGAGGTACTTTTAGCACTTATTCGCTGCTCAGCCGCTACGTAAGCTTTTTTTTCCTTGACCGGCGGGAAAAGAGAAAGGATGGTGAAGCTAATGAGGTGGCGCCTCAGATGAACATCACGAAACGCGACCCGCGCGAAGCCTCGCTGATCCAGATGAAGCGCTACACGACCGGCGATCTGGAGAGCGCGGGACAGCGGGTGCGGCGCGGGCTGGAGCATAGCCGCTTCGCCCGCGGGCTGCTGAAGGTGGTGGGCGTGCTGGCCGTGACGATGGTGATGTCCGACGGACTCCTGACACCCGCACAATCAGTTCTAGGCGCCGTGCAAGGGATCGAGGTCGTGCAGCCGAACATCTCCAAGGGGGTAGTCATCGGAGTCACAGACGCGATCCTAGTATGCCTCTTCGCCGTGCAGCCGCTCGGTATAACCAAGATCACATTCGCCTTCGCGCCCATCATCATCATCTGGCTCGGCTTCAATGCCGCATTCGGCATCTACAATCTGGTCAAATACGACGCCGGCGTGTTCATGGCCTTCAACCCCGGCTTCGGCTTCGAATTCCTCATCCGCCACGGCGAGCAAGGCTGGCGCATGCTCGGTGGCGTCCTGCTGGCCTTCACGGGCGTCGAAGCCCTTTTCGCGGATCTGGGCGCGTTCAGTAGGAAGGCGATCCAGCTGAGTTGGCTGTGCTATACGTTCCCTTGTCTGCTGCTGGCGTATATCGGCCAGGCGGCATATATCAGCGTGCATCCTGATGCGTACACGAATCCGTTCTTCAATGCGGCCCCGCCGGGCACGATTTATCCGGCGCTGGTCATTGCGATTTTGGCGGCGATTGTGGCCTCGCAGGCGATCATCACTGCGACGTTTCAGGTACGTGTGCTGTGCTCACCCAAATCCTGCCTTCAATTTCTGGAGCATGTGACTGACTGACTGGTGGGGAAAGCTTCTCACGCAAGCCATGAAACTGTCGTACTTTCCACAGATCACCGTCATCCACACTTCAAAGATCTTCCACGGGCAGCTGTACATCCCGATCGCGAACTGGCTGCTGATGATCGGCACGATCCTCGTCGCGTCCATCTACAACAACGTAAGCCAGCGCCAGCCACCTTCTCTCCCACCCATCACTCTTCTCTAACGCAGCCCACCCCTAGACCACATCCCTCGGCAACGCCTACGGCGTCTGCGTCATGTTCGTGACCTTCTTCGACACCTGCATGGTCTCTCTCGCCGCCATGTTCGTCTGGCGCATCAGCCCCTTCATCGTCTTCCTCCCCTGGCTCACCATCGCCTGTCTCGACGGAACCTACCTCTCCTCCGCACTAACCAAAGTCCCCGACGGGGCGTGGTTCACATTGACCCTCGCCGCCGTGCTAGCCTCCTTCCTTCTCCTCTGGCGCTTCGGCAAAGAACAGCAATGGTTCGCCGAAGCCGCGGACCGGTTCCCCACCTCCCATTTCATCCGGACCTCCTCGTCCGGGGAAATCAAGCTCTCATCGCGGTACGACAGCGCGCCGGTCAGCAGCATCCGCGGCTTCGGCGTGTTCTTCGACAAAGCGGGCGAGACGACGCCGATCGTGTTCTCGCAATTCGTGACCAAGCTGGCGGCGATACCGGAGGTCGCCGTGTTCTTCCATTTGAGGCCCCTGGAGACGCCGAGTGTGGCCCCCGAGGATCGGTATATGATGTCCAGCCTGGCGATTCCGAATTGCTATAGACTTGTGGTTAGGTATGGGTATAATGACGTGATCGTCACCCCGAACTTGGCGTCTATCATTGCGGACCAGACGAGGCGCTATCTCCTCGACAAGCGGGCTTTCGTGCAGCACGACGCTGCCTCTGCAGCCGCTATCCCATCAGCACATCCGGACACTACCCCCGCCGAAGAAGCCGCCGGCATCGTTTCCGAAAAAGGGCCCCACCACGACATCAGCAACACGCCCAACAGCAACGACAGCAGCAGCAACGGCTACGACGCGTCGCTCGCGAAACTCGAAGCGGCGTATGCGCATAATGTGCTGTACATCGTGGGCAAGGAGCAGTTGACGATCCGGGCGGGCACGCGGCTGGCGCGCAGAGTGGTTCTGGCGGTGTTCCTGTGGATCAAGGATAATACGCGCACGAAGATGGCGAGTCTGAAGGTGCCGACTGATAAGCTTATTGAGGTTGGGTTCTTGAAGGAGATCTGAGGGGGGAGCTGGATGGGGTTGTTGGCGGGGTTGACTGCTGGTCGGTGACAGGTGGTCCCTTTTTTTATTTCCTTCTTGGGCCCAGGGGGCTGGGGATCTCTTAGACGGAGGTTGTGAGGTGGTCTCCTCTTTAGAATGAGGGCGGCGGAATGTTCTCTGGAGATTTTGTCAGAGGCAGATATACATACAATCTGATGGAAATAGAAATGACTCCTGAAACAGAATTTCTTCCCGTACGGATCGGGGTTTAGAAAGTCCTGTCGGGCTTTAGAAAAGAAAGGATATCATCCTCCGTCAAACACATCCGCTAGATCTCATCACCCAAATGAGGGCCCGACGATATCCAAATCAAGCTCCACCGCAGCGGCGCGCTCCCATCGACCCCTTAACTTGGCAGGCACAGCCCTGAACGGCGGCCCGGGCCCCAGCACCGAAACGGCAAGCGATGCGCCTGCACCATTTATTGCACCGCCGCCGCACCGGGGCACCGTCTAGCGTTGGAGATTATACCTGCGAACCCCTTAACCAATCAGACTCGAGCGCAACCGGCACCGCATCCAGCGCAGTTCCAACGTCCTCCCCACTGTTCGTGAGGACTTTCCCTTTGCTTCTCGTTGAGTCGTTTTTGCTATTCTACTACCTAGGCAGGTACCATGTGGGTTTATGGAAACCCATCGGGTCGAAGAGATGCACGACGCCGTGGCCCGCGCTGGGGCACTGCTGTGCCACTGCCACGGAGTTAGGGCTTAGGCACGGCTGGTGCCTGGCTTTCTGTGTTTGTACGGTCGGCGAGCGACGGTCCTGGACGTCATGCGGCTGGCGGCTGTTGTCGGTGCTGGGGGTATATAAAAGGGCTCGAGGGGATCGTGGGTGAGATGTGAGGACTGAGCTTGTTTAGCTGGGTCAAGGTTCTCTCTGTGGGTGATTGACTGGACGACTTGAGCTGCCTTTACTGAATTATCCCGAGCATTGATACAGCGGTCACACGCATCTGTACTCAACATGCTACTCCTGCTCACCTCTCTCTTCGCCGGCCTAGCCCTCGCCGCCAGCAACGCCTCCTCACTGACCTACGCGCCCTCCATCGTCCCCTGTCCCGCACGGAAACAATGGATCCGGCCTCCCGCCAACGAACTCTCCTTTGAGGAAGCAGCCTGGCTCTACGGGCGGAAACGCGCCGTCCTGGACTCCCTAAGCTCCTTCCTCGACCGCCTGGGGCTCGAGGACTTCAACGTCAGCGCGTACACCGCCGCACTCAAGGACTGCAACTACGCACACGTGCCCACCATCGGGTTCGCGATCAGCGGCGGGGGTCCCGCGTCCGCATTCACCGGTACAGGCGGGCTGCGGGCCTTAGACGCGCGCATCAATGGCACGATCCAGCAGGGGACGGGCGGGCTGCTGCAGGCGCTGACGTACATCTCAGGCCTATCGGGGGGCGCGTGGCCCGTGGTCGGGCTCACGAGCTATGACTGGCTAGATGCGGACAGCGTGCTGGAGTTCTGGCAGCCGCAGGTGAACCGCTATAATGTTACCGTGGACTCGGAGTATGCGGCGACGAGTACAAGTATCTTTGAGGATATTGCGGCGAAGTTCAAGGCCGGGTTCAATGTCTCGGCTGTGGATTACTTTGGGCGCGTCTGGGCGTATGAGTTCACGGCGCCGCCGAAGGCTGCACTCAACCAGTCCTGGTCTGGCGTGAGGGAGATGCCGAGTTTTAGGAACTTTAATATGCCAATGCCGATTGTGGAGCTGTGTGCCTTGGAGGCGGGCGATCAGGAGTATTTTGGCCTGGAGATTCCCACGCCAAAGCATACTTTTGTGAGCTGATCTTTGGAATCTGCACTGGTCTCTGAAGATGGCGACTTGCTGACGACGACGAATAGTGGGAAGCAACACCGTTCGAATTCGGCAACTGGGATGGACCATACCCTGGGTTCATCCCGACCGAATACATGGGAACGCCCTTCAACAACGGCTCGCCGGCGCACGCCAACGTGTGCATGACTGGATTCGACAAGCCCAGGTAAATGAACACCGCAAGCCTTCACACCGTATTGCAGACCCGTGCTGACGACTTTCTTCCACGCCTAGCTTCATGATCGGCGCCGCGGGAGCCGCGTTCGGGTTCTGGCTGATCGAGGACGAATCCAACGACACGCTCGCCCAATTCCCCAAACGCTCCCTCCCTCCCCCAGCATCCCTCCCCTCGCACCTGCGCGCCCTCACCAAGCGTGTCTTCACCTTCCCCATCACCGCCATCGAGGCTCTGATCGAAACGTACCAATCCGCCTTTGGGCTGAACCTCACCAGCATCGCCTACGCCGTGATCCCGAACCCCTTCGCCGGCACCCCGAGACCCCCAAACCAGGCTCCCGCACCAATAAACCTGACGACCGTCGACGGCGCCGAGTCCGGCCAAGCCCTGCCGCTGTGGCCACAACTCCAACCCGCGCGCGGCGTCAACTTCCTCATCGCATGGGACAACGACCAAGACGCACTGCCGTACGCATGGAACAACGGCACGAACCTGTACAACACCTACCTCGCCGCCAACGCGTCCGGGCTGCCCTTCCCGCTCGTCCCGCCGCCGCGCACATTCATCAACCGCGGGTACACGGCACGACCGACCTTCTTCGGCTGCAACACCAATCTCACAACCTCGCCCGCCGACGAGCGCAGTCCCATCGTACTCTACGTGACCAACGCACCCTATTCCGCATATACGAACTACTCGGCCACCGTGGAATCCCTGTCGATGGATGCCGTGCGGGAGATTTATGTGAACAGTCTGAATATCATGACGCAGGGCAATGGCTCGCTGGCAGAGGACTTTGTGCCGTGTTTGGGCTGCGCGGCGGTCGAGAGGAGTTTGAAGAAGGTCGGCATGAGGAGAACGGAGCAGTGTGAGAGCTGTTTTAGGAGGCATTGCTGGGATGGCGTGCTGAATGAGACGCAGACGGGCGTGGTGGATTTGAAGCTCGCGCTGGATCCCGGGTTTAGTTATGCGGTTTGGAATGAGACGAATCCGTGGGCGAGCGCATGAAAGAGGGGAAGGGAACGGTGCAGAAATGGGAGGAAAGGTGTCTGAGCCCGGTGGATTCGGAAATGTCCTGGACTCCACGCGGGTCCTCCGGCTGGGCTTCAGGCGTGCGTGGATCTGGGGGTCTGGATATCTTCCTTCTTCTCCTTCTCTTCTTCTTGTGGCTCTCACCGCATACTTCTGGACTGTTGAGACACTGTATAGTGTAAGTCGCCGTAATACATGAATAATATGCCATGTATATGAGAACCCACCACGCCCCAATGCTGTCCCCCAAAAACGCATCATCAAAAGAGAAAAGGCACCGCGCGCTTCTCCACCATTGCCTCGACCTCGTGATCGACCTCCTCCTGGGCCAGGTCCATCTCCTTGCCATAATTTCACCTTTTGACGTATGCCAACCGCGGTGCCCTCATGCGCGGCCGAATCCTCAAATTGGTGATGCTGGCCATTGATGGTGATTAAAGCATTTGATAGCCTGCCTGATCAGTGGAGCGAATGGGATGTGCTAGGACGTCTGTAATAAATACCATATGACGACAATAAAGTCTAAGATTCCTTCTATAGGTCTATTTCTAACGTGATATATATCCAATCTAGCCTCCTCCCTGTCCCGACTTCACATCACACCCACAATTTCCCCTCCCCTCCCAGGCGCACAACCACACCTCATTCCTCACACCCTAACCCCCCTCCAATCCACCACCCCCACTGTCTCAACCCCCAAACTCATCAATAACACTAACCGGCTTGGTCCACGTGCCCAGGGGGATATACTCCTTATCCAATCCAAAGCCCCAGGGGCCACCAAGCTTAATGCCGCGCGGCGTTGAGGTGAATTTCTCCGTGGCGACGATGCCGATGACAATCACCATCAGGCCGTATCGGTACTCGGGCGTGCCGATGGCCTCGCCGTCTTGGGCGTCGATGACGGTGATTAGGTCTGGGACGATGCCGAGGGTCTGTGTATCAGGGTGTGATTAGCAGCTGCTCATTGCAGAAGCTCAAAGGAAAGGCGCTTAAGGGGGGAATGGCACTAAAGAAGGGTGCCGCAAGCCCAGAGAAGGAGGTGCATACCATCTCGCTCCCATCCTCCTCCACCTTAAAACACGCAATATTCTCATTCTTGAACGGTATCTTCACTCTCCCCTCGTACCCCGTCCCCTCCAGCCCCTGTACGAGCACCTCACCATAAACATGCCCCATCCTCAGCGTCCGCGTCACGCCCACAATCTTGCCCTTCCAGAGCACTCTAGCCGCGCCCTCGCCGCCAACTTGCTCAATAATCGACTCGGCCACGGAGTCCACGCGATGCAGCCGGCGCGCAGCATGCACCGCGCGCCCGATGCGCCACGCCTGCGAGATCGTGTGCTCCACTACCCACTTTTTGGTGTCTGCCCCGGAGACGGGGCCTTCGGCGCAGGCGACGTGGGAGCCGAGTTGGGCGAGTGCGGCGCGCAGTACGCGCTCGACTTGCAGGTCGCTGGTGGCGGTCGTCATCATCTGCGGGTGGCCGCTGTGGTGAGCAATTTTGGTTGTGGGCACGGGGAGAGAGGCGGATGGGAAGTGAGGAACACTTACCACGGTGTTGCCATTACCGTCGCAGATGGCCGTGGGACACCAGACGAGCCGGTTCTCTTCTAGCACCACGGGCGTGGTCTGCCACTTGACAGGGTAGGCGCGGCCCATCCAGTCGCCCTGGTTTCAGCGGCGTTAGCAAGCGGTCTCCAGGCGTAGGTGATAGGGATCGTACATCGACAGTAGGCAGATCCATGTTTGTGCTCGCGCCCAAGATCAGACCCTGGAGCCCGTTCCCTCCTCCGATCTCCAGAGCAATCATGGCATCGGGGTATTTCCCAATGAACTTCTTTAGCTCATGCTGTGCCATCATCATCCTATCCCAATGCGTCAGTCAACGGACCTCTATGAAGGCTCCATTCTTCAAGACTACTTACTCATCACCCTGCAACTTCTCGATCCCCACCGTCGGGCTGCCAGCTCCGCCTCCGCAGCCAACCAACGCCTCATCCTTCAAATCCCAGGGATTAATTACACGCACCACCGCTCCCGCCTTCAGCAGCCCCTTGAGGCGCAGCTTGCTCGAGTACGGGCTGCCTCCGCCACCGGTACCAAGGATGTAGCACCCTGTTGCAATAAATTCGACGTCGATTTCGTTGATGAGCCATTCGCGGTTCACTACGGTCGGTCTGTAACTCGTGATATCGAAATCCGGCGAGATCTCAGTCGGGATGTTGTCGTTGTTGCGTACCGCCGCGGGCTTCGCGTACTCGTCCATGGAGTCTGCCGCGCTGTCATTTTCTGCTTCCTCGCCATCGGCGGCTTCGAGGAAGAGCGCGTCCGGGTTGGTGTTGGAGAAGTCAAAGTCGCCGGCTGCGCGGATGATGAAGCGCGTCTTGTCGGCCACGTACTACATCGCTCCTGTCATCATCTGCCAACACGATTCGCTTCTGTACGCGAGAACATACCTGCAGCGGAAGCGTTTCAATCTCAACGACCTTCACACTCGCTCTCTCCGCTCCAGCCTCTACAGCCTTATCGACAGCCCTCCTACTAATCTCCTCAACCAAATCCTCCATCTTCCTCCCCGCCGTGCTCTCCACTGTATCGACAACACCACTAACCCTGGCGACCGCCGCGCCAATCGCATTCGCCACGCCGCTCCACTCCGGCTTGATGACCTTGCTGGCGCCACGCAGCTGCTCGGGCGCGATCACTGCGCCGCCACCGACCAGCAGGACCGGCAGGTCGTCTGCAGAGGTCTTCATGCTGTCGATGACCTTCTCGAGCATGGACTTGACGACGCCTTTGAAGGCCGCGATATCGGCCGCGGGTAGAGAAGAGACACGAGAGCGATCGCCGATGAAGAGCGATGGGTTTGCGGCCACGCTGTAGTCGGTTGCGGTCGCTGTGTCGCCGCCGAAGACGAGCCCGCGCGTGGGCAGGGCGTAGCCAACGCTGTCAGGCCCGACGGTGAGGTTTCCAGCGGGTGTCTTGCGGACAATGGAGCCGCCGCCCAAGCCAATGCTGTGTGGTACAGTCAGCACCCGCCTGCGATATGCATGACTTGCGTCGTGGGAGAGAGGAATTCAAAACTCACCTCCTAACATCCGGACACGAAAAGTTCATGCGCACGCCCGCAACCTCACTATACGCCGCAGCCTGCCTAGGAAACCCATTGGCGAGCAACAATCCCACATCAGCCGTCGTGCCACCGATATCCACCACCATGGCATTCTCCCTGATCTCTCCCTCAACCAGGAACGCCGCGCCGCGCATACTATTCGTGGGGCCGCTACTAAAGGTGCGTATGGGAAGCTGCGCTGCGAGTTTCGCCGGCAAGATCGTGCCATCATTCTGGGCGATGAAGACCGGGCAGCGCAAGCCCAGAGCATGGATCGGCGCTTGGAAGGCGCGGATGGTCTTGCGCGCGAAAGGCAGGATGGCGGCGTTGAGGATGGCGGCGTTCTCGCGCTCGAGGAAGCCGATGTTGGCGACGTTCTTGGAGAGGACGATGTCGGCGTCTGGGAGGATGGAGCGGATGATTTCTGCGGCGGTTTCTTCTTGCTTGTGTTCCGTGTCGGTTGGGCTGAAGATGCCGTTGATGACGATGCTGTTGATGCCTTTGGATTTGATGATGGCGCATTCCGCTTTGATTTCGTCAGGGGAGATTTCGCTGATGAGGTTGCCGTCGACTGATTAGGAACCAAAATCAATCGGCTGAGGCATTGGGCCTTGTAGATGGGTAGGTCATCTTACCCTCTAGACCACCCTTCAACAGTGCATAATGCCCACATATCAGCTCGCGCAACGCCGGCGGCCAGTCAACGCAAGGCGGAGCATGCTTCGAGAACGGGCCACAGAGTCTGATAACTGCCACTTTGGCCAATCGGCGAGCATCCATCTCCACTACAGCGTTGATGAAATGCTAGCCTCTTAGTCAGTCACGGGAACAGCACAATGCCGGGCCACATATATACACTCGAAAGCGCAGCAGCCAGCCAGCCAGCCTCAGCATCGATCGAAAAGTTGGGAAGGACTCACCGTCGTCCCAATAGTCACGCTCTTGACATGTTCGGGATCTATTGTTGCAGACGCGAACATCGTCCTGATGGCATCCGTGATTCCAAGACTGGGATTACTCGTCGTGGGGGCCTTGTGCCTAAGACCGCGCATCAGTAATCTGTGATCCTGCTCGAGGGTCTGCGTCAAGGAGCTAGGTCGAATCATGGACCTCCTGACTGGGCACGGTCTCTTACCATGCAACAATGCCCTTATCCTTCTCGCCCCTGCGCGTCGGATCCAGGATGACGCCATCGGTATTCGTCCTATTCAATGCACCGTTAGCCACTACGTACGACTATGATATCTGAATCTGTCCCTTTAATCGCAATTATGTAGATCGGCGACTCCTACGGGGCTTAGGATAGGTCCGAGGGGAGACAGACCCGCCCACATCAACTCCGATCCTGAGATTCCTCCCGTGCGGCAGGCTCCCCATCTTGCTCACTCTGTCCACTGATTGAAAGAACCTTCTAGCCGTCTCTATACGCCCAAGGAATCAGGGTGAGAATGAGGCTGCCAAATCAACCGCAGCACAGTACACAGTTGGCTCGGTGTGTGTGTATGTCGGACGTTTCGGCTCCGCAAATCGGAGCAACGCCATGCGTCAAGTGCGCTAAGAACCTAAAGGCAGGTGGGTCGGCCCGGCCGACACGAGAAAGCCCCTAAAAACAGCAACATTTCGACATCTTCGCGGACCGCGAGTGCACTGTACGTATCGCTCGGAGTCTGCTTTTTACAATATGAATCTAGGACGAAAATTGAGAGAGCAGGACCGATGCTTTTCTTTTCTTGCATGCATGCATGTTCAAGTTGATGGCTGTAAATATCCACTTTTTTACAGAGCTTTGCTTGCTTGCTTTGCTTATGCCCATCCATCCATGCTTGCCACGACGCTCCTGCAATTCAAATGCAAATCCAGATGCATGCAGATCCAACCACGACCGATCTCATCCAACCCGTCTCACTCCACCTCTCCAACCAAGCTGGTGCAAGCAGCACCAAATCCGGCACTACTTCACCTCCAACCCCTCCTCTCCTTCTCCCTCCCCTGCTCTCCTCCACACCTCAAATCCAATCCAAACCCCTCCAACCCTTTTTCACACCCACTTCCCACTCATCTAAATGAGATTATGCATGATGCTGACGGGCTTCATGTACCAGGGCTGGGGCTTCTTTTGAATGGGCTCGAGGTCGAGCTCACGCATGCCGGTGGTGATGTCCATGTCGCGCGCGCGGATGAACAGCCGCCAGTCGCGGCTCCACATCTTCCACACCAGCCACAGGAAGATGATCAGCGGCGCCGCCAGGTACTGCTGGAAGAACGAGCTTGCGTTGGGGGAGCCGCCGATGGGCTGTTCGCACGTTAGTAAATGACTGGTTCTTTTTCTTTTTGGTGGGGGTTTTGCGCAAGTTGCTTCAGAAAGGAGGGATTGAAGGCAGGGGGGAAACTTACGAAGAGCGCGACGTAGAAGGTGGCGATCATAGCAATAATGTTCAGGAACAGTCCAATGTAGCTGCCGATGACGCCGTACGCGGCCTGGTACGGCAGCTCGCTCTTGCTGTGGCCCTGCACCGCCCAGGCGCGCCGGAAGCGGATGTGCGCGAGGCAGATGCTGGCCCAGCAGAAGAAGTAGCTGAGCCCGCTGAGTGCGAGCAGCCAGTTGAAGAAGTCCGTTCCAGCGTCGGCCTCGTTGACGAAAGCGAGCAGTCCAAAGGCCAGCTGCAGGATAACGCACGGAAGCGGGCGGCCGTGCTTGTCGACGTACGCCAGGAACTTGGGCGCCATCTTGCTCGCGGCCAGGGCTTGGATCGTACGCGTGCTGCCGAAGGTGCACGAGTTGGCGACGGAGAGCACGGAGATGGTGATGACGGCGTTGAAGATGGACGGCAGCACTTTGATGTTGGCCATTTGGATGGCGATCACGAAGGGTGAGAACTTTGTGTTGGCACCTGATGAGTTGAGCAGCCGCTGATCGTCGCTGGGAACGATCAGGCCGATGATGAACAGGTTCACGACGTAGAAGAAGGTGATCCGCCAGAAGACTTGTCGTGTGGCCTTAGGGATCGACTTGCGCGGGTTGGCGGCTTCAGCGGCGGCGAGACCGACAAGTTCGGTGCCTCCAAAGGAGAAAGCAGCTGTCACGAACACACTGCAGAAGCCCTTGAAGCCGTGGCGGAACGCGCCTGGATCGTACCAGTAATGTGCGCCAATGTATCCACGGTTGTCAGTGGGAACGCCACCGCAGTCAATGATAGCACCAAGGATGATGAAGCCGACGCAGGCGATGATTTTGATAATTGACAGGAAGAACTCAACTGGTGCAGAGAGTTAGAGGTTTTTCTACTACGATAAGCAAGGTCCATAGATCTTACCTTCACCGTAGCCACGCACACCGAAGATTTGCACGACTATGAGCGCCACCAAGAAGACGGTGATCCATACGCCAACGTTGGTGGACTCGCCCTTGGGCCAGAAGCTGAGTGTGATACCGGCAGCGGTAAGTTCAAAGGGAAGGACAGTCAGCCAACCAATGGCGTAATCCCAACCGACAGCAAAACCCCTGATAGGAAGTGAGCCGAGTTCCTATCTCACAAGGGCGCAAAAAGTCAACCTACCATGCCGGGTCGATGAAGCGGACCATGTATTGGAAGAAAGCACCATTGACAGGATACAAGACAGCCATTTCACCGAGTGCTTGCACGGTGCAGAGTAACATGATGCCTACGATGATCCATCCAAGAACCTAATTCAACGCAAGTCCGATCAGTCGCTGTCATCAAACGAGATTCTCTGTCGCATCTACATACCACACTGGCAGGTCCACCGTTACTCAGCGCGCCTCCCGAACCGACGAAGAGACCAGCACCGATGGCGCCACCTGCGGTCAAGACAGTGAGTTTGTGAAGAGGTACCAAGTGGGCGACAGGTCCCTACCGATGGCGATCATCTGCATGTGTCTCCCCTGCAGCTCTCTCGCAAGCGGTCTCGTCTCACCCGCCTCGACAAAGCCAATGTCATGTTCTGGGTGATGGCCAGGGACAGCCTCCTTCTTGGAGTAGGTATCCGTCGCAGCCATGATGGGGCGTGACGTAGTGACTCACTACAGTGCGACGATGAAGATGTGCGGAGTGTTGAGTTGCACGAACGTCACAAACTCTTTGTGGACGTTGAAACTTTTTAAGTGCCTTCTCACAGGGTCTTAAGCAGCGAGTGGATGTGCGCGACCGGGGGCGGGCGGGATTTAAAGGGAATGCGGGCTGCGTTTGTCTTTGGTGTGGTGTGTGTGACACGGGATACACGAAGGATACACGAACACAAGGGTCATCTGGCTTGCTGGAAAAGGGAGAGCTGCCTAAATGTGCCCCTGTTCTTGTGGCCCTCCTTCGAGAGTTTCCAACCTGTGAGAGGATGACGATAAGCCGGCCCCCTCGCGGGCCAGACCGCATCTAGCCAATCAAGCGTCGATCGAGGACGCTAGAACTGCGCTAGAAGCCTTCGAAGCTAGATGCGTTTTGGAAGGAGATAGCTGGGTCGCTGCTGATTGGCTTGATGAAATGAACTAACGCAGTCAAGGCCCCCAGCTGTGCCAATTACGTGACGTGGTGACGAGAGATGTTGACCTGTCATTGGTCCGATGCGGAGATATTGGTGCCCGCTGATACGCACAGAGGGACCGGCCCCATACCTGCTAAAATGGTCTATGAGACGAACGAATACACCACCAGCAGCACCCTTCTCGGTCCTGTCTCATGCTGCATCTCGTGCGGGCTTCAAGCCATCATGATACCTACCTTATCTTCCTTAAAACCAGAGGGGGGCATAAGACAGATAGATACATCTACGGTAAAACATCCACAAAAAGCTCAAGTCATGCCATGCCGTGATGGTAACATCCGAGCCCCTCCGGACCCCCATCATCGACCAATCGGTGTTGTATCTCGCCAGGTCTTGCCCATTTTGTGTCTTTCCGGGAGGTGCACGCCAGAAACTCAAAAGACAGACCCCCGTTAATCTTAAAATCCCACCAATGATCTTACATCGCACTCACGTTCCTTGCCCCAAGACAGATTCACAGACAGTTACCTGGTTTGCTTGGCGGTGGACTGATCTTTCCAGAAGGCGGGTGGAAGCCTTCTAGCATGCGAAGCTGCGAAGCATAACTCGTATTTTCGTTTGAAAGTTCATGCATTGGGGGCGGGAACTTTTGGCGTACCCTGAACTCGATAGAGTACATCTACTCCGTACCTTGGGTATCCTTTCTCTCGGACGAGACCCGAGTACACCGTAGAGTCCAGGGTCACTCCATACAGCCCCCAAGTTAAATCATGCTGATGAATCCTTGCAGAGATCTGATCTGTGTATCTCGTGCATAACGTGTCATTACAGAGATCTCCGAGCATCAAAAAGATCTCGGGGGTGACTGTTGAGTTCACCAGCACTCCCCTCTAACCCATAAAGTGCAACACTGCAGTTCTGCGCAAGCCAAGCATCGAGATCCCAAATTGGGGGTCCAAAGGTAACATCAGTCTGATGAGCCTCGGTACTCCGTTACGCCAACCTCCCATCTTCCCCTTGGACCGGGGGTTCTTCGACCACCCTACCAAATACGGGTTCAAATAATAAGATCCTCCGCTCAATGGCAGATCTCAGGCAGAGTCCTTCAACAACCTCAAAAAATCTTTTCTGATCTCCCAACTCGCTCTCATCCCTCCCTCCCATCCCCCTTTTCAGCAGTCCCGTGTCACGAGCCCACATCACATGACGCCTACCACAAAATGGGGGCATGATGGAAAGCCACCTGCCTCATCTCCAAGCCACCCAAGACACGCCTCCAAACTCAAAAAATCGCCATCTCCAAAAACTGTAGACCGCGAGTCCGTACCTTAGCCTTGGCAAAACTTAATTCCAGCGGTCTACCAGCATCACAGCAGTGACAGCACGAGACCCGTCAGTGACTCGGTAAACGGAGCTGATGATGTGGGCGAGGAAGGGTTTACGGATCTTGTGGAGGGTGGAAGCGTAGAAAGAATTGTCACCACGAGTGTCAAGCGTTATGGACGAGATCTTGGAATGATTGAGTATTTGGCAGCTATGACGCAGATTGAATTTGTTGACTTGTGAGTCGTATCTAGGCTGTGATGAAAAGAGCTGAAAGGCGGTGTCTCTTTATGTAATATCAAAGGCTGAAAATCGAAAACAAACATGAAGCAGAAAGAGGGTGCTATTGTTACACGTGTGTCCTTGCCGTAATTTTGCTCCCATCCTCAGTCGCGGGCACACTGAGGGAAGACCCGGTCCTGGAATGATTGAGTGTTTGGCCCCTCAAAACGCAGATTGAGTCATTTATGTGAGTCGTACCTATGCTGCAATGAGAAAGAAGCCTGAGTAGGGGCGGGGTTGTTCCTGTACTATCAAAGTCCGCAAGTGGAAAACAAACATCAAACAGAAAGAGGAAAAAAAGAGCAACCGTGCCGTGATTGTTACACATGTGTCAGTGTCTGTCACTTGCTCCCTTCCTCAACCGCGGTCAAGCGGAGCTAAGTCTCATTCCTGGCTCGAGTGAGTGCAAGATAACCCTCCGTGTCCTCCAGCCTGCGCGTAGGCCAGGGAATAGGACCAATGCGCTTCTCAAGAACTTCAAGCTCCATCAGGGCGGATTCCATGTCCCATCGACCGGGTGTAGACCAATCTGGATATTCTTCATTGTCCGTCCACTCTTTGTAAAATGGCTGGTTGTCCATCTGATGGCACATAGAGTAGATGAGATGTACCATTGCCTGTTCATCTTGCGCAATAGGCTGCACCCTGCCACCCTTTACCAAGTCCCCTATCAGCCGCCAGGCCGAAAAATACAATTCCTCGCAGGTATCTGGAATTGGACGATCTCTATAATACTGCGGTTTCTCCCACCACGACTCCCTTCGTCCAAGCTTCCAAGCAATGCTCACTGCCGAGCTGCAGAACGGTCCCGCATAGTCAAAATCTTGCAATTTGAAGGCCATGAACGCACTTTGACGTAAGATGCTGAAGAGAAGCGATGGAAGCCGCTCCAGTTCGGCGCTGGCCTTTCTCCGACCTCTGAAAGCCAGAAGATCAAGACTCTTAGCTTCTGCCCGGAGTAATGGCACAGCACGCTCGTGGTAGCCAACGACGAAGAGCTCTTCTGCTACCTGGTGAAGGAGATACGCTTCCAGAAACATGACATTCACGTCCCATTCGGTGCCAGCCATAATCCTCGCCAAAGTTTCCTTATAGTGAGATGGCGCGCCTGCGATGCCGAGGACTTCGATATATCGCAGAACCGTGAAAGGATCCAGCAGCGACTTCATCTTCCCGATGCGGCTGCAAGACAACGTCATTGCTATGTTTCTCAGGGAATGATGCCGAACTATCCACGCTAGACCAACGCAGTATCTCTGCAAATCCAGTGCCAGAATGATATTGACCTCTGGCCTCTCCAGTGCTTCCGTCATACCATCATATAGGCTATCCTCGGCATCAGCATCGAGTTCGGGGGAATAGACACGTTGCGGCGAAGGCTCAAGCCTGACTTCCAAAGCAAATGCTCTCACAGCAGCTGCAGTCCTATCTGCCTCTCCCCCGTCTAAAATGTCGTGATCCAGACTTTGCCCTGGAGAAAGCTTAACATCATAGTCACAGTAGTTGGTGACGCGGACAAATTGATTTTCCCTCTGAAAGTAGTCGTTGGCTTCTTCATGGGTCTGCTTGCTGGCGGCGAGGGTAGCCAACTGGAAATTCCATACGTATGGATATGACTGTCGACGGCAGCTGTCGCCCATTTCATGAATCGACCACAACGGACCGTCCCTACTGCCAAGGGAGCGTGTATATCTGGCCGAGAGCAGGTAGCGGTAAATGCGATATCGGATCTCTAAAGGTAGGCGCAGGAAGTTAGACGGTTGTGCTGAAGATTCCATGATGGATGCCATGGTAGTGTGGCTGGAGTCGATGAAAACAGCTTGTACCGGAGAGTGTTAGATGATGGAAAGCGAGACTGGGTGGGTCCGCGGCTCTGATTGTCGGCTCCAGATTGTCAGGGCATGAACAGATATGATGGACAGGCAAACTGGTAGAAGCAGAAGACTCGTGCAGTGTTTACCTACCTTGCGGACAGCTCCAGTACACTGACACAGGAGAAGAGGGTCTGAAGTATCAGGGCAGCAGGTCTCGTCGCCGGATTCTCGATGTAAGCAGGCTTCGATTGCTCTGAGGTTGAGCTTGAGGCCGAGGTTGAGCTTGAGCCTGAGCTTGAGCTTGAGCTTGTCGACGTAAAGTCGTTCGTAAGCAAGGACAGATGGAGAGTTGCTGACACTTGGAGGGAGCGCCTCTGTTGGTAGGCGGAAGATGATGTAGCGTTGTCTTCAGGTGAATAAAAAACAGGGAACTATTGACGCGACTTATTGTTACTGGCGTTAATTACCTACCCATAGGTCTGAAACACTGCATCTGCAACTGTACCTGCATCCAGTTCATACAAGTTCTTTCCCATTATACGGATACTGACTTATGCCTTGTTCTAGTCAACTTCATCTCTTTGAAAACCTCTATGCAGGATTTCAGAATGCACTTTCAAGGCTCCAACCACTGCGGGCGAGGCTGGGCTCATGACACGTCAGAAATAGAGGCCACTGCCTATAGATACGGTAGGTAAACAACGGATTTCTACATTCCAGCATGTTCCAAGCCTTTCAGTGTCTATGGGTGAGGTCCAAAACCCGATATGATAGCTTACTGTAAAGGGACTGGGTAGAAGTCTTCCGAAGTGTGACGGACTAGGGATAGAAACTTAGAGGGTGAGACAGGGGGAGAGCAAAGGATGTCAATCACTATATGTTCGGAGAGGGGATGTTTCCTGGTTGAAGCCTCTGTTCATGTTGGATCTAAAATACAAGGGTGATAGCTGATCTTTGACCTCCTCACCAGACGTCATAGCGTGTTCCCATAACCAGGCCTTTCTTATCACCTCCAGAGAAGGCGTTTCGACATTGAGAGGCCTACAATCTTATGGTTCAGGAAGGTTGCAAGCATGAAAGGTTCCATCTCTACCGCGACTGCCCACGCTGTGATGAATCCAGTGCATCTCAATCAATGGATCCCATCAGTAATCCAAGTAATCCTCACTCCAGTTCTTGATGAAATTCTCATCTACACTTCTTCCATTCTCCATCTCATCCTCCTTACGATAGTGCAGGTATAACTCCATCTGTTGCCGCCAATCCTCGTCGCGCCCACCCTTGTGCATGAGAACACAGGAAGCGAGTAGATGAAGCCGCGCCCTCTGTCGATGTGCAATCGGGGTCGCTTCGCCGTCCCTGACCAAGTCTTCGATGGTCTGCCAGATGTCCGGATGATGGGCAGCAGCCGTCCGCCGGTGGCACAGGTCGGGATTTCCTCCATAGGGATAGTCGTTAGTGACGTATTGGGCATCCTGCCACCATAGGGTTTCTCCAGCCAGTCTCGCTGCTATATCTTCTGCTATGGAGTAATTGTCCTCTAGATGTGCCCAGGGACCGTTGCTCTTGAAGGCTGCGATTGCAAAGAGATGGTAAATTTCGAAAAGAGTGGTCGGAAGCACCTTCAATTGACCTGCCTCGGCCAATTCCCCACGGAATACATGTCGTACGGTGTCTATACAAGATGTAGCCTTTATCAGAAGAGACCGGGAGTGGGCATAGTCATTCAAGTGGAGGAATTGACGTGCTTCATCTATCAGAATGAGTGGGCCCTTCAGCACAAGATCACCGTCCCAGACATCCGAGGTCATTGAGGATTGAAGGCGGAGAGTGGTGTCCTGTGAGGCACCAATGATCTTCGCCCCATCGAAGCAACGCAAGCATTTGAAAGGCGTAAGCAGTTCTTCTTCCTTCTTTGGGCACTTCAAATGCATGGTAATTCCGATTTCCGGCTGGCCTAGTTGAAGAAACCGGACCGTCTCTGCAATTTCGGAGCATAACTTTGAAAGATCTTCTGAAAGAATAATAAAGCCTTGCCTTTCATCCTTATAGTCGGATAGTGTGCGTGGACGAGTATTCCTCCAGTCATCGAAGTCGACCGCCATGCCATCTGTGTTCCTCTCTGGTCCACCTGGCCGTAGATCCTTGTGATCATAATACTTCGGTGGGACGCTTGAGGTCGTCGAGAGTGGGCGGAGGCAAACCCACAAAGCCCATCGCTGGACATCAGGCAAATTCTTGAGTTGTTTGCAGAAGGGGATTGGCTTTGGTTTTGGATGTTGAGACCAGGGGCCATAACGGTCGAGGAAGTAGTCACTGTGAATCACGACAAAGCTATTGCTCAAATAGAGACAGCGGGTCGCTTCCTCGTAGATTTGCTTGTTGATGCGTAGAATCTGCAACTCGAATCTCCAGGCAAATTCGCCGTAGTGCCAAGGGGGCAGGTCGTCTGGGTTGGGATATGGCACGCGTGTATGCTGGCTTGAAAGCAATAGTTCGTAGATCTTGATTCTAATCTCAACTGGGAGATCCAGAAAGCGGAACGGTTGTTGACGGTTTCCAGGGAGTAGGGTTCGAGGTCTTGCAGACTTGCACAAGGCACGACGCAGGGTGTACAACTGGTCGTTCTTGTCGCCCTGGCTACCGTGCATGTCGCTTGGGTCGTCGGCCATGTCGAACTGCTTCTGGTCAGTTGTCTTGCCCTCAGTTGGTTGCGGTCAGGTGGCAGTGGTGGGATACTGTAAGTGAAGAAAGAAACAGAAGAAGGAAGTCGTACCGTCGTAGCGACCTCGCCAGCAGGACGCGCCAGGGAGATACGCAATAACACAAGTTGTAATGTGGGCTCTCGGTTCCGTTAATCATGCATTCACGGATGCTCAGTTTCTAGCAAGGTTGTTTTGCACTCACATTAACTCACGAGCCTACCTCTTCTCGTCTCGGAGCTTGAATGATCCTCCAGTGGCTGTATCATAACGAAGTTAATTCCAGAGACATCCGAACCCTGGATGTCAGGTGCGCATTCATTAAGTAAGGTGTCTACCTTACGTCTGCTGGACCATAACATGTACGAGTAGACAGAGAAAGTATTGGATTCACCAACAAGATGCAGAAAGTCCCAAAGATTAAAATGTCTACTTGATATTGAGTCTTATGATCAAATCTTAGGGGTTACTGCATCATATCTTCTCAATATCAGAATACAGTTGTAGCTGTGTGTGCCTCTCTCAACCACCTTCGTACCATTCTCATCTCGTCCCTAAACGAGATAACCCTACAGCTATTCAGTTGGTCCATAAATTAGACAATGAGTAAAGGTTGTCTTTACAGTTTTTCACTACAGCGATTCCAGAGATCTCGGTACACAGTGGGCAATCAATGTGTTTCTGGTATCTCAGAACTGGCTGTTCCGACAGCAGATGTACGTCTATCCAATAGGGTACCCTACTATAGATATCATACAAGGATATATGATGGCGTCAGTGATCTGGTATCCTGAAAAGTAAGTAGGTGCGGACGTTTGGGATCGATTCCCTGTAACGTGTGCCGAGGTTCAGTGTAACTCCTCTCCCGGTGATCTCAGGTTCAGGTTTATCCTTCTACTTCTGACCCGCGAAACCAAAAAGCAACTATCTCGTTCTCCCCCTGCTCACTCACCTGCACCTTTTCAAATGCAAATAGTCACTGGAAGCACCTTAAGAAACCCAAAGCCCAGACCCCTTCTCTCCCTGGTCCTGCGCTGCTGGGATCCCTATCCTCTGCAGCAAGCAGCACGCATGCACACATCCCTGTCCATTTCCATTTACCCAACAAATCAGCGCCGCCCTCCAGCTGCACGGTGCCGGGCTCTCCATTCCCATTACTCCACTTCTTGACCCTGTCACCTCTCTACCCCTGTTGCCGAGCCGTCCACCTGCCGCTCCAGACAGGGACCATACGGGAGCATGCAGCAAAAAACCTTAGTGCCCCCAGTCTCACGAAAGCATGTGCTGAGCCAATGTGGCACACCGCCATTGGCCGCAGGGTCTGCCATCCCAGCGGTGCCGGGTCTAGATTTGGAGGGGACTCCGAATGTGGCGTACGGATGGCAGTACTACCTTCCGGATGTGATCACGAAGGCCGCCAGAAGGATGTCAACAAAGCGGGGAGGTAGGGTATGTAACGTGGGGATCTGTCAGGGGCTCTGGGTGCTGCAGTTTGTGTAACCTTTTGTCTTACGAAGTACAAATGAAGGATTGTAAACAGCTGAGTCGCAAAGGACAAAGAAATGATGATCTTCATTTTACACCTCGCGAAGTTCTTCTACTTCTGCCTCACCATCCACGCAGTCAGTGCTTACACGCCAGCATCCACGGCTCAGACAGATCAGCTAGCAGCTCACGGGCTAGCCAACCTCGCCGCATATGAAGCATCTCAGTACTTGCCCGGCCAAACCTGCACGCTGAGCAACGTCGCCGTGCGGCAAGAATGGAGTACGCTCAGCACCAGCGACCGACGAGCGTACATCGACGCCGTGCTGTATCTGATGGCCACGCCACCGAAATCAGACCCAGCCAAAGTGCCTGGCGCTCGAAGTCGGTACGATGATTTCGTGGCGACGCATATTAATCAGACGTTGACGATTCACGGCACGGCGAATTTCCTATCGTGGCATCGCTACTTCACTTGGACGTACGAGCAAGCGCTACGCAATGAATGCGGATACACTGGTTACCAACCGTATTGGAATTGGGGAAAGTCGGCGTTTGACCCGATCAACTCGCCGTACCTCGATGGCAGCGATTACAGTATCAGTGGGAACGGGGTGTTTGAAGCGCACAATGAGACGGAAGCGTTGCCAACCGGGCTGAACCCCATCCCGCCCGGCGAAGGCGGCGGCTGTGTGGCAAGCGGACCCTTCAAGAACATGTCTGTGAATCTAGGACCTGTCACTCCGACGCTGGCCGAGCCCGAGATCCAGCCCCAGGCCAATCCGTTGGCGTACAACCCTCGGTGCCTGAAACGCGACATCTCAGAATGGGTGTCTAGCCGCTGGAACAAAGACAGCGACTCACACGCGCTGATCGTCAACAACAGCGATATCTACTTGTTCCAGACGACGATGCAGGGCTTCTTCGACGAGGGTTTCTACGGCGTGCACACGGGCGGGCACTTTACGTACCAAGGCGACCCGGCGGGGGACCTGTTCACGTCGCCGGGCGACCCGATGTTCTGGCTTCACCACGCCCAGATCGACCGCATATGGTGGATCTGGCAGAACCAGGATCTGAGCGCACGCCAGTATGCCCTCTTGGGCACCATCACTTTGAACAACTCGCCGCCTTCCCGAAATGGGACCCTGCAGGATCTGGTTGATTTGGGTGTGAATGCCGAGCCGGTGGAGATTGGCGACCTCATGAGCACCCTCCGCGGTCCCATGTGCTACATCTACCGGTAGCTGACGATCAAAGAGCGCCGAGGTCTGCACGACCGTTGGGTCTTGAGGCTTCGAGGCCTCTCGGAGGTGGAGCCGGTGTGCAGTCTAGAGAATCGAACCGGCGCTTACGACGTTTCGACTGGCGCCATGGACCGATTTGCGTGGGAAAGTTCAGTCTTGGTGGGAGCCAGTGAGCCAGGTCCCGGGGAATTGGTTGAGCGGTTCTGCAGGTGGGGCCTTGGCAGAATTGCACATTAGCTGCAAAAAATGGATATCCAAATTTTCCCGGTGCGGGGATGGTTAAAAGGATTTTCCCTCGAATGGGAGAGCGCAGACTGCAAATTACCCTTGTAAAAAGTGTGTAAAAGAAAGAAAGAAAGAAAAAAAGCTCTTTTGTTACAGCAAGTGGAGCCAGCGAGGGTTTTCTTCGGTGTCAGGTGTACGAAAGTAAACAATTTTCGGGTGATGGACACAAACTGGCGATTGTAGTTGGTTATCTTGCCGAGCAGCAATCTCGGCTAGTAGAGCCAACTGGGGCCGATTTCGCTCTAACAATGCCAAGTTGCATGCCGCGCCAGGTCAATACAACGTTCACGGCGATTGATTGGCTCTCGTCACTGACAGTTAAATTACACAAGGACAATAGCAGCACTAGCGCGTCGCACACGCAAGCGCCCCCTTTTCGTTGTTCTCGTCCCGTCTGCCCTTTCCCTTACAGACAGACAGACAGCACCTTGCAGCACCACCCCCCCTTCCTTCCTTTTACTTTCTCACCACCATCATTCGAGATCACAGGATCCCAATTCACTCCTTCTCTACATCTCTCTCTGTCAGGAAGACACGCGTATCACTCCTTTGCGCCGTGTGTTCTTGCTTTCTTGTCGCTCTCTATAAACCCCCTGTCCTGCTGGATTACAGATAACCGAATAAACGAAAGCTTACTACTGCTCTGTCTACGTCGCGTTCCGGTCGACCGTATTATGCACATTGCTTCAACAACCGCTTGACAAGGACTTACAACTTCGACTTGCGATTCTACAACAATGCGCTCTTTAGCTACTGCCTTGGTGCTGGCCACCACCATCATCGCCCCGGTCATCGCCGCCCCGTCCGGCCATCACCACGGCCATGCTCACCTCCACTCGAAGCGCGAAGCCGAGCCTCTGAAGGTCGAAGCGTGAGTCTCGGGATTCATTGTCATATACCCTCGCGTCTCTAACGTCTACCGTGTAGTACCATCGAGGAAAGGAACCCTGACTTGGCCGACGTCGACTGGTCCAAGGTTGCCTACACCTACTCCGCCGGACAAACCTGGGGTGAAGCCACCCCCGCCGCAGCTGTCAACGAGGCCGCCGCTACGACCACTGCTGCTGCCGTTGCTGCGGCAGCCACGACCCACTCCTCGACTGCCGCTGCCTCCTCCGCTGCCTCGACCAGCTCAAGCGACGTTGCCAGCGACATCGTCGGCACGATCCTGACCGCCGTCGACGAAGCCAGGATCCTGGCTCTGGGACTCATCTCCGCCGGCATCAACGCCGTGACCTCGGACGGTGAAGTGTGGATTGGAAACGACGGTGACTACATCATGGAGTTCTCCAACTCCGCGGGCGAAGATATCGTGCTCGTGGTGTGGGGTTCAGACGGGTCATGGGTCAACGCGAAGCAGCCCTACGTCACACACACGCTCGCCTCGGGCTCCAACTGCACGCTCAGCTTCGGCACCGGCGTCTCCGGCGCGCTGTCGGCCATCTACAGCGACACCAAGCTCGTCAACGGCCAGATCTCCAACACGTGGCTGGAATTCACGACGGGTGAGTACGGCGTGGTGGACATCTCCAAGGAGGTCAACATGTCCGGCAACAGCGTGTCCGTGACTACCGACTCGTGCGTGTCCGACATGACGACCTGCGTGTTCGAGTGCCAGGACAAGTCGGCCACCAGCTGCGAGTACGGCTACGAGCTCGTCAACTGCGCCACGGGCTCTCAGGCCGGCGCGCAGGACGGCACCTACGACGGCGCCGACAGCGGTGGCTGCACCGTCAGCTCGAGCATGTCGGCCGTGTTCAGCTAGACGCGCAATATATATGATGTCAAGGGAATAACCTCAGCTCGTTTTGATGACGTGCGGGAAATATACAACACCGGTGTTTGTTTGACAATTATCGATTTGCCATCTAAGCCGGGGATAACGCAAAACGGGCGCTATGGTGCTGGTGGTGTCTAGGTCCGGATACACAACTTCTTCTTGCCATTTATTTTTTTAAAACTGAAACTGGGATCTTTGGTGTGCTATGTGTCTAGGGGACGAGCTGCAGTGGTACTGATGGTTGCTGGTGCGTTGCTAGTGAGTGTGGAGGAGCGTGTTGTTGCTGGTGGAAGCAGTATTAGAGGTGGTTGGGCATGTATGTGTATGGTAGTAGAAATGGCTCCTTTCTTCCATCTGTTCCGGGTTTCTTGTCCTGTCTATGTGAGTGAGTGTGTTGCGTGTCGGAGAGAGGTTTGGTATCGATATGTGCTGTATGCTTGGAGACTGTATAAAATTCTACAACTTCTTACTAACTTACTACCGGTACTTGCTTGCCTGCTGCGACTCTTCCCTTTTTGCTCTCTTTCTTCAGAGCGTGTGTGCTTGATCTGTGCATGCCTGTACCTGTGCCTGCGTGTGCTTGTGCATGCTTGTACTGGTGCATGCTTACGTGCTTCCGTGCTTTCCGATGGTGGATCATCCACGCGTGGGCCGCGCGTACGTATACGAGCGTATGCGAGCTGGCTGTCGTCTCTGTGGGTGGTCCCTGTTTGCTGGGTTTGGTGGACCCAGAGCGAACCATGGACCGTGAACTTGCAGCGTGATGCAGATGCTGATGCTGACCCAGACGGTGATGCTGACCCAGATGCGGATGTTAGCTCTGCTAGTGCTTCTGGCCCTTCTCCTGCTCAGCACGACTCCTGCCTCCTGCCTCTTCGTGTCTCTTGCGTTTTCTTCTTTTCCCTTGTTCTTTAGTGGAAGATATGCCTGGATGGGGAGCTTTGATGCTGCATTTGGCTCCCTCCTTGTGATGTGTACCTCAATCTTGCCTTTTGCAGTCGCAGTTGCATTTGTATTTGCAATTTGCATACTGCATCCATCTACCATCACCGTCCTTCCTTCTGCGACGATGATGCCCTAGCCGCTTGTCATACCGTGCCTCTTGTGATCCAAGCCCGGCAGCCCCTCTCTTCACTCGCATCTTGAGTGGCCGGAGAGATTCTAGGTACTCGCTGTGAGCACCCCATCGAGTCATCCATCCTCTGCTCCGTCTGTCAAAGCAGACCTTCGCACGCAAGCATACCATGGGTAGCATAATAAGCCCACCCAAACTTCAAAAGCACGGCATTTCCATCACCTGCTAGAGTAGGTATTTAGCAGCGGTTGCCTACCCGCTCTTCTTTTCCTTCCCTCTCCTCGTCTTGGCTTCCCCCATAGTATAGTCAGATCCAGATCCTAAATCTGAGACATCATCCCGGCGCCATCCTCTACTTCTTGCCTACTTAGAAGCGGTGCGGGCGGGCCCGCGGGCGCCTAACGTAAGTCCCAGCAGCGGCGGCAGCGAGTGCGGCGGCTTTTGCAGCGGCGCCGGGAGGATCTGAGACATTTGTTGTTGGTTTTCTGGGGCTTAGGGCTTGGGCCCGCTAAGCAGATCGAGAGGGAGGGTTTGCCAAGGTGCGAAGTAGGTAGGCGCGGCCCTTAGTCAGTAGGTAAGTTTGGCGTGGTTTTGGTTTGGCTGGGCGCCGCGCGCGGCTTTTGTTTGGTAAGAGGGTTCCTTCCTTTCGGCAGTGCCAAAGCCTGTCTGCATTTACAGGACGTCAGTGGCTGCCCGACTGCCGGCGGGCTTCTTGCGCTGATTTGCGGCTCTGCGACAGTTTGTTTTGTTTTGTTTTCTTTTTGTGTACGCATCGGAATGCTGAGCTCTTGTGGTGGTGCGATCGCTGCGACTTTTTTTTGGCAGCCAACTCTCGCGTGCTGGGCTGTTGCAGGCTTGTAGCATTCTTGGATGCGGAAAGGTCTGGAATGCGGCATGGGATGTCATAACAAAAGGGCTCGGATTTACTAGGTCTGGATTAGGGAACTTGAGTGATCCCTGCATAAACTGAAGAGCATGGTGATTATTGGTGTCTTTGTCATCATGTCGGCAGAGATTGAGATGTCTGCCAGACTACCTGCAGAAAAGAAAAGGTCCAGCCCGGCGAAGCGGATAATGCATCGGGCGCATTGCTAGGCCGTGAATGTTATGTATGACGACAGGAAAGATGTGATGGTTAACTTGAAGCACCTTGCAGAGAATAGGAGCTCTGCCCGAGCCAGATTCTCTCAAGAGGATGGTTCCTCATCGTTGTCTATTTCCATTTCCTCCCCATCCTCATCTCCCTCCTTTTCGTCCTCATCCGTGCTTTCCTCCATGTTTTCCTTCTCGTCATCATCTTCATCATTTCCCCACAGTACCCTATATCTCCTCGCTGCCTTATTATATTCCTCTTGCTTTGCTAGCCTGCCATACAGAGATCAGAAAAGCGTCAATTGAGTTAACAACGGGTTGTCCTCACCATTCCGGCTTCGCGATAAGACCCTCTTGAATCGACCATTGCGTGATCCTCCGACAGAAACTTCCCCTTTCTACGGAGGAGATCTGCTCAATCACTGTCTCGCCCCGTTCATTTGTCAAGCTCAGATCCGCTCCGTTTGAAACCAGCAACTTGAACGCCCCGAGGTTGTCAAGACTTAAAGTGGCATGCAGAGCGGTTCCATAGACTCCTCCCTGAGCATTGACATCTGCTCCTTTGTCAAGAAGTAGTTGTATAATCTCTTTCCCATTCCTAGAAGCAGCTACTTGCAGGGCCGTCCAGTAATACCCTCCCTCAACATTGACATCTGCTCCTTTGTCAAGAAGTAGTTGTATAATCTCTTTGCTATTCCTAGAAGCAGCTGCTTGCAGGGCCGTCCAATTTTGCCCTCCCTCAGCATTGACATCTGCTCCTTTGTCAAGCAAGAGCTGTACAATCTCTGTGTATTGATGATGAACAGCTGCTTGTAGAGGTGCACCGTAATCCCCTCCCTGAGTATTGATAACTGCTCCACTATCAAGCAGGAGCTGTACAGTATCTTTGTTACCATGACAAACAGCTGCTACCAGAGGTGTTCCGTAATGACCTCCCTGAACATTGACATCTGCTCCCCTGTAAAGAAGTAGTTCTATAATCTCTTTCTTACCAACAGCAGCAGCTGCTTGCAGAGCCGTTTCACGTTCTTCTCCTTCCTGAGCATTGACATCTGCTCCACTGTCAAGCAGGAGTTGTACAATCTCTTTCATACCTCTGCCTGCAGCTGCCTGCAGAGCAGTGCCGTGATACCCTCCTTTAGCATTGACATCTGCTCCCTTGTCAAGGAGTAGTTGTACAGTCTCTTTGTCCCAGGAAACAGCAGACACCTGTAAGGGGTAACCGTAAAATCCTCCTCCTGAGTTGATATCTATGGACTGCTGCGGTATTGAATGTAGCGATCCAGCAATGGTGAACAGTGATGGCCCGCAACTAGTGGTGCTGAAGTCTTGGGTAAAGGCCCCATTGAAGAAAGATTGCAAGAGTATTCGAGAACCGGTATATGCGAGATAATATGGGAGCGGTGCATTTTTATATCGAGCCTCAAAAGGTTTTGACCTTCTTAACCATCTTGTACGAAGATGTGGGGACGTCAATAAGGACATAGCAAAGCCATGTGCGCGTGTCGCAGAGTCGCGTTTGATTTTTTCGCTATCCCTCAAGTGGCGGGTCCAATATCTACTGCAATACATTTCCAAAGAAGACAGGAATATGTCGTCATGGGAAGATGCTCGCGCTGCTTCGGCATCGTCCCAGTGCTTCACATAAGCCAAGCAACATTCGGCCATGTAACAATTGGCAGTATAATCGTTGATATGCTTCGGTACTGCTCCGTCGCAGTCAAGAGGATAAACCACCAGGAACTCTTTAACGGAGAAATGGGCCAGCTGTACTTCGTTCGGGGGTGGAACCCTACCATCCCCTGGTTCCCAGTGGACAACGATGACCAGGGATGACAGAATCTCCACAATATCGTTGTGATCCTCAAGTCTATCAGTTGGATCGCACGAGTTGCCCCAATCAGGCTTGATAATCGCTGCTTCCGCAAGCAATTCCACGGAGAGAGGGTTTTTTGCAAACGCTAGCCACAGTAAAGCTCTGGCAGCCTTTGGCCGATACCGGACATCTATACTCTCGAAGATTCTTGAATATGTCTCGTTCAGGTCTTCGGGTAGTCGTTCGAGAGCTTCTCTCATCTCTCTTTGTGTAAGACACTTTGACAACATTTCCAATTGGCAGACGGCCCATCGGAACCTTAAGGTCGATGGAAGAGTTAGGCAAAATCCAATTTCGAAGCACGATAGATCTTGTACTCACATCCCATTAGCTTTTGCAGACAACTTTTGCTCGATTTCCTCTTTCAGAATCCTATTTTTACGCCATCTCCTCAGCTTTGTAGAGCTCTCCAGCTGTTCGTGAATGTAGCGGTCTATGTCAGCCTGAACCGCCGGGCCTTGAACTGACATAGGAGGCCATGTCGTCATGTCGTTCAGCATATCTTTAATATCGACTTCCTCGCGACTAGTCGTTAACAAGTGAAGGTTCGAAGGATTTGATGTCTTGGTATCTCGAATCCACTGGAGGACCTCATCTCGTAGATCGCCTTTGGGACATTCATCCAGCGCGTCAAGCACAATGAATACTTATTTGTAGACGCGAAAAGTCTCATGTAATGTCCGTCTTAGTAAATCCAGGGCAGGATGTTGACCTCCATTCTGGCATGCGGTGAAGAGTTCTCTGACCGGCTGCGGAAGTTCCGTGGCCTGGCGGCAAAGCTGGTGGACCAGAGATGACAAGCATTTAGCAGCGTTCTGCTTGTCTTTGTTGTTGAAATCGAAGTAGAAGTATGCAAGGGCAACGTCGTCTTCCGTGTCAGATATCTCTTTCAATTTCTCAATGATCGTTGAGCTTAAATATGTTAGCATAGCCCATGTCTCTCTTGGGAGCTCTTCAAACCTGAGTACGCTCTTCCCACATCCAGGAATACCATGCAGCCATAGAAAGGTACCAGATCTTAAAAGCCATTCCTGGAACGTTGCATTGTCGAGCAGCCAGGCTCCTGTACCTGACAGATGCTTTTTCCAGGCTTCCTCATGATTAGAAGAGGGATCCGGTGCTGTCTCGCATAACCATTCAAGGACATCAAGCCGTTCTTTCTCAGCGCGGGATTCCAGGAAGCTTCGGTTGAGTTGATTGACTCCATCTTTCAGATCCAGCGTTGTTGTTCTTAGTGATGTTAGACAGAACGATCGGAGGAAATGGAATCATACCTCTGGTCAGTTGCTAAAGCGAGTAGCAAAGTGGTCTTCTGCCTCTCCATGGCAGCCAATAATTTATCCACGTCCTTGCTCTTCAACGGCCATTTTAACGATCGTAGCATTGAGCCCATCGCGCTCGGATTGCTGCCTGGTCCCGAACCCAAGACCGCTTTCAGTTCATGGAGCTCCAAAGCGCACAGCTCGATTGGTCTCTTGAACACTGGAGCCAGTTCTTGGTCCACGATCCTATCTAGGACGTCACGGAGAGCCGTGAGCCCGTTTTCAAGACGTTCAATATCTCTTCTGGCGTCTTTGACGGCTAGATGATACTCCCTGCATCGGAGACTGACCTCCAGGACCAGCTGCAGGACAGCAATGACAGAGGCAGCCTCGCCAATCCCAGACATACTGGCAGTTCGTGGATGTCGTTCTAGCCTTGGTGTAATAGCTCTGACACTTAGATCTGGACACTCTGGCCGCGTATCAGCTCCGGGATTGATGATGGCGATGGGGTCCGGCGATGATGTTCAGATGTTCTGCGATGGATGATGGTGTCGCAGTGCAGCAAGGCGCAGCAACAGCATGCGGCGCAGCCAGCATAGCCCTGCTGCATTTGGACCGCGTGACTTCTGTCTGCTGTCTGCTATTCGAGGAAGGTGCCACACGAGAATTGGCGAACCAATCGCAAGACATTTTGGCCGTGAGGAGTCTGAAATAACCCACCAATACGAAGGAGGGAGCTGATAGAAGGGCAGAATAGTAGCGACTCGTGGGCCGGAACCATTCGCTGATTCTGTGACGAATGACAGCCGCCAAGGTGTACTGAAGGGCGCCTCATCATCCGCGCTCCTCAGTACAGCATGAAAACTTGGAGGACAAGGGAAAGCCGTGGTCGGCATGTCACCAGGTTCGCAAGGGAAAATATGATTCGTGGCTAAATTAATGCACACGGCAGTCAGATAGTACATCTTGCCAAACGCCGTTGAAAAGGAGATCGTGTGCCGTTGTATACTCTATCTTGAGGGGACGAAAAAGCCACCTTCTGACAGCCGCTGCTCACTCTATAGCAACACCCTCATCTCTGCCACCCCTGAACCCAACTCCCCACCAGCGGGTCCTTAACAGCAGACTGCTACACACCACGCTGACACTACTCAACGCCATCGCCAAACTCGCCCACACCGGATCCAACCGGACATGGCCACCGCCACTCCTGACCGCATACAAGCAACCGGCCGCGATCGGCAGCGCAATGAGGTTGTACACCAGCGCCCACGCAAAGTTGAACTTGATGCGGCGGAACACCGTCCGGCTGAGATCGATCAGCGTCAGCACCGAAGTCAGGTTGGACGAGACCAGCACGAACTCCGCCGAGGAGATGGCCACGTCGCTGCCGCTGCCTATGGCGATGCCCACGTCGGCGACGGTCAAGGCGGGCGCGTCATTGATGCCATCGCCAACCATTGCAACTAAAGCACGCTTATTAGGGTCTTCGATACGACGGCCGAAGAGCCCGAAGAAGCGCGGGGTCGCCTTGTGCAAGCTGCGTTGCAGCATTTGGATCTTCTCGGCCTTTTGATGTGGCAGGACGCCTGCGATGACGTTGCTCGCAGGGATATTAACCTGCGCAGCGATGGCGTTGGCGGTGGTCGGATTGTCACCCGAGAGAAGGTATGTGGTTATGTTGCGCTGATGCAAGGATGAGATGATACTGGCTGCCTCAGGTCGAAGAGGATCGGAAGTGCTGAAGATAGCAAGGAGGCAGAACGGTTCGGAGACCGAGGCAGAAATGTTGCGAACAGCCAGTAGTGAGACGGACTTGCCTTGATGCTTCCAACCCTCCAGGTTCGTGGAGCTCGTAGCATCAATGGAGGCAGAGTTCTCATGCAGAAAAGCCTCGTTACCCACGATGGCTTCAAGACGCAAGTCACCATAGGCGAATTCTCCTTTGACGCCTTTTCCCGCTACCTCCTCCATCCGCACCGGACTGATTTCGGGTGCCTCTTTTGCGTCGCAGTAGGAGACCGCAGCCCTAGCAATCGGATGACTGCTGCTTTCTTCCAGCACCTTCAACAGCCCAAGAATATCACGCTCGTTCAAAGCACTAGGTGGATCGTTGGTGACGAATTCGAAATCTGTAATCACAGGCTCGCCGCCTTGGGTCAGAGTCCCAGTCTTGTCAAAGACTACGCAGTCGAGGTTGCTCGCTTCTTGGAAGGCTTCACCGCCCCCTTTGGCCAAGATACCATTGTGAGCAGCGACAGCTCCGCCCACGAATAGAGCTGTGGGGGCAGCTAAGCCAATACCACAAGGGCATGCGACGACAAAGACAGCGATAGCAAACTGAAGCGACCATAACGCCCAACCTCCTGTTTGTATGTCCAGATAGTCGCGTGGTAGAGCACCGGAGAAGCCCAGAGCTAGCCAAATGATCCAGGTGGTAAGGGCCAGATACGTGACGAATGGAGTGAAATACTTGGTGAGAACGTCTGCCACTCGTTCAACAGGAGCTCTTCGCGTCTGCCCTTCTCGCACGACTCTCACAATCTGATCCAGCATTGTCGTTCCCGCAATCTCTAGGATGCGCACTAGAATGGGGGCCCGCTTGTTGATCGTTCCGGAATACACTTTGTCACCGAGAGCCTTGTGTACAGGCCTCGACTCTCCTGTAAGGCTAGACTCGTCGAAGGTTGTTTCACCTTCAACTATGACACCATCACACGGTGGAGAGCCGCCTTGAACGACTCTGACAACATCGCCAACCTCCAGTAAGTCGGCGCTAACATGATGAACTGAGGTGCTTGGCTTTCCTTCATTAGAATCACTGTCATTAGGCTCCACCAGCATTGCTTCCGTTGGCCGCATCTTGCCTAGCATACTGACTGCTTCACCAGTCTTTGACTTGCTGAAAGCTTCCAGTAGCCTTCCGATCAGAAGGAACATTGTCAAAAAGACCACCGAGTCAAAGTAAGACGAGTTACTTGCTGACATACCATCTGCCGGTTGCGTCGCAGCAATAGCAAGTTCTGCAATAGAAGCAAAGTATGCGATGGTTGTGCCCATGGACATGAGCATGTTCATACTCCCGAAGTGATAGAATCGTTGTAATATGGAAGTTCTGCTTCCTGGCCTCCAGAGCGCTTGCATCTCTTTCAGAGCTCGGGTATGAAATGTATCGGCTGCGAAGAAATAGACCGGAGTCGCCAGGATGAAGAGAGCCCATTCTGCGCGGCTAACACTACCGCTCCACATCGGCGTTCTGAAGAATCTTCTGACTGAATTGGAAGAGGGGACGAGGCTCATGAAGACGATCCCAATAATAAAAGTTGGGATGGCAACTATAACAGCAAGAATGACGCGCAAGAGGATACGCTTCTGTTCACGAGCGTGCATTGCCCTGGACCGTTCTTCAATTGTCGGAGGATGAAAGACTGACGGCGCGAAAGAGTCGTCAGAGGAGCGGATAGCATTCATTATGTGTCGTATCGTGAACTCCGGAGGTGATGGCTCGTAGCTGATATTGATGACTGGATCTGATACGGTCGGTTCCTTTACCACTTTGACACGACCGTCGAAGCCGGTCATAGCCCCGATGATCTTTGGAGGACAATGCTCGCAATACATTCCATCCACTCGAATTGACACCTTCCTTTCAATATCTTTCGAAGAGACCTGTGTCGGGTCCGTCACCTCGACGAGCTTTGCGTCATAGCCGGCGTCTTCGATGATCTCCGCGATCTCTGGCAGATGGTCCTTGCCCTCAAATGCGACGGTGGCAGTGTTGGAAAGCAGATTTACATCGACTTTCTTGACAAATTCGTGCTGCTTGAGTAGGTCGGATATGGTGACCACACAGGCGCTGCACGTCATGCCACCGATAGCATAAAGAGCACTGAAGTTGTCACTGGCTTTGGGTGCACCGGGGGAACCATGAGTTGACACTTCTCGTACATTATCAATGCTTGCTTCGTATCCGATATCTTCGATCTCCTCTGCTAGCTCTTGCGGGTCGTGGTCGCCGACGAACTTCACGGTAGCCGTATTGGTAAGAAGGCTGACATTGACAGACTTGACCCATGGCTTGGAGCTCAGTGTCTCGTCCACCTTGCTGGTGCATGAACTGCACGTCATACCTCCGATCACTATCACAGCCTCGTACTCCTTCTGCTGTCCCGCGTTCCGGTCAACGACCACTAGCTCTTCCTTTGGCAATCCGGTATCGCTGGGCTTCAGTCGCTCTGACTCGCTGTCCTTCCCCTCGGGGCCGGCAGGAGGCTGTTTGCTTTGACGGTCCCTCTTGGACTGCAACTCCCGACACTGGGCACAGTTCTCCAAGTGCCTCTTCCTCTTGGCACCATCCGTAGATGCTTCCTTCCCACCGCCCAGCCATCGATCGACGGCACTCTCGAACCAAGACAGCCGTTTGTCCAAGAGCGGTCTCTGTGGAAGTCCATGTTGTACCTCCCTGCCGTCAGGAAACTCCTCGATTATGCTGTAGATCTCGTAGCCCTCCTTCTCGATGGCTTCCGTGACGGTGGGTAATGCCACCCGTGACGGACGTGAAACAGTGACCTTATGTGATACGATCGAACAGTTGATATCGGTCTCCGGTATATGGAGACGTGACAGGATGGCTTCGATGTTCGAAACGCATGAGGGACAATGTAGGTTGGGAATGAGAAAGATAGTCTGAATGATATCGTCTGCCCGAGGTCGGCTCGTCCGAGGTGCTGCCGTGCGTTTCTCGTTCGCCATGGAAGCTGAGTTATGCATCTTGTCCTCACAATACAGGGGAAAGGTTCCGATCGATGATACTCAAGGGCGGTGGCGGATGTCGGCCTTCTTTATCTACCTACATATTTGAGTGGATTGTGCGTAACATTTGACTTTGCTTCGGTGGCACATGCGGTGTCGCGTCACAAAAACGCACAAATCGCGCAACCAATCAGCGAGCGAGCTGGTCCGCTCGGCCCTCCTTCCTCTTCATGCTTGCGTGGTTTGTGCGGTGGATTCGGCTACTCCGTGCTAAGCTAAGGTAGGTACGCTTATCAGTCACCCTTCGTACGTCTGCCAATCAACTGGAACGCTCATTTGCAGCCCCATGTTCCCCTTTTCAATACCTTCGCAGATACAACTTCAGCAAGTCTTTCTTTACAATCTCATCTTTCCTCTCTTCTAGTTCGTTCAAATCCCATGTTACATCCCAATATCGTCCATTCAGATGCTTCGGCTTCTTCGCTGCGAGATAGACCGTCACACCACCGACGAGTTCCGCTATTGATCAATTAGTAACAGCACGCATGTCGCTCATGCCCAAGATTGGTTGAAATGACCCACCACTATCTCTAGCATACTGCCTGTAGGCAGGCAGAATCATGTCCGTTTCTACCATACCGGGTGCTATCGCATAAGAGTTCACGTGCGGGTATTCGACTGCAATATGGGCCGCAAACCTCAAGATCGTGGCCTTGGTCAAGAAATAACTGCTGACGCCAGGCGGCACGAAATCAACACCCGACGTCATGTTGATAATTGTTGAAAGTGTATCTGGTTTGGATCCGTCATTTAGCCGAAGAAAGGCAGCAGACATGAGAAAGGTGCCGGTAAGGTTGACACTGAAGTCGGACGTCCAGGTTGAGAGCGGCAAGTCGGCGATGCTGCCCAGGGGGCTGTGACATTTTGAGCCACTTCAGTGGTTCTCGTTGAGCCGGCTTGCGCTACTTACTATGACAATACACCGGCGTTGTTGATCAAAACATGTGCTATTCCAAACACCTCTTTCACCTTGTCAAAAAGGGCGTTGACAGCCTTTTCGTCCGCGACGTCGGTCGGGACAATCAAGACCTCCGTCTTGGGATTGACCTTTTCAACCGCAGCCTTGGTCTTTTCCAGACTTTCAGCAGTACGAGCCACAAGCACGATCCCTTTGGCGCCTGCTTGTGCTTGTGACAGTGCGATACCCTGAATGCCATCTTTAGCGACCTTTCAATTCGTCGAGTCTGACAATGGACTCACCACCCCTATTCCTCGCCCTGCACCTGTGACGATGACGACTTTGCCTGCGAGCGACAGCTCGGGCTTCGTGACGTCCACAGCTGGATAGACGTCGCGATGGTAGTCCTTTGTGAAAAGAAAAGCTTTTACAAATTGATCTGGGTCGAATTCCTGATCGGCCATGTTTCCAATGATAGAGGATATGGATGGTGCGGAAAAGTGGTCAATTTGCCCTCACCGATGTTCTTTCAGGAGATGCTAGAAGCGAGCAAAAGTGCCTTTTATACAGTTACTTGCAGGCGTCCCTCTTTCGTATGATGGACCTAAAATCTTACATCGAGCCACTTCCCTGATATGATGTCTGGTGGGGGCCATTTCCATATCTGGACAATACGTCACCAAAAAAACGCCCCTTTCCACAGAACTCCGGTGCCTGCAACGGTACATTGTTGCGGAAGGGACAATCGGGCAACGCTTCTTCGATTGCGGCGGCGTCCGACTGCAAGGAGAGCATTTCGGCTTGGCAGTACCTTCCTATAGGCGTCGCGTATCATTCTTCGGTCAAAATGTATTGTGAAAGGTATTGGCCGAAAGGAGTAATTCTGATTCCCTTTTGAGATGCAGAGCTGGACTGAATAATTAATGTTAATCCTCGATGGAAGTGAAGAATACAAGGATCGTCCCACCCAGCTATCGCCGTGAAATATTCATACTCCAGAGGCCTTTTCCTAAAATATCTTCTTATTCAAGTGATCTGGAAAATCCAAGCCAGAGTCCAGCTCATTCCCATCCATTGGAGATTCCATATAAGCCATGGCGCTATCAGCTCACCTCGCCAGCGCAGCCTCCGGCTCGACGCAAACAACCACCTTCCTCGTCACAATCGTTGTTGATCCCAATAATGTCGACAAATTCCTTGAAGCTCTCTACCTACTCGGGCTGCATTGCCGAGCCTGAATGTCTCTCTTTTGAGGTCTATCAGTCTCAAGTGACGCGGGGACAGTTCCACTTTCTGGAAATATGGAATAAGGACAGGAAGTGGTTGGAGGAAGTGAGTGTCCCGTGCAATCCGAGCGGCCTGCATGACTGGCCTCCTGTCCCCGTCGCCGATTTATTTTGTGGTTTGAGTGGAAGGTTGCACGAAGAAGAGTCATTAATCAGGTCGCTATAGGTCCAATTGAACAAGCCGTATTACGAGCCTTACCATGCAATTACGAAACCCATGTGGTTGAAGCCAAGTGAGTGTTGCTTTCTATGCTGCGAGTATACTTCTTGTGCTGAAGTGATTTCACCCGGAGGAACGATGCAATTTCTTGATCGCCAGCCTGGAATGTCTTTCCTAAAGAAGCCTTGAGCGACCGGTGTTGGTCCACTATGGGCGTGCTGAACAGAGATGGTCGGATTGAGTAGATTAAGACTGGGGATTTTGCCTTACCGACAAAGGAGCGGACTGCTATATGTTGTTAGTGATAATTAAATGACTGCACCGAATGGAAGTATGATCTTTGCCGTGTGGAGTCATCCTTTTCCCGTTGCTTCAACTCATCTCAGCACCTCTTGTAATCTGTTCCCGATCAGCCTCTTCTTTGCCAAGTGTATCCTGTGATAGAACTTAAAGGGGTTAGAGTCAGTAACTTTCGGGTTCCGACTTCCCTAAATGGTCGCGGAACGGCGGTCATGGCCTGATTAACCTATTGGTCAGCCGGAACCGTTCCAGAAGGAGCAAAACTCCTTTATCTTTCCGTCGCTCGACACTTCCTCAAGCCTCACCCACAGGAGCAGACATGACCAGCTAAGCCATGTTTTATACCTTCAAAGCCCCGAAGAGCTTCATAAATTCTCCTTCGGCCACAGGAAAGCGCCGTAAGGTCAGCCGTGCTTGCGACAACTGCCGCTTGCACAGAAGAAAATGCGACGATCAACTGCCTTGCTCCAAGTGTAAAGCTGGCAAAATAAAATGCCATCGTTCAGGGCCTACACATGCAATAAATTCGACTCAAACCAATCAGTAAGTATCCTGGGGTGATCCAACCGCTGGAGGCTGACATGGTCCCTCTGTTTCAGCCATCATGGTAGAGACCTACAGGCACGCCCTAGCCAGCCCGGGGGGCAGCAAAACCTTGTAACCCAGCAGATACAGACCATTACCCCGGAAATTACAGTCGTGGACGGATCTATATCGTTCAATCAGGCGCCAACTCCAGATTATCACGGGCATGAAGATGAGGGAATAGCCATTCCGCAGCAGACACCAACCGCAGCCCATGACCATAATGGTGAGAGAAACTGCCCAACCTCTTTCGCATTTAGGATCAACCAGTTCTTCAAATCAGCTTCGAAGGCTGTACATCAACACCCTACAGACGATCCATTTCCCAGTTATACAACGCCCATCTCTGTTTATACTACCAGCTCTTTAGAGTCGAAAGTACCTCCCATCACCAGACTTTCCAAGGAAGAAATGTCCTGTTTCCTGAATACTCATTGGACCGGCTATCATGTCCACGTTCCGATACTTAGCAAGACGTACTTTGAGACCTTGTTCGAAAGCTTGTGGACAGAGGCGGGGGAGCAGCATACGACACCGCCTCTTGTCGACGCTTTGATAGCCTTATCCCAACAATATGCGCATGGGTCTGATCTGGTCTCGCGGCTTCCAATGTTACGGCCTATCGCATGCTCCTTCGAAGGGGATGTAGGGCTGGCAGGTTTCTGCTACTTGCGCCGCTGCCGGAACAATATGGATTGTTCAGCTACGGCAGATGAGCCTTCATTGACCACCGTCCAAACGTACATCTTCATGATGACATATCTACTGAATGTCGGCCAATATCAAACAGCATATATAATGCTGGGGCTTGTGGTGCGAATTGCACATGTACTCAACTTGCATCGTGAGCCGCCTAAGAGTATACCGCGGGACGAGATCGAGCAACGGAAGCGGATTTGGTGGATACTTGTGCAGCTTGACGCGAAGTGTTCTGGTGAATTGGGCAAGCCCATGGCAATCCATCCCACTGGGATCAGTTGCTCCTTTCCCTGTCAAGAAGTATCAGACAGTCATACTGAGATGGACGGACTGGGTTATCATGTATCATCGATGAAGCTCACGGCAGCCACTCTGGCGGTGAATGAATATATCACCAGACACGGTCAATGGGACGACGCAGATGATTACCATATCGATAGCATTGAAACACGGGCTCTGATCCTCACAGAGGCTTTATACCCACTGCAGCAGTGGAAAATTGACACAGAGGCGAACAATGCAATTCCTCCACTATGTACAAATTGAAATTGATTACTACTAAAATCGAAAAGTATAAAAATAATTAAAGAAATAAACAAATTAATTATTGATTATTTCATCTATTTATATATCTAAATGAGAACATAAAATTAACAGCAAAGAGTGGATGTCGACATGGTGATCCAGCCTGATCCACATTCTCTGCCACCATGGTTAATACGTCAGCGAGTCAGCTTAGAACTCCAGTATCATAGCGCCCTGTTCACTCTCTACCGTCCATTCATCATCTTTCCGCATCCTAGCTCTCTTCTGGTCCGCAGGCAAAGCCCTAAGGCCGACGAGCATGCAACTAACTGCTTGAGACACGCTCTCATGGTCACCGAACTCGTTCGTGTTTCTCTGAACTCATCAGATGCTCTGTATGGTTGGTATGAAATCTTCCAGATTCAGTGGAATGCGGTTCTGGTCCTTGTGGGGTTTGCACTGGCCTATCCGCTGTGCCACAATGCGGCAATGGCGAGACCAAAGATCAACGATGCATTACAGGTTTTCGATATGTTCAAGGATAAGCACTCCGTGGCAGCGAGAGCGGCGCTCTTGACAAGAGGCTTGTCCACGAAAGTTGACAGCCTGATTGAAAAGCTTAAAACGGGCGCTGGTCGGACTCAGCAGACACCAGTCACTGATGGCTCTCAGGGCGAAGCTTCGATAGCTCAATCTGGAATAACCGATATGCAGATTCCGGAAGAAGGATTTGGGGACCTTTGGTCGTGGATGGAGGACTTAGATCCGCAGACCTGGGCTGGGTACCATACCGAGTTGGAAGAGCTGCTGGCCAGTAGTGAGGTGATGCAGGTGGCAGAGATGGTGGATTAAATGATCTAAAGGCATCGAATATAGTGGTATAATTGCAACCGCAATCTGTGGTGAGTTCTCTATAGCGTGACAGCTGTGTGACAGTAATAAGAAATACCTACAGTCACGTCAGACGCAAGTTTTGAAAGACTAACCACCTAATGTAGGATGCCCTTTTCTGTCGGGTAGTCATCTAGGCGCGTGTCGAAGGTGAGTCGGATGTGAAGGTACTTTCAGCAGTGAATCTTCAGCGTTCGTCCACACACCTCAAGTATAATGAATACGACCACCTCACGACAGCCCACCTACTTCTTACCTCTTGAAGTACCTCTATTCATCTCAACTCCCATCAGTCACTATCTCGTCCATACATCCGATCCAAGATGCTGCCTCCAACCAGCATAGACAACATGACCTTCCTCAGCCTCGACATCTCCATCCGTCAGCGGATCTACGCCCTGCTCCTCGACTTTACCCACACCTCAACTCCCTATGGCCTCTGCGAGCGTGACCTCATACGGCCAACACGCTATGCCTGGAATTTCTCACCCGCGATCCTACGCATCAACAAGCAAACCCACCAGGAGGCGCGTGAGGTCCTCGGCCGCACCAACACGTTCGTAGTCATTGAGCGCGCAACCTCTCAACTCCACTACACCAAATCAGCGGAGACGGCGCCATGCACCGGTGGCTTGAAATGCATGCAACCGTTGCTGCCGGTGCGCGTGTGGCCTGGCAAGCGCGGCCTAAAGACTGTGAGCGTACCTGGCGCGGTAATGAGGGTCTGGTTTGGCCCCAACGACAAGGAAGATGCGAAGGGTGATTTCTACGTGCTGCGAGTGGAGGACCTGAACGAGTTCTGCATGAATCTCTCGCGCTTTTTTGACCGAGGTAAAGGGCGGTATAGAACCGAGGGACTGAGGGCTCGGATTGTCTTGGAACAACCAGGGGCGGCCGGGCTGGGTGTGAAGGCGCGCAAGAAGACGGAAGGCACGTTGCTCAACCCATTCGAGAAGTTGCGACACTTTGCCAGTGTCAGTATCACCGGCGCCGTCTCTCCGGGCAAAGCTGAGCGTGTGGGAATTGAGATGATGAGGAAGAAATTTGATGGAGCGCTCGTGCTGGGTACCGTCAAGGAGCTTCTCAAGGAGAGTGAGGAAGCACGAAACAGGGGACAATTCGACTTAGCGGTTGCTTGGCTCGTTCATGCATATACGCATATGACGCACTTCCACTGGCAGAATGAGGAGACGGTCAGGGCGAAGGCGGCAGGGGTTGCGGTGTGCAAGAATGCATTCGCGTACGTCAACCAGTTCGACGATGAGTGTATGCTGGTGGCTCTCGATTGTTCCCGCGCCAAAACACTGCTAGAAGCTGCTATTGCAGTGCAAAGTTCTTCGAAGACGCGGATCCAACATCTGGTAGATGCAGAGGAGTGGTCAGCGAGAGGGGTCCTGGCCTCGCGTCATCTTCTTCTCGAGAAAGCGGCATACTTCATGCCCCTACCTTATTGCCCACACAGGAAGAAGATCACCAAAGCAGAATTCGACAAAGTGACGGTGACGTGGTGGGAGAAGACTGACTTATTCTGCCACGAGAACATGAAGTATGCAGACCGCGCGCTCAAAGAGATGGAAGGTCGCCTGGACCCGGAACATGTCGTGCGGCTAATCTACTACAAGGCGGTTGCGGCAATGATGCAGAACATCTGGACCTGGTTTGAGCCTCTCTGCAAGAAGGATGTGGAAAGCAAGGGTGCCGCTGTCAAAGATCAGACGTCTATCGACGAGACGCTCAGGCACATCATGAGCGAGGTGTGTGCTGGCGGTGAGTCGGCCAAGGTGATGTTGGCAGTGCAGCAGGAGAAAGCTGTAGCATTGGCTCTAGCCAGATGGAATGGTGTGAGCAAGGTGGTCACCGATGAACTGGAGGCTTTGAACGGACGCATCATGACCAGCATGAAGAGAGACATCGACGCGATCTTTGGGTCCGTGGGAGCAACGTTCACTCTTTCGCTCGTACCCTTCCAGGTCCCCTTCAAGAGGTCGAACGTCAATGGCAAGCAGAAGAAGTAGAAGCAGGGAGATGGCTATGCCGGGCAGAGGCATGAGGAATGAGGTGCCCTTTCCGACGCAGGACATGCTTCCAACGATTTGTCGTATCGACGACTAGTTCATACTTTGGTCTAAGAATACAAGTCTCCTCCTTTTCTGATGTTCAATAGTGACAGCCTAGACTGACGGTGGCCGCGAGCCAGATAGGATTACCCGTCCATGATGCCGTGTTGCCATATTCTTAGCTACCAACTAACCAACGACAGTGCCAGACCACTGACTGCAGCTGACCTCAGTGGCAGTACCGACCGCCAATCCCACACCATCGTTCCCAAACAGTGCCGCAGAAGCCCCGCTGTCAATGCAGAGATCGAAATTGACGTTTGCGCCGTACTGATTTGTTCCAGACAGGCCGTTCTGTGCACAGAGAGGGTTGCCTTGGGCGGGGCAGAGGTTGTTGACTAGCAGGACGTTAGCTGAGACGGCATGGAGATCAGGAGGTGAACGGAGGGCAAAGACCTTTCACAACAATCGAGTGGCCGGCATTGGCAAGCTTGTTGCCGCTGCTATCCGTCTCGGCGGTGAGTTGCCAGCAAGTCCCACATGCTGGCCCTGAAATAGTGACACAGTCAGCATGCATTTACAGTATACTGTTGTCCCTGAAGCAGGCTTACCAGCCCCAGCTCCAGGCCCAACGCCGTACAGGTTCTGGCTGACGGCGGCGCTGTAGCCTGGACTTTGAACATTGCTCAACATCAGCTAATGCCTTCCTCAGGGCCGAATATTCCAGGGACGCACTAGGTGTAGAAGCCACAAGCGGCAGTCGCGGTATTGCAGGTGCCGCTGCCCCAGGTGTCGGTACTGCCGTACTCGGTGAAGGAAGCCTTGTAGGCCACGGCAGAAACAAGGGAGGCGCCGGTGGCCAGCAGAAGGATTGTCGAGGTTAGCATCTTGACGATAATTTCGAAGACTTGACTGAGCTGGACACGGTTCAATATCGGAAAACAAGAGTGTTGTGGGGATGAAGAAGAGACAGCTCAGAGACGCGATGGCCGCCTTCCTCTTATACTCGCCCAGCTTTGGTATCAACTCATTGCTCCAGAAGAAGATGAGGACCAGACGTCACATCTCAGAGGTCCGTGCATGCCGTCATCGATCCCTCAATCTCTCAATCAGGGCCGTGTGGTGATGCTGGGCGTTTCATGTCAGACCCTGCCGAGGAATACTCCCCGCTTCCCCTGGATCTTGAAACAGCCTAAAAGTCGTGCCGAGCAGCCACCCGCTTCGATGCAGGAACGGACCAATCAAGAAGCAGGTAAGGGAACTGTCAACGGGACTGCCCGAGATTCGAGACTTGAAAGATAGGGAGTAGATCTAGATCTACCCCCGCGGTTGGAAGAACCTAGCACATCGGCTTTGTCGTTATGTATGCGGGCTGGGTTACTTGCAGCAGGACGAAGGTGCTTCTAGCTCTACTAACCTCCAACGTCGAGGGGAATTTTCTTCCCTGCCATTGGTATGTGAGACTCCTATGATGAAGATAGCAGGATATGTCGAGAGTACTCATCCGCAACCGTGTTTGCATGCACTCGATAAGCGGCCGTCGTACAGATCTGTCACACGTCTGCGGTGCAACATCAGGGCAATACCCACTAGCTGACTACGCCATATTCCATTTCTCGACGACTTCTGCTGGGAAGGAGCATGCTATTGGATTTTCGCTCAGAGTCAGGTTACTGCATATTACATTTTGACCTAAAGACTTAATCTCGGCCTGTTGCTCGCATACAAGCTTGGTGCGACATGAAACGATAAGACTACCCAAATCGAGCATACAGCGTACCACGCGAGCTGCAGCTAACGCCAAAATCCAGCTTAGAGTCTAGAAATGTACCTGTCACCATATAGCTAATCCGGATGACTGCATGATTGACTTCTCCGGCGTTGCCGTAGTCTCGAGCACACGGCATATGCACGATATTGACATTCCCACCGCGGACTGCAGAAGTTCCGTCTACGATATGTGTCCTCAATTGGGGTTGTCTGAGCATATAACCAAACTTGCAGCCCTGGCGAGGTGCCTGGGCTTTGGCTTCGTCTTGAAACACCTAAAGGCGAAATGGCGCTCCTTGGATCTATCTCTGATATAGCCCCTGCTCAGGTAGTTGCTGCAGTCGTCCTTCTGATCGCGGCGAGAATCATCTACTACGCCTACCTACACCCGCTGAGCAGATATCCAGGCCCTGCTATTGCGGCACAGACGTATCTTTGGTATGTGCCTCCGCCGTCTGGCGTCCGCTGTATGATCCTCCTACTAACATGTCTTCCGTGAAGGCGTTTTATCAGCTATCTCCGTGGCCAGCAACATCTCACCGATCTCCACCTACATCAGAAACATGGCCCAATCGTCCGAGATGGGCCCAACAGCCTCCTTTTTGCAGATCCAGAGGCTTTCAAGGTCATTTACAGCTTCAACAACTCCGAGAAGGGTGACTTTTACCTCGGCACCAACGGCGAAAAGAAGCCGGTGCCGCCGACGGCGTTCATTGCAAGACAGAATGATGTGCATAGAGCAGCCAGGAAGCATCTGATCGCTGGAGTAAATACTCCTTACGGGGATGTGTAGTAGGGGGTTCCGTCAAGCTGATAGTCTACAGTTCACGACAAAGGCAGTCTCGTCGTATGAGCCCGTCATTGCGAAGAATGTGCAGCTGTGGCTTGAGAGCATCGAGAATGTGCGCAAACAGAAACCGGGCGAGTTCGATCTTGCACCATACGTCAGCCGATTTGTCTTTGATACTAGTACATGCTTCCAGACTACAAGACTTGAGGCCCTTTATCACGGTGCTGACATTATTCAGTGTTCGAGACGGCTTATGGCTTTTCCACCGGCTACACAGCTGCGGGAGCAGACTTTGACGGGGGCATAGAAGCCAAGGAGGTGAGTCTGTGTGCCCTCTACTACTGTTCTATGTGACTAATAAAGGTAGAATTCCCTTCGGTTTGCTTTTGCTATGGGCATCAGTCCGTGGATATCCCGCATGTTCGCAACTCCTTTCGTCCAAAAGCGGCTCAAAGCCCCTACCTTTGACAAGCAGGGCAGGCCAACAGGCATCACAGCCCTTGGGATGGTAAGCTTTTCCTTTCGTTTGCATATTCATCTTCCATGTCTCATCGACTGTACTAATATTGTACCCCTGGCAGAGAGCCGGAGCTGCCATTAAGGAGGCAAGAGGTCCGAAGGTGGACAACGGTCAGCCCACCGTCCTTCGGAACTTAATGAGCTACGAGCCTCCAGACAGTAAACTGCATCGGGAAGGGACGCACAAAGAAGCCTTCAGTGCGTCTTGAACCCGCTCCTCTCTATGCTCACCCGTCACACACCACTGACGCTTACCAACCATCAGATGTCATCTTCGCCGGCACCGGGACAACCGCAGCTGGCCTGACAGCAGTGCTGTACTACCTCGGGCAGCACCACGGCTACCAAACTCGCTGCCTCAACGAACTCACCGCCCTCGATTCTCCCTCCTTGGCATCTGACATCCCCTACAGCACCCTCAACAAGCTGCCGCTCCTCCGCGCCGCCGTCAAAGAATCCCTCCGGCTCGCACCTCCTTTCCCGAGCCCCTTCCAGCGCGAAATCGCCTCAGGCGTCGAGAGCGCTATTCCCGGTCTCAAAGCACCGCTGCCGCGGGGCACGCGGGTCGCGACGAATCTCTTCGTCGTTGCGCGGGCGGAGAGCGTCTTTGGTGCTGATTCTGGGGAGTGGAGACCGGAGCAGTGGATAGAGGTTGGCAGTGAGGAGAGGAGAGTAAGGATGGAAGAGGCGTGGGGGGTGTTTGGACGCGGGAGTCGGATGTGTGTGGGGAAGGAGCTGGCGTTGATGATCATTGTCAAGGCAGTTGCGATGGTGAGTCGTTTTATCCTGCGCTTTCTTGAGCTCTACCTCGGCATTTGGAATGGGATATGGTGCTGACTGGTGGGTTTGCTTAGCTTCTCCTGAAGTATAAGATCGAAACGGAGAAGGGCGCGTGGAAGTGCACGAACAACTTCGAGTTCCAGACTGAAAGGCTCACTGTGAAGCTTAGCTTACGGCAGAGTTAGTAAATGGCAAGAAGCAGCATGGTATCTGTGTTGGCTTCCTGGCTCTAAGGCTGCGACGGATCTTATTTAACCTCTTTGTGGCCTTCTCGCTTTCGCTCTTATTCAGCCTACATGATTCCTCGTTGTACTAGTCGAAGGGAAAGGAAGACTATCACTACCTTCAGAATTGAAAGAAAAGATTTCTGAGGCCGCATTCGTAATATGCTTGCCCGTGTGCCTTCCCCTCCCCCCATTTGAACCCTAGTGCGGCAGCGCTAGACCGCGGTGATGAACACAGCTCCTCAGCGGCCTCGGCCTAGCTGAAAGGACTTTGGAGCGCTCAAAGGGTCCAAGTACTCTCAGTTCGCGTCTAAAGAGGAGCAGTTTAAACCGCTCTTGTTGTTGGCGTCCTCTCGCCTGGTCGAACTGTTCCTCCAGGGCTACGCTAGTCAGCCCCTGAACCCCTGAACGGAACCCTTCCACTAAAGCAATACGACTCCATCGTCATCAAAACCCAGCCCCGTCCTTCATAAGAACCGTGAGCGATTCGAACGTCAGATTTAACCCAGCGTCATGGAACCTGATTGCTAATCATGTCTTGTCCCAATGGTGTGTCCCAGCGTCAGGAGTTTACCCGAAGTTTACCCAGTACCACTGCCAGGACGCTCCACGCCAAGCCAATTGGTTCGGCCCGATCTTCTGATATCATCCCCATCTTGCCATCTGATTGATAATCCGGGGATCCATCTGACTTATAATCCCCACCATGGACACCTGCCCTCATCTCCATTGAATCCTCACTCACTCACTCCTCTCCTCGTTCCTTCTCCTTTCTGAAACCACATCAATTCCTCCTTCAGCAAGCCGCCGCATGCTGCAGCCTCCGCGGCCGGAAAGATGTCCCTCCTCCCAACCCTACACCACAGCCTCTCCGCACACTCCCAAGGCCCTACCTCCCCCGCCCGCGCACGTACCACAGAACAACCACAGACGGCCTCAATACCGATATCTCCACCTTCTCCAGCTCAGAAACCTCCGCAGCTCGCGCCTCCTCCGCCCGCACATCATCACGGTGCCGTCCTCCCAAGCCGCGGTCCTCCTCCCTCAACCCCTCCTGCGCCAGGCCCACACCGCCCACCCTCCTCGCCCTCCCTCACTCCCGCAACGAACACACCCACGGGCACACTGTCTCCAACGGTACAGACAAGCTCCGAAATCGAATTACGAGAGCACCCAGCAGGCGGCAATAATCCGAGAGATGTGGATGAACGGCCGGACTCGGAGGGACAAAGGCCACAGGAGCCGGCACGTAGGGTGTTCGAGGTCGCGCCCCTGACGGTCATGGGGCGGACGAGGAAGGTTGCCGTGACGGTGTTGATCATTGGGGCCAATCTCGTGCAGGTGCGTTGGTTGCGTGTTTCCTTGGTGTCATGGCGTTGTCTTTGGGATGTGGGTCATTTTGTGGGAGGGGAGGAGAGAGGGCCGTGGAAATAAAGGTCGCTGAGAGGTGCGATCGGCAATTGGATCTGCGGTGGGATATCAATTATCATATGGAGCACGTTGTTGTTCTGTGCTACACTATTCTATGGCTGTTCTATGTTACGGGCGAAGTGGAATCACGACAAGTCTTGTTCCTTCGCATGCCGGACATCAAGCTAACAATATCCTCTCCATCAGATGATCTCGAACATGGTCGGCATAGGCGGCGGTCTCGAGCTCAGCAAAGCCCTGGGCATAGACAGCGGCCCATCCCAATCCAATTGGATCGCTGCATCCTACCCGTACGTAACTAAACCCCCTCTCCCGTCGGCACACGTTATAACCCCTTCACAGCCTCACCCAAGGTACATTCGTCCTCATGTCAGGCCGACTCGGCGCGATCTACGGGCACAAGAACATGCTGCTGCTCGGGGGCGCCATCTTCACCATCTGCTCGCTGATAAACGGCTTCTGCACTTCGTTCTTCGCCTTCAACGTCCTGCGCGCCATCACCGGCGTCGGCGGTGCACTCATTATGCCCAATGCCGTCGCTATGATTGGCATTGCCCTGCCGCCGGGTAAGATGCGCAATTTCTGTATGGGCCTGTTCGCGGCAAGTGCGCCTGTGGGTGGCTGGTTCGGTACTTTGCTTTGCGGCATTATGATCGAGGTCGCGAATTGGCAATGGCTGTTGTGGTTGTTGTAAGTGGGAGATGCCGCTTGGATGATGGAGCTAATGAGGGTAGGGCGATCATTGGCCTGGCGGCGTTTGGAACATTGTTCTTCTGCTTGCCGCAGGAGACACCAGTCGACCGACATGGAAAGATTGACTGGATAGGCGCGGCGTTGGGCACCAGCGCCCTGATAATCTTCAATTTTGTTTGGAAGTATGTCCACTCACCGCACTGCAGCAGTTGCATTTTACTGACCCCCACAGTCAAGCTCCATCCGTCGGCTGGGCCACGCCATATGAGATTGCCCTTCTCATTGTGTCGGTGGTTCTATGGGGTCTCTTCATTATCTGGGAGCGTTCATATGCCTCGGAACCCATCATGCCTTTAGATATCTTCCGCGCACCTTCGTTTGCGCCCCTCGTCCTCGTTGTCTTGCTCTCCTATATGTCCTTCGGCACCCTCCTCTGGTATATGGTTGCCTGGCAACAGGTGCTCCGGTCATGGAGCGTCCTCTCCTTTTCCATCGGCTGGATCCCCTTCGCGCTGGTCGCAACACTGGCCGCCGGTCTGGCAGCCTGGTTGATCCCCCGCCTGGCCGCACAATGGATCCTCGCCATCGGGACCATCAGCGTGCTCGCCGCAAACCTGATCCTAGCCACGATGCCGGCGCAGCAGAGCTACTGGCCGCAGATGTTCCCAGCCACGGTGATCATGAGCTTCTGTCCAGACCTTGTGTACACGGCGGCGCAGATCATCGCCAGCAACAGTGTCAGCCGCAAGCAGCAGGGCATCGCGGGCAGCCTCATCGGCACGCTGAACCTGTACGGCAACTCGCTGGGCCTGGGCTTCGCCGGCACGGTCGAGGACCAGGTCAGTCGCGGCGCCAGCCTGCCCGTCGAGGGATACCGCGCGGCGCTGTTCTTCGGCGTTGGGTTGGCGACGGCGGCGCTGGTGATTGACCTGCTGTTTGTGCGTATGGCGAGGGACGAGCGAGAGGGGTGGGAGAACGAGGCGGATGCCGATCCGGCGGATGGAGATGGACTTGTCGAGGCGTCCGGCGTGGAGACGGGGAGGGAGCTGCAGCGGGCGGTGTCGAGGGGGATGTAGGAACCAGGTCCTGTCACGGTTAATGAACCTAGATGTAAGTATAGCATATAGAAGGTAGAGCAATGTATGGTGTAGCAATTGAGCAAAATGAAGTCTTCAACAGCTTCGGCGACGATAGACAGGCAGACACACGCCGGCAATATTGTCTGCTTCATGAAATTGTTGTCGCAGCCGAAGATTATCTCGAGCTCAAAGGTATCCTCAGCCCACATAGAACTAAGTCACAGAAGAGCGATCTGGAAGTCGAAGACATACTGCTCAGCTCCCAGCTCTTCTGCCCTTCCTCTGCAGTGCCAATGTTTGTTGTGATTCTCACCCCCACTTCCTGCTCTCTCAATCTCTAATGTTTATTTTGCTCTCTTCCTGCCCCACCAGCGGAATGTTTTGACACTTCTTTAGCGCTGGATCCAGCGAGCCGAGCCCATACCGTACGAGATCCACAATCCACAATCCCGATCACACAACCGCATCGTACGGCGGGCGAGATTTATAATTAGTATTGGTATTCATTCCGATAATCGTCCTGTTCCGCGGGGCCAGCTGGGTCAGGTAGTTAAGGTAGCTGTGGGTAAGCTGGCTTGGAAGCTTAGAGGGAGGTGGATGAAGAGGGTTGGGTTACGGCCGAGCCAGGCGGTTGGTATTGTAAAGGGGAGATTACGTTGCTGTATGGTGTATTGTAATTTGTAACAGTGCGTTTGCGGTGCTTGGCGGGGATTTGAGAATTGGCGAATCAGCGTGCGGGAAGAGATCAGGTGTCGATAATCATGTAGATCTGGTCGATCGTTGATGGTGGATATCAGTCTCTTTATTTAACCAGAAGGATAAGGCGATTTACTTGTCATCATAGCTGTAGGAAGTGAAGCAGTCTAGGCTTTGTTGAAAAATAATGTTTCTGTTTCTCCGTTGACTGGAATCATATAAATCGCTGAAATTACCGCACAAAAATAATGACAAAATAATAAATGATGCAGATTCACATCAATCGCATCCTTACACGCCCAGGAAAATTTATTACGCTCGGAAACAGAGTCAATACCCTACACTGCATCCTTGAGGGGCTCTCAAGCTTTGAATTGAAGCTGTAGAAAAATTGCTGATGTTGCTGTGACTTTTTGTATATGCCGCTCCATCTTATCTGCTGCGTGTGGGACAGGTGTTTGCAGTGTGCTTGGCTGACGCATATGCGACGGCACGGCCAAAAAAAAGTTCACAAGACAAAGGAAGAGAATCACAACTCAATCGGCTCAAATGGCATCTCTTAAATCTATAGATCTCAATCGCACTGATGACTGTAAATATAATTACTACAGGATTCTCCAGATTAGACAATCTCTACGATCTACGAGTTAAAGCACGAAGCCATCTTCAACCACAGCTCGCTCCCAAGAAATCGTCCCGTCCAATCTCTGCACGCACGTGACAAAACGAACGCAGCTCTGAGAACCCCGCATTACGTCGTGCCCCGGACTTCTTCTCCGGCCCAACCTCTTACCCAACGCAGATTGTGCGATGCGATTGCAGATTGTTGCAGATTGACCCCTCTTTCCGCCCGGCATCGTCACCCACCAGTAGCCAGTCGCTCGCAGTCCGGCTCACCTCCCTTATCGGGGCCAAGCTTCCATCTGAAGCTCAAGAAGCCCGCTTGCGTGCTGTACACTCGTACGGTAGGTGTAACACCACCGCCTACGTCACCCACCCACCGAGGCATACGATCCAGGGATCTGCGAATCTGACGGCGCCGTCCCTCTCGATTGTATGTACCGAGGTACAAGGGATAGGGATAGAGTACCGGTACCTAGATCTTTGATGAACGGGTGTCGTGCTGATCCCAGTGTTCGGTTCGGTTAGCCCGGGGTTGCCAGTTGGTGAGCGATGGGCTGGCGTCATTTGCACATGCGATGATCCAGGCCCTGGGCCGTCGTCGATGGATGGACGATGAGGTTTGCTCATGCTTCCCTAGATTGAAGCCGAGTCCCCGGGTCGCTGAGCGGGGTTGTCCTGCGATGACGAGGGGACTGCATGTTGATAGATCGCGCGAGATGATGCATATGCTGGTAATGGAGAGATAAGGCACTGGGCCGGGAATGGACACAATCCTGCCAAATGCCCGATGCTGTAGTTGATACCGGTCGTAGCTCACATGTCAGTCTTCAAGTGTTTGCTATCTTTCACATTAAGCTGCTGCATGCTGTGAGAGTAGTCAGGGTGAGCAAATGCTTCGAGTAAGGGCACGTGGGCTTAGCCGCATGGGAAAGGTGGATATAGGTGGAAACCGTAGTACTGGCACCGTTGAAGTTGTATTCTGAGGCTTTATGGAGCTCACAAGCATCCCTGGTTACAGCATGAGCCTGAGCGCAGTTCCACAGACCACAGCTATCACTATAGCATAGATAATCTCCTTGACGCCATCCATCGTCCATATATCCACCGTTGTAGTCCGTCATGCAGGGAAGCCGGAGGAAGGTCGAGGGAGGGCATCCAGGTAGGCCTCTGGTGATCATCCGAGACCGCTGCAACAAACTGAGGCCGCGGGGCCATATGCACTGTTGTCTAGAAAGTATCATGAAGATAGCAGAACCTACCTCCAAGCGTGACCGCCAGAAAGACATGCTCCATTTCGTAGAAGTCTTCAACAACCCTCTCAAGGTGTGCTCGTGTCCAGGCGGAGGAGCACGCGACCTCCTTCCAGTCTGGTCAAGCACCAATTATAGCCTTTGGCAATCGCGGAGCGTATTCGACGGCGTTGAAGGAAGAGGAGAATAGTCGTTTCGAAGGGAAGATTCTTTCTGGCCTGCACTGTCAAAGTCGCAAAAAGGTCCGCATCACCCTCGAAGGTCGTCGTCATCTACGAATCAGGTAGTCGGTCAGTCAGTCAGTCACCCGCAGCGGCAATGTCAGCGGCGCAGTCAGCAAAGGCCACGCACACCGCGACAAGGCATCTCTGAACGTCCTCACGCATTGCATCGTCATCCCCGAGAAAATTCGGGTCTCTGAGGCTGAACGTTCAGACCGACATCCAGAAATCCTCGTGGCGGCGGCGAGCTCAATCCAGCGGCACTCATCGCAAATGCTCGCAAGCAGGGATATCCAGGCCGGAAGGACGTAGGTAAACAAAGCAAAGTCTCCGAGGCGGAGACAGAGACGGACAAGCAGCAAGCAGAGCCGCCCCATCACTGGTCCCTGTCTGAATTTCCAGAAAAATGACCTACAGCAACAGCGGACCGAGCCATCCGAGATATCTCCCGGACCTGCCGGCACGTAGGCCGAGCTTTGCTTTGCGCGCACCCTGGAGGAAAAAATCACGATAGCCGCCCCGGGACTATTGCCGGCGCGGCGGAGAAGGCCTACGAGGGGGCTAAAAATGGCGCAAGAGAGCGTCAGCAAACTTAAGGCCAGCAACATATCGCATCGCGGCTGTCAGAGAGCACTACTAGGTAGATGATTATTTTGGATTTTGTATCGGATCGTTTTCGAGAGCGCATCGGTCTCGGGTAATCGGCAGTGGCTTGCGGGATTATTTCGCTCAAGAGCGATTTGGCAGAAACGGAAGAAAAAAAGTTTGTGCGTGTGTGCCGGTGTGTTTTGATTTGGTTTGGTTGGTCAAAACATCCAAAGGGAAGGTGAGCGGGCATTTGTCGGCGCCGAGGCTCGCCGATACGCCGGCCGCCGGAGTTGCCAGAAGCATCTTCTGCAGGAAGAAACACCAAAAGGGCCGAGATACGGACCCTTGATACTCGAGTAGAAGGAGAAACAAACCTACGACGACTGACTCCCTTGCAGCTTGCCGACTCGTATAGGAAATGCCTCGGGGATGCCTCACCGCTCCGGCGCCGACCCAGCGCATACTCTTGGACCCTTGAATCCCTCAAATGAGGGCCCTGCTTAGACACATCGACCTCCACCTCCCACAACAACAACCAAACGAGCATCCGCCAGCTGGTGGATCCCGAATGCCGAAGCCTCTCCCCTAGAAGGGCATTCCGCTGTGAGGCATATCCGGCTGTTAAACGCCTTTACCCTAGGCGTCTGCGTAGCTGTACAGTCTAGAAAAAATCTTTTCTCCTCTGCTGAAGCCAAATCAATAATTAACCGGCATCAGGGGCCCGAGAGAAAGCTTGTCTGGGTCTACGCGGTGCGCTAGTGTTTGAGAGCACGTGCGCCGTTCGTTCCGCGAAGTCATTGAGGGACTTCTGCTCCGTAAGAATTGTGTGTGTCAGCATGCGGTGAGTGGCAGAAGAACTTCTGGAAGCCTGGCTGGTATTGTTTGCGCTGTTTGATCGCTTTGCGCGCGCGGTTTCGTTTCCGCAGAGTGCTTAAGTTGGGCGTGCTTGTTTAGAGAATCCGACGGCGTGCTGCATCGGTCGTGCAGTAGCTGAAGGATCCACTGCGCTTTGTGGGGCGCGCGCAATTTTGATGGGAGATTTTGTTTTGATGTTTCAGATGCTGAAGCAGAACAACAAACAAAGGCAGTGTAGATGGTGGATTGGCTTTGGGTGCGAAGAAATGGGGGAGCGTGGGATTGAAGGGAAATCTACGGAGGGCATCACAATGAGTCTGGCATGCAGCATTGAAGGGAGGGGTGGTGAGGGAAAGAATAACGGTAAAAGTGAAGAGTTTGTGATGCTCAGATCTGTAATAGAGCAACAAAATTCAAAACTTCGCATCACAGAATGCTTGCAATTGCTGCTTGTCCTCGCTGTTCTACGAACTGGACATCTCCTCGAATCCCCTCAAAAATCGTGCAATTGCTGCAAGCCGGGATGTCGCAGGATCAACGACACCCAGCATCATCACCTCCCACAAACCAGCGTCTCCCGTACTTGGCGCCCACCGTAGCAGTAAGCTGCGTGACAAGCTTTTCCCGTGTCGCATCGGCCTGCATGAGGTGAGGGATCATGCAGCACTTGCAGCGCGCGGAACCGGCTGGGCAGTGGAAATGCGGAGATCGTGTAACGACGACCTGGCTCGCTGGGTTACACGACACCTGATTTCGAGGTACGGCGCGGGGATTTTGTACGAGGGGAAAGGGAGGGGATGATGCGTGGACTTGTGGACTTGCAGATGCAACTGATCCTTTTGCTGGGGATTGCGAGCTGGTCGGGATCTTCTATACAGTGAGATAGTTCTAGAGTTGGTGAGGACGGAATGGAAGACCTGCTCGATCTTGCCGATGAGGCTTTATCGTGAACAACCAATCTGCAGGCAGATGGAGGACTGGCCGGCGGCCAGGGTCTGATGAATCCAAAACAATAAATATTACCAAACGCGCCTGTTGGCGCCTGTTGATAGCGACAGAAGCGTAACGCAATCTTACTTTGCGGTAGCCGAGCAGACGATCCTAGAGCGGCCCGACCGCAAGCGGGTCCGCACTTCAAGGGACTGCTGAAATCAACACAACAGCGGAGCTTCAAAATCTGATAGGCGGGTAGTGGTAAGAAGGTTTTCACTTGTGCCGAGGACCTGATAATGTGTATCTTGTGTATCTCCGCCGTTTGGTTTTTGGCAGTAAACATCACTTCTCTTTATGGATTCTGCCAATGCCGAGCTGTTGTCTATTTGCGGAAGAGATAAGCAACCAAGAGTTCTAACTTGCAATTGAGATGAGATGGAAGAGACCGTACAGCAAACCGAGCGGACTGTAGAGCCGGACCATCAACGACCCCTCGTAAACGAATCTCGAGTGCAGGGTCGTGACAATTTTGCTCGATGCAGATCCAGGGCTTCTAGCAAGTGTCTAACGGGCTCATAACCATGGTCTACGACTCTCGTAGAGATGGTCGTTATCCTGGCGCTGACTGGGATCCATGCGCCCATTGCAGGCTAGCTTTGGCGATGAGAGAAATGACCAGATCCGCAGATCCCGACCTTGTTCGCCTCGAGGCTGATCCGCTGCACGCGAGCCAGCACGCTTATGGCAATCCGGATAAGCCTCGGAGTGTCATTTCGATTTGCGGCCTGCTGGTTGGACGATACCTTCGGGTCTCTCCACTTTTCCCGCAGGGTGCGCCCTGGATGATGAAACGGGCTGCATCGCTGGGCTTATGCCTCTGACGACCACTTTTTTTCCGGCGTCGGCCAAAAGATTTGTCGTGCTGATGCCTCGGTCGAAGAACACCTTTTCCGACCGACTCAATTGCATCTGTGCCGCGAGCTATCGTGACAATTATTATGGCAAAGGAAGATGCTGCTGTGTAAAGTTGTATGTCAGTTGTCTTTTGGTCCCATCGCTCTCATCGGTGGCATAGGCTTATGGTTACGCTTACGACCGTTTTCCCAGCAACAACTGACGGTGGTACCGATTGGTGCATCACACTGCAGATTAGCTAGTTCTTCTTGACATCTTTAACGCTTCGATGCAAAGCTTGCTTGCAGTTGTACAAGCACCAACCGCATGTAGATTGTAGATACATACAAGCTTCGTCCATGTCGGGGATATATGAGCAATAAGAGGAGACGGCAGACCTCCATTGGAAACTCCTCCTATGTCATGGTGATGATGGCTGAGACGTGGATGATCTCGACCGCGGCTGAACCACGGCGTCCAATTGACGGCTGTTAGAGAGGCAACACTCAGTGATACGCCGTAGGTGCGGCCATCCCTCAATTGCCTGCATATCGGCGCGCCCAGAAGTGGTGACAGCATCGGATCATCCTCGCTGTCGGTCGGGGACACGATAGGAAGGGTGCACGAGTACCGGTACATGGCGTTGGGGCAGAAAAACTCTGTTTGACTGCATCCTGAAGCTTTCATTTGCTGAAGCGCCGGTCGGGGACGGTTGTGGATGCGGTCAGAGGGCTACGGAGGCGGTGGTAGAGCCGAGCACGGGTATTTTTACATTGGTCTGTACTCTCCGTATGCGGGAATAAATTCGAAGAATAATTCGCGCACGTCACACCTTGTCTCTGGCGGAAGTTACCCATGATAAGGTAAGCTCCAGGTTAGGTTCGCTTTTTGCCTACGGAACTGACGGCATTCGGGGATCAAGGAGAAACCGCGGGCGACGATTAAGAAAGAATTTATCGGTTCCGGCTATGATTGCACGTACAGAGATACCTAGCTAAACTAAAATCAATCATCCACCTTGCTGCCTCAAGCACCGGGCAACGAGAGAACCGTTGCTCTTGTCAAGAGTCTCGGCTTACTTGGCCCAGTAAAGCAGAATGGGGACTGCCTGCGACTCGCAATTATAATTTGCTTGTTGTTGTGATTGAGTATGATTGCACTGGGGCCAACTAGTAGAGTAATCATCGGCCCAGCGTCAACCGGCGATGTTTGGGTAGATGGGCACTGGGGACAGCAGCTCCGTGGGCGAATGAGAGCATCGAGATTGCGGGACCCATGCCTGAAGGACTCCATGGGCAACCAGGCATGCCAGTGCAGCTAATGATGCACCTACCTGCACCGCTTCCAGGCGACTTGAGCCGAGAATGGTCAAGCGTGGGCCGGCGAGCGGTGCACTGACGAAATCGATCCGTAAATGCCGCTACCTTAACACTTTTTAGAGGAAGTCTGTTACGGGGGCCAGGTACATCTGTTACATGCGAGTTATCTCCCGCCGTAGTTGTACCTGCTACTTGAGAGGCAGGCGTCGCTCTCGTCGCCCGGTCACTGCGCTCACTGTCGGCCACTCGCTCTTTCGTCGAAATAGCAGCAGCAAGCAGTGAACCGTGAATTCGAGACTTCCTAGCACACTAACCCCTACGTACTAGTCTCACACTAATTCCGCCCTCTCGCTCACTCTCTCTGTCGCTCGCTCCCTCGTTCACACTTTTCCCATCCACACACAGTCGCCCGCGGCTTCCGTTAAAAAACCCCCTACCCCCCCCCCCCCCCCCCCCCCCCCCCCCCCCCCCCCGAAGCTTCGTTCTTCTTCTCCTCCGCTTCCCTTCTCCTTACCTCAGCATCGAACTTCGTGCCGGTGTGCCTTGAGACATCCCTCTCATCATCGCCTCGCCAGTCGTTGGGAGTAGTCCACCAAGGGACAAGAAGGATCAAGATGCCGGCCAACGCTGGTCATGACCTCGAAAATGGGGGTGCTGGAGACACTGGATTTGAGAATCTGGATGAATACTCTGCCTTGGTGAGATTCATCTCGACATACCGCGACTCCAAGGACATCTCCGAGACGGAGGATGACTCCGCCGCTACCTACAAGGCACCATGGTATGCACCATGGCGGAAGATGTCGAAGCGCGCGAAGGCGCAGGGCAAGGGTGCGAAGGATGAGGGATTGGTCGTTCCGGACGACTGGTTGAACACCGATATGCACCAGGGTCTGTCATCATCGGAGGTTGAGAACCGTCGCCGAAAAGCTGGCTGGAACGAAATTACGTCGGAAAAGGAGAACATGTTCTTGAAGTTCTTGTCCTACTTCCAGGGTCCTATTCTCTATGGTAAGTTTTGGTCCTTGTTTTGTGGTGCAATTGAGTGCACCATCACCATCATCATCACCACACCACCCCATGCAGCACCTCCGAAGCTGTTTTTGCGGAGCTCTTTTTTTCGCTTGTTTTGATTTGGGCGGGTGGCCTTCGGGGCTAGACGCTAGCGCCAAATTACCGAAAAATTACCGAGGAATGCGTCGCTGACATGGTAACCATACAGTCATGGAGCTTGCCGTCCTTCTCGCTGCTGGTCTTCGGGATTGGGTCGATTTCGGTGTCATCATCGGTATTCTTATGCTCAACGCCATTGTCGGTTGGTACCAGGAAAAACAAGCTGCGGATGTCGTCGCCTCGCTTAAGGGTGATATTGCCATGAAGGCGACTGTTGTCCGTGATGGCCATGAGACGGAAATCCTCGCCCGCGAGCTTGTCCCCGGTGACATTGTATGTTCATAGCCCGACCTCTGCGGCCACTTTCCTGCACATGCTGACAGTCTTTAGATCGTTATCGAGGAAGGTCGCGTTGTTCCCGGCGAGGCCCGTGTTATCTGCGGTTACGACGACCCCAACGGTTTCGAGGAGTACAAACACCACTTGGCCCTTGGCGAGCACGGAAAGACTGAGAAGAAGGATGACGAGGACGACGAGGAGGAACACCACATCGGTCACTCCCTGGTTGCCTGCGATCAGTCTGCTATCACTGGTGAATCCTTGGCCGTCGACAAGTTTATGCTCGATACCGTCTACTACACTACCGGTTGCAAGCGCGGCAAGGCTTACACCGTTGTCACGACATCTGCCAAGTTCTCATTCGTCGGTCGCACTGCCTCCATGGTCCAAGGTGCCAATGACACTGGTCACTTCAAGGCTATCATGAACTCCATCGGTACAGCGCTGTTGGTCCTTGTGGTTATGTGGATCTTGATCGCCTGGATCGGGGGTTTCTACCATCACCTTAATATTGCGACTCCCGAGTGGAGCTCCCGCAACTTGCTTCACTACGCTCTGATTCTCTTGATCGTCGGTGTCCCCGTCGGTCTTCCCGTCGTCACGACCACCACACTGGCTGTTGGTGCCGCCTATTTGGCTGAAGAGAAGGCCATTGTGCAGAAGTTGACTGCCATCGAGTCTTTGGCTGGTGTCGACATTCTGTGCTCTGACAAGACCGGTACACTGACCGCCAACCAGCTGTCTATCCGTGAGCCATACGTCGCTGAGGGCGAGGATGTCAACTGGATGATGGCCGTCGCTGCTCTTGCCTCATCTCACAACATCAAGTCTCTTGACCCTATTGACAAGGTCACCATCACCACCCTCAAGCGTTACCCGAAAGCGAAGGAAATCCTGCAGCAAGGCTGGAAGACCGTCCGCTTCACACCTTTCGACCCCGTCTCCAAGCGTATCGTGGCTGAATGCGTTCTCAACGGCGAGACCTACCTGTGCACCAAGGGTGCTCCCAAGGCTGTCTTGCAATTGGCCAACTGCTCCAAGGACACTGCCGATCTGTACAAGGCCAAGGCTACCGAATTCGCCCGCCGTGGTTTCCGTTCTCTCGGTGTTGCTGTCAAGCGTGGCAACGAGGACTGGGTTCTTCTCGGAATGTTGCCCATGTTCGACCCTCCGCGTGAGGATACCGCCCAGACCATTTCTGAAGCTCAAACCCTCGGTCTCTCCGTTAAGATGTTGACTGGTGATGCCATTGCCATTGCCAAGGAGACTTGCAAGATGCTTGCTCTTGGAACGAAGGTGTACAACTCCGAGAAGCTCATCCATGGTGGTCTTTCCGGTGCTATGCAACACGACCTCATTGAAAAGGCCGATGGTTTCGCCGAAGTTTTCCCCGAACACAAGTATCAGGTCGTCGAGATGCTTCAACAGAGAGGTCACTTGACTGCCATGACTGGTGACGGTGTCAACGACGCTCCCTCGCTGAAGAAGGCTGACTGTGGTATCGCTGTCGAGGGTGCCTCGGAAGCTGCTCAGGCCGCCGCTGATATCGTTTTCCTTGCTCCTGGTCTCAGCACCATTGTCTCTGCCATCAAGATCGCCCGTCAAATCTTCCAGCGTATGAAGGCTTATATCCAGTACCGTATCGCTCTTTGCTTGCACTTGGAAGTTTACCTTGTTACTTCCATGTGCATCATCGACGAGACGATCCGTGTCGAGCTGATTGTGTTCTTGGCCCTGTTTGCTGATTTGGCCACCATCGCTGTCGCCTACGATAACGCCCACTACGAAGCTCGCCCTGTCGAGTGGCAATTGCCCAAGATCTGGATCMTCTCCGTTGTTCTCGGTCTTCTCTTGGCTGCTGGTACCTGGGTCATCCGTGGTTCCATGTACCTCCCCAACGGTGGTATCATCCAGCGCTTCGGTTCCATCCAGGAGATTCTCTTCCTTGAGGTCTCGCTCACCGAAAACTGGCTGATCTTCGTTACCCGTGGTGGAAAGACGTGGCCATCGTGGCAACTCGTCGGTGCCATTCTTGGTGTCGATGCCCTGTCTACTCTCTTCTGTGTCTTCGGTTGGCTCTCTGGTTCCATCGAGGAGAACGGGCAACTCCCGGTCGACCACTTCAAGCAGACCGAGGATGGCTGGACTGACATCGTCACCGTCGTTGTCGTCTGGGGTTACTCGATCGGTGTCACCATCGTCATTGCTCTCGTCTACTACGTCCTCAACCAAATCCCATGGCTCGACAACCTTGGCCGTGCTTCCCGTAGCCGGTCCGACGAGCAGCTTGAGAACATTATCGCTCACCTGTCCAAGCTTGCTCTGGAGCACGAACGCGACGACACTACCGGCAAGGAGCGCTACTTCATTGCCGCCAAGGCCGCCGAGGCCGAGGAGGAGGACTAAACGTCTTCTGTGTCTCTCTACATACAACGCATGTCTGTGGATGAAATAAGATCCGCTTAGACTCGGTGCAGCAGTGCTCTTGAAAGAAAAAACCAAAATAGCTTCGATACCTGACATCCGGGCAAAGAGGTGGTGCAAGGTAGGGAAACCGTTTTCTCTGATGGGGGGGCTTTGGCGTTCAATTTGTGAACTGGAGTCGTCTTTTGCGCGCGTCGGAAATGGGCTACATATGCTACAAATCACACTAGACCGTTCTTTCTTATTTCCCCGTCTTGTCGTCTTGCATGTTGCTGCTGCTGCTGCCACTGCTGTTGCTCCGAATTCCCCGACGCACTGCAGATTGGGTCTCTGTGTTGTTCCTTGTTCTCGTCTGCGAAGAACATTGCGTTGTTGCGCGAATCGTCATCGTACTCTAACAGAACACCTAATTCCCTTGTGTATATACCTCTCTTCGCGCCTTGTGATAAATCCAAAGGTTCTTATTTCTACTAAAGGAGACATATTGATGCTGTGCAAATCGTCACGTGAAATTCGTCACGTAACTTTGATGCGATTGTGCGCTTAGGTGGAGATAATGGTGATCTGATAGCGAAAGTAATGATGCCTGGAAAGTGAGTCCATTGCGCAACTATCGATCGCCACTATAGATCGTGGCGTCCACTATTCCAACATTGAAGCCATGCAATTGCCCCCTTGTACAGCACGCAAGTTCAAAGCAATCATCTAGAAAGCCACATCATCTGAATCAGGAGATCCGTTCATTCGCATGCTGTCGTCTCGCATGTCCAACGCAGCACGTCAACATCTTTGATCATTTTCGCCACCCACTCAATCACTCACTCACTCAGTCACAGGTTTGTTTTCTTCATGATGGGGAAAGAGGGTACTGCAGGATGGCCATTGCTTGTAGGCTTGTGACATTGATTCAATGGTTGATTGAATGGTAAATTGATGGATTACTGAATAATGGGACAGTGCATCGGTTGGCATGCATTCAAAGAAGTACGGGATGGAGCAGGGTAAGCAGACAAGGGGGTCTCCTTCCATCTCATCCCTCTCCTTCTCTCGACCTTCTCTTCAGGTCACTCCGCCCCAATCCCTTCCCCAGCCGCCCTCTTCACCACCTTCTCCGACCACTTCCAACAGCGCTCCACCAACTCCTCATCCTCAACCAACGGACTCACCTCTTCCTTTCCCGGTCTCCTCGCCACAGCGACAAAATACTCACCTCTCACGCTCTCCCTCTCGACCTCCCTCGCCGCAGCCAGGTACAGCGTCGTCAGCGCGCCGGTCTGCACATCGACACCAATCAAAGCCATGACGCCGCGCACCACCGTCCCCGCCACAGGGACCTTATACAAGTCGCGGTTGAGCGCCGTGCGCACCGTGCCGGGGTGGCATGCGTTGACGAAGGCGGTTGAGCCCAGACGCCGCTGCAGCCCGCGCGTGAAGAGCACTGTGGCGAGTTTGGCGTTGGCGTAGCGCTCGTCTGGCGTGCGGAGGGGGTTCGTGGGCGGAGAGGAGAGGATGTCGTCGGTGTATACTGGGGACTGCGTCTGCGTGTGTGCGTAGGAGGACACGTTCACGATGCGCGCGCCGGGAGCGAGGGCGGGAAGGAGGGTCGTGGTGAGCAGGAAGGGACCTAGATGGTTGGTTGTGATGGTGCTTTCGAGGTGCTCTGAGGGCGTGAGCGTTAACTTCTGCGCCATGATGCCGGCGTTGTTGATCAGTATGTCGAGGCGGACGTTGGTCGAGAGGAAGGCTTGCGCTGCAGCTTTGGTCTGGAAACGTCGATCGTGTCAACCAACATCCTCAAAGATTGTTTTGAAAAAGAGTAAATACAGCTTTCAAGTCAGACAGATCAACGACGAAGACTTCTATTCCGCTGTTCTTCCCCTGCCGTCCCACCGCAGAGCGGATCTTCGCTGCGGTTTGTTCACCTCTTGCCTTCGTTCTGGCGCCGATGAAGACCTGGGCACCACGAAGGGCGAGTTGCAGTGCTGTTTCGTAGCCTATCCCAGACGTTGCGCCTGTCACGAGGGCTGTTTTGCCGGTCAGATCTGGCATTTGCGAGGCTGATGTCCATGTTGGATGGAGCTTGATGCGCGCATAGCCGGGCAGGAGAAATGATGGGAGGAGAGGCGTGGCTGGCATTTTCGTAGCCAGATAGGTAAGAAATTGAGAAGATTTGCGATAGAGATTCTTTCGAGAGCTGTCACAAAGAAGGAGGGAAGGTTAATATGAAGCGGTTGACTGTTGGGTATGAAATCTTGACACTGATGACTATGACTGAGGACAAAGGAGAACGGAAGTACAGAATCATAATGTTCCAAGGGGCTCTTTATTTATGCGATTTCGATGGAGAGACTTGACAAGCTCCCTTTTACTCACGTTGGTGCAGTTCTTCGATTTTGGTCTGTCGTATATGCAGCTGCAGCGGCCCGCCGGACTTTAGAAGCTTATCGGCCGTGCACTGCAGGCACCGAAGCTCATTGCGGCAACGCACAGATTCAGGCCTCCCAAGGCATTCGATGCAGCGTCCCGGAGTTTAGAAGTTCGGCGCCTCGTCGCTGACAGGTGCAGATGCGTTTCTAATCAGTAAAGAAATCGGAAAGACCGGTCCAGGAATCGTCGCAGGAAATACAGCTCTGGTCAAAGCCTGCAACTGCGAACGCCGGATGCTGCAGTAGTACTGCATCTTCATTTGAAAGACTCACTCCAAAGGCACTGAATATGCCTCAATTAAATCGTACACAGTTCCCATAATCTGCGAACATTTTTCCAACCACGACCAGTCCGCCAATGGCCGGTAATCCGCAAACCACCAGCACCCACCCTATGACACACCGATTGAAGAAGCCGTGGTTTGAATATCGTACCAGCATTTTCTCCAGATATGGGAGGAACCCCATACACATTCCAAATGCCAACCAAGTCATTGTCCATTGTCTCTGGGATTGCGTGCTATTGCCAGCCTCGAAGTGTGAAAGGAGTCCAATGACGAGCAGTGGAAGGCAGAGAATGGCCACTGCCAAGAGCTTCCAGACGTGGCACTTGCGGATGATGCGTTGTAGATTGGAACACTTTCGCTTTGAGTTGACAGAAGAGTCGGTTTTGCGGCATAAAACTCTGCCGACGACGCCATCGAATGTGAAGCACGTCCGACGAGTACATTCATCCATAGCATCAGATCTGCAATAGACCGAAGTAGCCGACAGGCCTATAAGTCAAACTGCCTTTGAGCATTCTGCTTGGAACCGATAATGCTGGAAGCCGAGGAGCTTTTGGAAAGCAAACATATTCGACCAGTTCTCCAGGCTGATCCTGTGAAGTGTTATACTGCTGTGCATGTTGAAATAAATACGAACTGTTTACCCCGATCTGCTTGACCCACCGGTCTCTTATAAGCAGGACTTCCTAGATAAGAACATGTTTCAGCTCTGTCGGAGTTCTCTTCTCTCCCAACCATTTTGCAGTCTAAAACGGTCTATTTTTCGAAAGATGGAAAGACACTTTACAACCCTATGCATTCTAACAGCATTTGCGTGACAAGAGGGCCTGTAATATGCGGTGAATATATCCAGAAATGAGAAAGAAGGGGACACAAGAGGAAGGAAGAAATAATGACAAGGGCAAAAAAAATTTCTACCAGAGGCTGTTTGGGGAGGACAGTACTTACTTGATTGAGCCGCCACATGGGCCGGCGGGTGTACGATTGTCAATGGTTGGGACTCTGGGTGGAGAAGTTCTTTAATGTCGACTATGAGAGGGACCCGCAACTCGGGCAAGGTCCTATTGTTCAGCATGGTTTAAAGGTTATTTCGCCATGCCGAGGCTGAGAGGTAGTCTCGGTAAGTAGTGTGTGATCTGGTGGAGACTAAGTCTCACGCAGGCTGCTATTTGCAGGAAGTTTCATTACTGCCGATGGTAAGTCGGGGCAGTTGCCTCGGCAAGGAGGTGGTCTCAGTATATTTATGTAGTTTGGATGAGACAAAGTCTCGAACTGCAGTCTGTTATTAGCATGAATCAATATAATAGCAGCCTCTGGTAGAGTTGGGCCATAGGCCCGAAGGTTGGATATGGGAGCTGAAAGTGAATCATATATCGAGGCCCAGGCGGCAGGACGAAAGGCGGATCGGCCTGGGGAGCTTCACCGCCCAATGCAAATGTATCACGCTCAAGTATTCAGGATATTCAAAGGTCAAAACTACAACATTGAGCAGGCTGCGGAAAAGAAAGCCGGAGAAGATGCCCAGAGTGGGAGCTCCGTTTTCGAGCATGAGATATTGCAATTAGAAGTTGCTACCAACTGATATTGCATGTTGGGCTAGTACCGCTCCCCAGTACGGTGACTGTGTTGCGGCGTAAGCGTTGAACCTCCGAGGGTTCTCCGCAACTACCTTACCACTCCCGCACAGGACATCGTAGACTGCGATCAATCTCCAAACTGCAGCGGGTTAACTCTACAAAAATAAATTATAATAGAGGCATCAGCAATCCATGGCGAGTTTCAGTGCAACGGTTCCATAAAACTGCACGTAACATGTTATACATTGCTCATATCGTGCCATCAGTGCTAGTATACAAAAAAGGGGCCACGCGCAGCGCGTCCGCAAGAAGACCCAACTTCGTCAACGAAGCTGTGGTACGAATCCAAAGAACATCCTGACCACGATCAATCGGGTCTCAGGTTGGGACAGTAAAACTGTATTGGCGTGTGTCTTAGACACGGAAAGCCCTCGCGTGCCGGCGAGCCTTAGCAGCCGTGGAGCTGCTGCCAGTAACGCTGTCGTAGAAGGTCGTCAAGAGCTGCGTCATCTCCTGGATGAGGTCTGTAAGGCTTGTGGCTGTCGCGCCCGTTGTGCCCGTCGCGGAAGCCGTAGCTGATGGCACGGCAGACGGGGCTGCAGACGAAACAACAGCAGCAACTGAACTGACGACTGGCGTGACAACAGCAGATGACGCAACGGCGGTAGGAGTGCTGACAGCGGCCACTGTCGACGCCGCAGCAGAAGACTTGCTAAGTGCCTTTTGAGGGGCAACCGTGGTAGTCGCAGACGCAGACCGGGTGACAGTGACAGTGGAGGTGCTGCACGCGGAACCGGAGACGGCGAGAACCTGGCTGGCACTTGCGGTTGCGGTGGAAGATGCGGCATTAACCGAGGAAGCCGCCGCCGAGGTAGCTTGGGCAGCGCTGGAAGAAACAGCTGCAGACGTGACCTGAGCAGCGCTAGAAGCAGGAGACGAGGCAACTGAGGCCGCAGCGGTAGCCGCGGGAGCGTTGCCAGTGATAGCCTCGGTGCCCTGGGTGATTGAAACCGCACCGCTGTACAGCGTGGGACCGGGAACAATGTAGGTTGACAAGGTCTGGTAGATGTTGATTTCGATGCCCGGGTCCGTCGCACCATAGAGGGCCGTACCAAGAACACCAGCCGGGTTGTCGGTTCCGGTACCTGTCACTTCGAGGTTGATGCATTGAGGGTAGTTCTGGTTACCGCCTTCGCTTTCGGCTGAATGAAGCGCAATGATCTCATGTCGGAGGACATAGTTTCCGGGTGCGATAGAGGATGGGATCTCAACAACCCAGCTGTTGTTGTTGGCAATAAGTTGATCAGATGCCCATGTTCCAGGGAGCGTGTCCTCGTTGATCAGACCGACGCCATCGATCTTGAAGAACTCAAGCGTTGTCTTGTCGACACTCTCACAAGGGCCGCCACAGTTCGCGAGGTAATCGATAACCGGACCCTTGTGACTTTCCGGCCACGGAGTCCATTGAAGTTCCACAGTCGATCCCGCGGCGATTGTAGCATGCGTCCCCGCAGGTGTGGCACCCAAATGACAAATCATATCCGGACTCGTGACATCGGACACAAACCCGTTACTTAGATCCTCCGGGACGGACCAACCGATAACCGTGGGGGAGGGTTCTGGTATTCAAACGATGGACTGTATCCCTGGTAACTGTATTGGGTCAGTCTTAGTGTGAGTAGGCTCGAAGGTGTACTTACTAAGTCCCATCAATGACAATACCAGACACGGTACCATGGGCATATGCTCCCTTGATCAAGCTGAGGGCTTTGAGCAAAGCAGCCAGGGAAGCTGTCTTGGTGAAGGACATGTTGGATCGTATGCACTTGAAGAAACGAATGGACTCTAGGACCCGATCAAGTATCAACGATGTAATGGAAGGGTGAATGGTACCACAGCCGTCAATCGATGAGGCTAGAGACAGTGTCGGAGAAAAGAAGAGAATGTAAGGTCACAGACCGCGAACAGTGAACGAATGGCAAGTGCTGGAAGACGATGTCTTGGTGAAGGAAGATGCAAAGGAGCAGCAGTCACCTTTATAAGAAAGATTCGCAGAGTGAGCAGGGACTAAGAGAGGCAGAACTTGAGCCAGCAACACCCCGGCGTGAAAGTACATCGTACACGAAACAGTAGTAGTTCCACGATACACGAGGTCAGTCTATCCCTGCATATATGCGGGATTTTAGAGCCTTGCAGTGGGCTGACTTAGGGACAGTGATTGACTTTTGACGTTATGCGTGTTCCTCAAGGGGGCGTCCAACGTCCTTCGTCGGCGACAGGTAAAACCGGCCAGCGTAAAGTCTAACCATTTGCGCCTGGCCGCAGTTGGTAAGTTCCCGTCATGATGGCATCCGCGCTGAGTCCAGGAAATGGGGACCCTTCCGATAGCTTCTTTCGCTTGGTTAGGAGGTGTTGTTCAAGACGTAGACTGAAGTCCAATAAAGCTTAGATTATGCATATTCGGGCGACATCCGAGCGGCAGGTGCAGCAAAACGTGTGAAGCAAGGTTCAATAAGAAAAAGCCCGAAGGGACATAAAACGAGATCTGTGGCATCGGCTCGCGGCAAGCGGGACCACCGCGGGTATCATAGTGGGGCGTCTCACCCCTGCAGGCCACGGAGATATGAATATCAAGGCTAGAATCAGATAGTCACTCCGTACGCCAGCAGGATTGATCTGAATTAGTTGGGGTTCTTTAGAGCAAAAGGAAAACACTGAAGGAATAGCAATTCGGCGCATAACGAAGCGTATGAGTTCGTCGTTTGAACGGGAAATTGAAAGGTGGCAGCGGGCTGCTTGGCGTTTCCGCCATGATGCCAGGGGCGTTTCAAGACCGCGCCGTTGAAACCAAGACCCCAAGAGAAACAGGAAGCCCAACATCGGAAGAGGACCTAGGTCAGCAATCGATGGAACTTGAGATGCACTTACACCGTCCAGTCTGCGCGAGCCGTCTAGAGTTGGTTGTGTGGAGATCTGAAAGTTCCATGGTGGAAACCAGCGAGCCAGCTACCTCGGTTGATTTGTACCGCCGTACTGCCCCCTCCAAGATGATACGGCTGTTCTTGAAGACCAAAGGTGCTGAACCTCCCCGCAGCTTTCTGCCGGTTGGCTCCAACAGGAAGCATCAGGGGTCATAATCCCTACGATAACACCAGCAGCGGACGCTTCAATCGACAATTTTCAAGTTAGAAATGCCTCTAGCGACCATGTACTGGCAATTGGCCCGGCCAGGCTGTACAGAATGTTCGAATGCTGAGTGTGCGTTTTATCTTCACAATATGGATGGCTGCAACTGTCCAGATGGGGTCGAGCTGTGCTCAATTTGCAACCAATCCCTCCCTTGCGATGTCCATACTTGCAGTTGGCTGCATGCACAAGTATGCATGTAACCCAAAGCCATCCGTCAGGATGGCGGATGAACCGCGAACAGTCGGCCAGCCTTATATCACTACAACAGTTTACTTCAAACGGCTCAAAATAAGCACGTGCGATGTCTTCTGTGACGGATATCAATACATCCGGACCCTCCATATGGAGGGGCACTGAGCAGTGGGACTTTGCAGGACTTGTCAACCGAATGCCTCAGAACGTACGGCGTCCGGAGGAATCCCGATTCATAGTTAAGCGCGTTGGCAAAGCGGGCCAACGCAGGCGGCTCCCAGTTTCCGTGGAAAGAAAGATCGTCGAAGATCTTGCATTCATAGCTGCTGTAGAGAAGAAAGCATGGATTGTTACTGCCGTTGTCGTGGAAGAGGTATCAGATCCACCGGGTCTGATTGTGCGGTTGGCTGCAAATCGGAAGTTGCCTGATTATGTTGAACCCGGCTTTAAGAGGATCTTGGAAACATTACACAGCGCAGCGACAGGGGGTCTGGATCCCTTTCGTGCTTATGCTATATCAGGAGAACCACTAAGTCTTTGTCAGTGCTTTCCCAAGAACAATGTGTGGAGTCGTTATTTGATCAAGTTGTGCAGCTTGATCGGCTACACTTAAAAGCACGACTCACACCACAAGGGGGAATTAGTCTACCGCTATGCCTCAAAAATGTCCTGGAGGAACGGTTGAGGGTACAAGACTCTGCGAACTTGCGGACCCTCATTCAAGATGCCGAACGGGCCAAGCAACTCTTTGGCGACGGAAGGTCTTCACGATTGACAAATGACGGCGCGACAATAAAGTCTATCATAAGACTTATGTACTCCATGTGCTATACCGATGGCTCAGAAATTTCCACGAGGCTGAGACGTCTACATACAATTACTGGGATCCAGCCGGCGTCCGACCAAGGCCACTGTTTGAAAAAGGTCAATCAGGTAGGACGCTACTGGGCAGCTTGTCTGTTCCTAGCGGGTGTGGCTAGGAAGTATAGAGACCTCTTCAGTTCTGTACATCTTGCTATCTTGAAACCATACTGTCCTCGGAAGCATGCTGACAAAGAATATCGAGTTCATGCTGAGGTACAGATCGTGCTCTACTATGAACTCAACGTTCCGGACATCTATCCACGCATCATTGCATCGAGCAAAAAGGCTTGCTATCTGTGCGACTTATTCGTGAAATATCACAGAGAGTTTGTTCTATGTAAGACGCACGGGCAGTGCTTTTCTAGCTGGACCGTGCCGAACATCCCCAACCTTCAAGAGGACAGCATCCGCCGACTCCGAGGTGCTCTGTCTGGTATGAAAAGCGAGATTCTAGTAGATCTAAAGAGATGTACTCGGGACCGTGCAAGGCCTCTTGACGTTAATCCTGGACTCAGCTCTGCTGGTGGAAGTCATGTAACTCTATCTAGTACGCAAGGCCTACCTTTGGACTCTTACACGCTCCCTCATCTATGTGGCAGCGTGGGTACGAACACTGCCGACCGTCCTGCATCTTCGAACAGAATCCCGACAAGCGAAGGCCAGAACCTACTATACTCCACCACAGCAAGCTCCCTGGCACAAGATCAGCCGCCAAACGCAGCGTCGAGCCTTCAAACTTTGTCTCAAGTGTCTCCGCCTACCCCTGTAGCGGAAGATCATGACAATACTTCAGCCAAGGTCGTTTCCGAGTCTGAGCCAGGTGTCCCAGCATCATATCGACCTGAAATCAATCTTGATCCTTCCACGGAGCATCTAGATGGTGGCTCGGAGGTCCTACTTCACTAGGAACGAGCAGTGTCACAATCAGAACCAACACAGCCATTCCTGAGCTCCCGAATGACAATTCTCGGCGGTCCCGTAGAATTACTCCCTCTACCCCGTTCGATGTCCTCGCTGGCAAGGCTCACGCCTATATCGAATTTACTGATAGCTCCGAAGGAGGATCTTCCGGACTGTTCTCGGAGGGTGAAGTCACTTGGCACAGATGCACTTCTGTTGCCAATGACGAGTCATTACTGAATGAAGTCAATGTAGGGGAGCTATCCATCGGAGAAGAGCGCATAATTCCTACCATGATATTGGCAGACGGGAAGACATGCGCTCTTTTTAATCTACGGAATCATGACAAGGTAGTCACTTACTCGTGCTTTTGGCAATGAAGGCTTTTCCACAAATGACATTCTACCTTACACTGATTTTCTTGTCCATTATCATGTCACAGCTGAGGACGTAGTTGCATCATGCTCTGGGGCCCTTGGTTCTACCAAAATGCCTACACAAATGTGGCTCGAAGTGTCAACCTCCGCACGTTATTATTTCCTCCGTATGGATTTGATTAATACTGGATATGGTGCTCTTGCACCTATGTGGGGGGCCTCCAGAATCATCGTTTAACCTGCCAAAGAGAAAATCAGAGGCTGGCGAGAAGAGAGAACTATAGGCAGATGATGTATTGACGACGTATCCCACCAATGACTAGCCCGTCAATAATGCAACCAGATCCCCCCATCATGATCGTCCTCGTTGTGGTTGTTCAGGTCTCCTATTTCTGTACCAATCTCGTCTTTCCCTTGCGCAACCCGGAGGTGCTTCGTCCGGCTATATCCTTTGCACATTCCACATCGCCCGGCAATGCTTTTGACAATCACATACTTCATACATACGAAGAGCGAGCCCTCTTGTGCAAACTGACATTCGTCGATCGTGGTGGTGCACGTATGTCTGCAGTCATAGACCTTGCGTTCTATGATACACATGGTGGTAGTTTTGTGCTTGCCGAGGTTGCAAATCAGAGGGCGAAGGAATCGTTCGGGTCAAGGATGGGTTATTGATGTTGTGCAGAGGAGGATGTATGCGCATAGTGCCATTGCATGGCGGCCGACGGGATTATATCAAGCGTATGAGTCTTCAAGCAGGTGTCGCAGGATGTCTTACATGCTGATGCATCAAGGCATTGTACAATCGGTCTATGTCTCACGTTCTTTGTCTATGGGAATAAGAATATTTGTGCTTCTTAAGGGGTCTCAATTACGCATAATACACCACACTAACATCGCAGCCTCGTGTTCTTTGTGATCTACAGACACGATTGAAGCATGATCTTATGCTAATCACAGCCTCACATTGTTGCACCCTCGTTGAGTCAAGTCTCTCATCTGTTTCGGCTATCTTCCCAAGGAAGGCTCGAATCTAGGTATCCCTGCAGGCACAAAGGGGGGCAGTCATTGTCAAAGACCCGTGGTTCATTGTTCATTGTTTATTGTGGGTTCCATGATCACACTCACACGTCATATCTAGGAAATGCAGGCGAGAAGATCTAACATCGGGGTTCACTGATACTGGTGATCCAACCTTGAGATGACCGAAAACATTGTGATGTTGGCTAAATGGTACTGTGATTTGATTTGCTGGGGTCTGACTTGCTGTCGGTCTGGATGTGTTCTTGGTGTCGTCTTGGTGGTTTGGCTGGGAGGTAGAGGAACGAAAAGACCTTGGAGGATGATAGAGTTTTGGGCTTCAGTCAGTCTGCAAGAAAGCGTGTGAACTACTGGGAAGCTCCTAGACACAGTCATCGCTACAGATAGGTGCGGAGAAACGACGCCGAGAGAGATATATCGCACTATACATCTATTGTTTCCGGTCATTGTTGCATAGTGAACAACGCCGAGAATACTATCACGGTCGCTAACTTCTTTGCAGCGATCACTCGAGAAGAGCTTTCTAAACGGCCATTGCCAGAAGGTACTGGAGTCATGTTGTTATCACTTTTTGCCTTTGTTATTGCATCTACAGCACCGGCCAGGGAGAGATATATCTTCATATTCTACCATCAACTTGACGTGCCGCTTCTGCATGTCTATCGATTTGCACCCCAACTGTGGTCAATGTGGGTTGTGACGCAGCCATATTTCTTGCCGATGAAGGAGACGATATAGCAAGGTAAGAGATACTGGCTGGCTTTGTTGACATTTGAGAGGGGCGGCGAATGGGGTTACGGTATGGAAGAACCTGGAAGCTGTTGATCTGGCTTTCCGCATAATAAGAGACGCCAGTATGGTCAAGGGCATTTTCTGGTCACGTATTACTTGTCTATGGTGCACTTCAAGGGTCGTGTGATCAATTGGATATGGAATATGTGAATTGCCAAAAGGAGTGTGTAATTTTCAGAAAGAAACACAAAAATGACATGGACTGCCTGCTTGATGAAAGTCCTGCTCCAGAATGCAAGTCCCACCGATCAAGCTGTGCAAAGAGCGTGAGTTGACACAATATGAAAGAAAAATCCAATGGCATGATGAGAAAACATTTCCAACAAGCCATACACCTATCCCTCAGCCACTCTCATCGCTTATCGTCCACCCTTAAGTAATTGAACAGCAAGACACAGTCTCGCCGCCGTACTTTTTAGCACAATCGCGGCACATCTTCTTCAAGTCCTTGCCCACGCAAACCATCGACTTCTTGCATTTCTCTGGATCGCGATGATCAAAGTAAATGCATCGAGTGACTTTGCCAGTCTTTATCGTATGCCAGCAGCGGCAACAGCGAATCGTGTAGGTTTCACACATACTGGCTGATGCCTTGGAGGTTGAGATGAACGAGGAAGGAAAGGAGGATGGGAGCTCTCACGAGTTGAAAGCTCGTGAGCGGTGGGAAATGGGAGCGAGGATTCTAGAATCGTTGCGCCGCTGCGGACATTTCTTCGGCATCTAAGGCACGTTTTATAGACGCGTTACAATAGGAGGACAACTTACAGAAAATATATGCACAGTATGGCGTACACAGTAGCCTGGAATCATCCTGCACAAGCCGTAAGCTGGAAGGATAGAGCCAAGCGCTTTGGGGCTGTGTATGAGGAACAATAACACCAGAAACAGCAGTTCGAGGAATTACATGGTCAGGGAAAGAATAAGGCCTGTAGAGAAGACAATGGAGTTATCCAGATTGACGTCGTAGTAGCGGTCCGTGGTTGCTAAGATATCGATGCATAACAAAGAGAAAATTGCCATTGTCCACATCTTATGGGAAGCCCAATCCCTGAAAGAACCCAGCTGGTGGACAATCACATTGTTCTCTTGTCCCACGTGATTCTAGAGTTCGTATGACTTCTTCTTCCCTTGCCTCAGTGTTCAGAACGCACTAGCCCCTTTTCTTCCTGCGTGTCAGCCTGGACCGCAGAACGAGGAATCATCATCTGCTTTGGTGCAGCCTCCAGCTCACCAGCGATCTCCCTCGTCCAGCTTCACCGCTTCTCGGGGATCTTCCATTCGTTAATTCTCCATATCCTTAGGAAGTCTCCCCGCCATGGCAGCCTCTTCCCATACGTTCAGTCGCTGTTCCGGTGGTAAAGGGTTCTTGAACGCCTCCTTGCACTTTGGACATAGCCCATATCCCACCTCCTTATCGCGAAAGTCTATTTCGCAGGGTGTCTGTGGGTAGAAACGTAAGCTGTTGGGACACCAGTCCACGTCCTCCCAGACCCCGACGTGGCAGTGGCAGATGTTGTAGACGTGAACGATAACTTTGCACATGTTTCTGCTACGGTGTTGTAGTTGAAGGAGATGCTGTGAGATGCGAAGGGGAGCGTAGTCTGCAAAAAATGGCGTCTTATAGACGAAGGAATGGTAGAGTCTGGAATACGAGAGCTTGACGTGGGCAAAGCGGGTTTAGAAGAAATATGTAGACTGGGAAGGCAGGCTTGCTGGTGAATCACCTCCTGACGGTTACATTAGTGAATGGTATCTGGACATCATTTGGACACAGGACCTGATGATGCAAGCATTGATCGCCAAGGGAGTCCATGGTCATTGAGAGCACATGCAGGCATCGACTCGGCGAAGCAAAAGGCATGAAATGTCCTGCTCAAGGACCAGCATCAGGCAAAGATGGCGTTTGAGTTTGCAGGAATAACTTGTGAGAATGAACTAAGGGAGAACTTGATAGTATTGTGTTGTACTGGCTATCAAGAACAAAAATGAAGGAAGCGCTTGCATCATCTTCCCAAGCAAAGGAGAACACTTGATATTATTGCGTTGTAGTGGCTATCAAGAAGAAAAATGAAGGAAGAGCTTGCATTATCTTCGCAGGGAAAAGTCATTCCTAAATAGACTGTCCAAAGACGGGAGCGTTAGCGTTTGATAATGATGTCCACTTCCTCTTCTCCCACCGGCATCGAGGACACCAAGCAAAGCAAATTCGCCGTCGAGCTTGACGTTTCGGTTCATGACCCTGAGCCTGATCGCAACATTCAGTGACATCTGCTTCATGGCCGCAGAACAAGTATTTCTCCGTGACGATCTTGCACATGTTGGCAGATCTGACGTCTCGTGACTATGCTGGCAGGATTATTAGAGTCTTTGTGTGCAGGAGTTCGTTGTCGCAGCTGTTTGTACCTGTGACAGGGGACAGGTGAGGTAGAGGTATATGTTATTGCTGGTGAGTCAATGGTGTGAGGATTATCTCCAGAGATGCAAAAGGAGGCATGAGGTCTATAAATAAGGGAGTGGTGCAATAGAAGGCAAGATTCGTAATTGTGAAGACAGGAAAGCGAAAGCAACGATTGCGTGGACACAACAGCACAAAGGTGGCTAGAGTGGGTTTTCACAATGCTGAATGTGCCTCCAAGCCACGGCATCGTCAAAGGAATAGCAGATGACGAAGCTTATCAGCTTCAGGGTGAATAATGAAGCCACGTTAAGGATTTGTAACCACATGCATCAAAGCTCTCGTACCTTAGGTAAAGCAGGAATGCATAGATTGTGGACATTAGAAAGAACACGCGGAGTAAATTGAAGCGTGTTCAATAAATTGGGGATAGCCAGTCACTTGAGTACGACTGAACCGGTTCATCGGCAGTGACCACAGAAAAAGTGTAGCTGTCAGTCCCACCAAAAGCTCACACTGAAACTGACACTCAGACTCCGGACATAGTGCCACCATCCTTTGGGGATATACAGCGCTTCAACTTCATCGAGCACGCCCTCGACATACTTTGCTTCCCGGAATGCGGGAAACTTTTCATCAATTTCCGCCTCATCCCCTTCGACGTCGACCTGGCTTGTATTACCCATGTCCACTCCGCCTTCCTCGACCCCGCGGGGATAGAGCTTCGCCGTCTCAGAAGGTGCGTAGAGGCGGACATATTTCTTTCCGACGACTTGGCATAGGATGTTGTAGTGTGGATCGGTGTGCAACGGGGAGATGGTCGATGCGGGACCAAGCCATGCGTTGAGCAAAGGTTCTGGTTGCGGACTAGGAGTCCTTGACTTGATTGAGGGGGTCCCTGATGGATTGGATAGCCAAATATAGTCCGGTATGCTGATATCATTGCGGAGAGAGGGAATTTGAGTGAAGAGATCGTGCTGGGCGAGGTATAAGACAGGAGGGTCTGCATTTGTATGCTCATCATGATTTGGAGAGTCGCTTGATGTCCCTATGCCCAACGTTTGACCTTGTTGGAAGTGCTTGGACGGAACGACGGTCGAACCATTGCCGCTTGGATGTGAGATAGCCTCGAGGAACTCAGCGAATGTGATGATTTTCTGGCCCCAGCCCTCGTCAACATAGCTGCGACCTGTCTCAACGGGCACCAAGCGCCGTCCGCCGCTTGTTTTGGAAAGTAGGTATGAAGGATGCTTCCATAGTTCTCTCGCTGGCCATGAATCAAGTATTTCCGTCAATATGAGTGGCTCATCTTTCAGGGCGGAAGGTGGCGGGTGTGCTACTTTCTTTAGAGGAGATTCGATGTGCGGCGTTGAGACAGGGGATGGTGGGAAGACGTCGGTGGATGAGAAGCCCTCTGAAGATAATTTTAGGCGTTTGTAGGGGCGCGGTGAGTCGTCAGGGCTATCGTAGTCATAGAGCTCATCGCCAGAGCCGTCGAGCCCCTGAGTTGCAGATTGCGGTTCTGAGTTTCGTGCTCCGTTTCGCTCAATGACTTCTCTCAAAAAAGTATCTCGATCGCCAACTGTAGCAATAACCTGCTCTATCAACTCTTCCCTTCCAGCCGCGCCAGCCACGATAAGCGCCATGTCTAGGATAGCAATGACCTCCGCGTCCAAGTCCGGTATTGTGCGGCCTGTTCTGCTGCTGTCCTTTGCTTCCTTAGTAGTGTTCATCTCTTGCGGAATATGGTGTTGTTGCCCCTCCTCTTCAGCCAGCTCAACGACCATGACCAGGCTGGCATCCGTATACAGCCTCCTCCATTTCACGGGGACATCTTTGTAGTGGTAGGCATTCAGTTTCATCTTCGCAAGGTTCAAGGCGTCCTTTGCACGGTTCGGCATTTCCAGCAGATCGCGAATGCTTGCTGGAAGGCTGTCCAGAGGATCGTTGGGGATGTGTGGTAGCTTGATCGGGCGATAGGGAGGCTGACATTCTGATTGCAGCAAGACTGAAGAAGTACTACCCCTTGAGGGTGCCATGGTTGTGGAGGAGGACTTGAGCTTCCTTGAATGCGTGATGCTCTGGTTCGTGCAGTGGAGGGGTAGCTCCGCTGGAGTTGCGGAGTGAGCGACGGAGGATTAGTCAGCAAGCTTTCTACCCCCTTTAAGCTTGCACTGGAATCCGCTCGAGGCTGCGAGGACAGAGACAAATTTGGCTTGCAACGGGGATTTAAGAACTATTTTTACTCTGTATATGTTGGCTAACTGATGAAGCTATAAGATATAGTTAATTACATCAAGGCTGTACCTGTCTTGCGGCAGATCCGAGAGATACAGTGAGTAGCCGGCCTCGACAAGCTAAGGCAGGTTTCCAAGCTCGATATCTGCTCAATATGGCCGATAGGATTGTGGAAACAGTGTTGAGTAGACGACATGTGGGCATATACTTCAGAAATCGAGTGACAACCAGGATCCACAACCTCATGGACTCCTCAGAAGCATGGATCGGGCCAGCCCTTCGGCGGCTACATCCAAGATCGTCCACTGGCGCAGCATGTCACGCGGAGCAACGAAGCAGGCATGGAACAATAAAAACATGGCCGGCAAGAGAATAAGTAGCTGAGACAACAATGACGGTGAGCCTAAATGCCCTTTAGCCATCCATAGTCCGACACGCTTTGAAGCACTCGTGCCTGCAACAAGGGTCAAAAGCAAGACGAGTTTCCTTGCATCCGATCATGTTGAAAGAGATGCAGAAGTCGCCCACATCCGGTGGAGAAGGAAGAAGCGGAGATGCAGGGATTGAGGACCAGCGATGGACCTTAGCACACATGCCACTGAGGTCGTTTCAAAAGCATTGAACCCCGAAGATGCGGTGAAAAATATGAATCATGGGCCCTCAAGCAGAGAGCAGTGATTGAGGTCATTGAACACTCAGTCAGGTGACGTACTGTAGATGTGTTGACGCCATGCTCCTATCCGCAAGACAAGGAGCAGATCAATCAGGGCCGCAAAACGCGCTCAGGATGCAGTGACTCAGGGGTAATGGTAAGACAGCAAACGGTCGACGCACATTGCGCAGACTCAATGGCGTATGCATTAGGACAAATGGCAACCGCAATACACCATGTCTGCCTATCGGTTCCTTTCCCGGCGACCGGCAGCCCAATCAGCGCCTGTGGGAGGGTTTGAGTGGTCTCTTGAAAGTACTAAACTTGCTGAACCAGCATTGTTGTATCTTCGTTGCTCGCAGATCAAAATGGGTCCGCTGTACTCCGTAGTGGCGCGGCTCCCTGGCAAGTAGGCAGCGCGTTTGCTGTTTCTACCACCCGTTTGCGGCTGGTATTAGGGAAGCATAAGCACCTGTACAACTGTGAAGCATGCAGATAGCTTGTTGGCTTATTGTTCAGATCTTTGTTTGCTCATGAGAATCCCGTTGATGAAGATCTAGAAGGACTTCAATGAGACAAGGATAGTGGCAGCACGTTTCGCGGACAAGGCTTACTGTCTCACAACGTCCGCGTGGGCGTCCTGAAGATGTAACCGGATGAATAGGTAGCAAGCCGTTTGGTCACGATTATATTCAGCGGGTATATGCATGGTCTTCTGGAAGGGGGTTGGTACTGTCACACAGCCTACAGCCATCAAATGGCCAGTACGACCTGAGACATAACAGCCATCCATCACAATCCAAATTGCCTGACCGGCCGAGAGCAATCCTCGCAGGGCTCTTAGAATACCAGAGGAAAACAGTGAATCTGACCATTTGGTACGCATGGCAGTCTAGGCTCAAGCCTTGGGGACATCCACGGATCGAAGTCGTTACCCTCACATGCGGGAGATCCGATGCTTTAAGATTGACTCATGCCGCCTTCCGCGCCGCTAACCCCAGAATCTCGATGAGGGTAGTAGGAATTGGGTAAGGCGGCTTCTTTCATCGAGATCCGAGATCCTAGCGCATCATAGCGCCTCGATGCCGAGGTACCTGAGGTATGTACCTCACTTTGGGAGGGGAACTCCATCATGTAAAGTCAGAGAGACAGGTATACACTATGACCTACCTTACTGTCGACAGGACGAGAGGATTTTGGGGTACCTTCTCATGTCAATCATATCTCAGCTGATAAAGTACAAGACAGGACTTGAGCCGTGAGGATGTCGGGTAAGACCCAATTCGTCTGTGAGGTAGCCGTTGCGGGGCACGGACCCGGGGTCATCCTTCCCTCTCTGGAAATGGACTCGAAATCGAAGATTTGGTGTAACATCCATGCAGAAAATGATATCCACAAGCGGACTGTGCTCAGATTGGTGCATCGCAGCCGGCATCCGCGTGGCTTGTCTCTTTCGAGCGTTGCGGCCGACGTGGACAGATGGGTGGCTCTCCGCTCTTCTCTCTTCCTCTTCGCTCTCGTAGCACTGTCCCATAGCAGGACACAGGGTCCTGTCCGTGCATCAACGCCGCTATGTTCTATTCGAAATCTCTGCCTACCTAATCGTACTGTATCCGTCAAAGTGGAAGGACTGGATTCCCCCCGCGTGCTTGCCTCTCCATCACCATTTCCATCGAAGCGATTTCAATCTTTGGTCCGCCGAGTATTGGATCATCAGTGAAAGGAAGGAACAGGCGTCTTACATCTCGGCGCGAGCTTTGGGGAGTATCGCTGGGTGGTTAATGACGGACCTTCCCCCATAACTTTGCGTAAAAAGAACAAGACCGCTGCCGGAGGATCACGAGGTCGAACCGGTTGTAACTTCCTCTCCTCCGTACTCTTATGCAAGCCGGCTGTAGTGAGATTACAGAGCTGCCAGGGAGGCACTGCGACGATCACGGCCTGCTCATCTCTTTCCTCTCTCACGTTGCACGCGGACGGGGATACTTCGACTTCCTCGACGACCTTGCAGTGGCCTCGTGTCACGTCACGGATGTGAGCAGGAAGGTTTAGCCTGCCACCGATATTCACTGCATCTTGCACCTCACATCTCACACACGCCCACATTACCCTCTCTTGAGTCCCTCTCCTTGTCGCTCACTTGCCCAGTCTCACACACTTCTCCAACTCTTACGATCTTTACACACACTCCTTACCATCTTAAAACCATCTACAACCTCTTCCTCTCATCTCAACCTGTTGACTCGTCTGGATTTCCCACCATTGTCTTCCATTGAACCAGAAGTTCTGCTCAATCTTGTCGACAAGATGGAGGTCCCCTCTCCTCAAAACGGTCGTTACCACTACTACACTGACGGTCTCGATGGCGTTGCACTCACTTACACGTCTCTCATCATCATTTGGAGCGTCACGCTGCTCATTGGCATTGGCATCCTCCTCTACCACCGTCACATCCCGCTCATTCGCATGCGCAATGTGCCACTGATCATTGCTTCGGTCCTCACCACCCATGTCTACCTTACGCTGGACTTCCTCGTCTACCCTATGAACGGTGTCTTTCCTTGTCAGGCCGAATTCTGGATCATGAACGTCTACTTTCCCCTCGGAATTGCACTGTTCCAAGCACACAATCTCCAAATTCTGGTGCAAAGTCTCATGCAGAAGTCTATCGTATCTCCAAGGCCCGTCGACTTCTGCAAGACCATCCGTGCCAGATCTGCAAGGTGGTATACGATCGATCGGTTCAGGTATGGCGATCTTGTCGAAAAGGCTTTTTATGTGATCGGCCTAGTTGCAGGCTTGCAGGTAAGCATTGATTTAGTAATCCAATACTATTCAGCTATTAATCAAATTGGCCAGGTGCTCATTGCGGCTGCGATCTTTACTTCATCACGGAAGTTTCATAGCCACTTTGGAAGTATCTCCGAACCGTCCAACCCCCAGACTTGTAGGGTCGGGTGGGAATGGTATGTTTAGGATATCCGCTTTCGTCCCGACTGTGTATCTGAGAGGCATAGGTTTCCCTCTGTCTTCTGGCAGGTCATTTGGACATACGGCTTCGGTCCCGCTCTGCTGTGGCAGATTCGTGACATCAAAGATGTGCACAGATGGAAGCTTGGTACTACTGTTGCCATAGTCGCAAGGTTCGTCTTCTATTACACCATCCACTCACTGTCCCTAAACTGACAATGCTAGTCTTCCTGGCACACCACTCTGGCTGATTGCGCTGTATGCCGAACAATTCGAGAAAGTCAACCATTACTTCGTTCCTCCTATGTGGTAAGTGTCTACGTCATGGAACTATCAGGCCAGCGGCTAAGTCCATCACAGGTTCGCTCCAGGCCTCATTGCAATGCAAGCGGTTGCGGTGTTCTTCCCCATCTATGACCTCTATGAACACAAGAGGAAGCATCTCCTCTTCGAACGCAAGTGTGACCCCGAACGCCCAACGAGCAACGGCATGGCTGTTCTGGACAAGCTGCTCGAGGAAGATCCCTCTCGCTTGGAGTCATATTCCGCAACTTACGATTATTCTGCGGAGAACATAGTTTTCCTGCGTCGTGTTCGTGATTGGAAGCGCTTGTGGAAGACCCTGGCTGGAGGACATACCCGCCAATAAATAGCGGAAGACACGGTTCGTACTCTGTTCTCCGAAGCTCAAAGGGTGTTTTTCTTTTGCGTCTATCGGAAATCCGTCACTATCAACATCAATCTCGAGAGCAAGCTTTACTTCAAACTCGAGAAGATGTTCAACCCAGAGGAGACTGCAGTGGATATCGATGTCATATGCCCCTGGGACGCATATGAAGGACAAGGACCGGTAGCGAATTGTGCTGCTAGTAGCAAGAGTGCAAATAGCAAAGCTACAACTGCTGTTGACACTATGGGCTTGGGCAGTCTCTACACCGATGATTTCTCCACGGGTTTCATGGGCACCCAGCTCAGCGGCGATAGTCAAGCAGATGTGCATCTCAACCCGATGTCGGTGGAAGGACCTATCCCTGATGATTTCGACTACGACGTCTTTGACAAGGCGGCGAAGTCGATCAAACTTTTGGTCTACCAGAACACATGGCCAAGGTGAGTGGAACAGTCTTGTTTGGCCCGCTTCCGCAACTGGAAATGCTCAATAGCCTTGATATCGACTAATACTTTCTCAGTTTCACCGAACGCTGCGAAATGTCTGGCGATTCCTTGAAGTCTTCCAGATTCAATCGTTTTCGGAAGATCTAGACGGGTTTCCGGGCAATGAGGTGTCGCTATCTTCGATACGACTGGCCTTGTTCCGTTGGAGGCTCCTTTTCCTGGCATTACGGAGGCCTATGTGCTTGAAAAGCTTTCTTGATATCAGGGGCATGTCGGAAATCCTGATTTCTACATCTTGCTCAATTGCTTGCATATTGCTCTTGCTTTGTTCATTCCAGGCTTGTTGCACATCACCTGCGCGCCGGATGGATCTGTCATTCATTTTGCTATGGCTGTGCAATTTTGGGGCTGGTACTTCCTCTTCTGAAGAAAATTAGTCTGAAACCATTAGGATCTTCGTCGAATAGGTTCCCAATCATCTGGGAGGTGCTTTTTGGCATGTCTGGCGATAATGTCATTTAAGACGTTCCGCAGTTGGATTCTGGCTTAATGCTCTCAATAGACCTCAATGGCTCTTCTACAGGCTTTCTAAGTGCCATTATGTAAGCTGCAACTATGGAAATAGCATCCCAAATGTGTTGCCTGTATATCCCAGGTGTTGTTCCCTTAAGCCGTAGTAGATCCAGCGACGACACGCTCAGGGGGTGAAAGTGAGGCCCGCAGGATGGCTGACTAATATGGAGCTCACTCCTCATATTCCGCGCACAGATCACCATCAACAGTCAACCATATCAAGAATCGAGCTGCGTCCAGTACGGCCTGCCTCTTCAAAGCTGTAAAGATGCTGGCCTATAACCTTCTCATTCATGTGCTCCTCTTGCTTATCATCCCAAGTCTATCCGCAGCCGAACACACCTCAAACTGGGCGGTCCTGGTCTCCACGTCACGGTTCTGGTTCAATTACCGGCATCTCGCCAATGTGCTGTCCATGTACCGGACCGTGAAGCGTCTCGGGATCCCGGATTCACAGATCATCTTGATGCTGCCCGACGACATGGCATGCAATCCGCGGAACGCCTTCCCTGCGACCGTCTTCAACAATGCGGACCGTGCGCTCGATCTCTATGGCGACAATATCGAGGTCGATTACAGGGGCTACGAGGTCACGGTGGAGAATTTCATCCGGCTGCTGACGGATCGCGTCGGGGAGGAGATGCCTAGGAGTAAAAGACTCCTGACGGATGACCGGTCGAATATATTCGTGTACATGACTGGCCATGGCGGGAATGAGTTTTTGAAGTTCCAGGATGCCGAGGAGATCAGCGCATTTGATCTGGCGGATGCCTTTGAACAGATGTGGGAGAAGAAGCGGTATGCTCGAATGTCCCGGTCCTTCAAAAGTGTGGAATTGTAGCCGGACTAGAGGCTAACTAGGCGCACATCAGGTACCACGAGATGCTGTTCATGATCGACACCTGCCAGGCCAACACCATGTACAGCAAATTCTACTCGCCCAACATCATCGCCACGGGCAGCAGCGAGATCGACCAGTCCTCGTACTCTCACCACGCCGACAACGACGTGGGCGTCGCCGTCATCGACCGCTACACCTACTACAACCTCGACTTCCTCGAGACGCACGCCCGTGAGCCCACCTCGCAGACGACACTCGGCGAGCTCTTCGACAGCTATGACGAGGAGAAGATGCTGAGCCACGCTGGTATCCGCTGGGATCTGTTCCCCGGTGGTGAAGAGGCCGGCCGCAAGAGGCGGCTCATGGACTTCTTCGGCAATGTGCAGAATGTTGAGGTCGAGACCCAGGCTCTGAATGACACTCAGAGCTGGAAGGAGGATCTCCTGGAGCTGGGCCGCGCTATTGCCGAGGAGCGGAAGAGGCACACCGCCGCAGGCAATGAGACTACGCAACCTGCCTCGTCTCACGCGGACGCAGAGGTACCGCTGCAGGATGCCGGAACCGGGAAGAATCCACTTCTGGAGCGGGATGGCTCCGCAAACACAGTGCCCCTATCGTCGTCACACCGCCGTGCTGGCCCCGTCAAGGTTTCCGCTGAGTCGTCGTGGCAGACGCGCGCAATGGGTACGGGAGCTTTGGCGGGCGTGGCAGCGCTCGTATGGTTGGGCCGGTGGGCGGATGGACTCAAGAGTGCATGAGCGCCAGCCCTTTTCCCATTTATATCTTGTTATACGTTCAGCGCCACGCATGGTATTCAGCATTGCATCTCTGGCGTTACTTTCAAGGTCGAGCTCATTCGTGGAGGGAAGCATGGTCACTTGGCGTTGGAGCGGCTGTGGGGTTCAATCAGATACCATAGCAAGGGATTTTCCATCGGCCGTATGCATTCGAAATCAAAACTAGCATATATCAAAAGAATCATTCGACTCTGCTGTCTAAAATATCCATCAAATCCGGTACAAGCACCGCTAGCATCCATTCATCCGTGTCAGGCTTTGTCATCGTCTCTCTACGCCAACGCACCCATAGGATCCCACAGCGGCAACACAGTCGGTTCCTTATCCAACACGTCCTTGATCTCCTTCGACACAAAGGTCGGGTCCACGACGACCTGATACACAAACTCATCGAACCACTTATCGCTCATGACGAACCAGCCGTCCGAGCCCGCATCTGTGCCCCAGCTATTCTGCACGCGCCAGCGGACCGGTAAGCCCTCGGCGTCGACATGCACAGCGGTCAACACCATAGCGTGGGTCATGAAGCTCTCGCCGGTGCGCAGGCGGTCGGCCTTGCTCAGGCCGAACGAGACGTTGAAGCCCAGCCGCGGGTCCCACAAGTCCGTGTCCATAATCCCCTTCTTGCTGTCCGAGAACTTGCCCACGTCGCTGCCGAAGAAGACGGGGATGCCGGCCCGCAGCATCGAGATGGTCGCGGCTTTCATGGCCGGCAGCGACACGTTGACGTACCGCACGGGCCGCCCGCCGACGACGTTGCCCAGCCGTGACACGGTTAGGTGCGTGAGCGGGGCGTGCCGGGGATCGTGCACGAGACTGAAGAGCGTGTGCACGTCGGTGCCGCCGAGGGCGCGGATGGCGTGTGAGGAGGAAAGGGATGAGGAGAACGCGAGCGGTGTGGTGGTGAGGCTCTTGAATTTGCCTGCAGCGTCGTAGTACTCCCATGTGAACGACGCCGTCGGGGCGGGTGGCGGCCCGAGCATGAGCGTAAGGATGAGGTGAATTTCACGCATCATCTTCTCCTTGGCGGCAGTGAGCGTGGACTTTAGAATCTCTGGCGTTTTGCTAGACTTGCTGTCCGAAGCAAGCGAGCGCAGCTTCAGCGCGTGTTCCCGCAGCTTGGTGGTGATGATGGAATCCATGACGGAGGAGTTCATGGCATTGTACGAGTCAGGATACAGGCTTTGGGGGATCTATGTCTCGTCAGCGGAGAGGAAATGAGGGATGAGTCGAAGTATATTCGTACAAGCCCATATTTCTCGACCAGATTGGCGACCATATCCCACTGTCCTCCGTCTCCAACGGGGGAGCTGAGTAAAGCCTGAACCCATCTTCCGTCTAGCTCCTCATCCACTGTATCAATGATGCTCTCAAGGAAGAAGTTCGCCTTCTCAAGCTTATCCCAGTAAAAGAGGCACGACTGGCTGAGCTCAAACTCCTTTAAGTTATACCGGCGCATCAAGGCCACCCGAAACACATTGGTACTGGCGAAGAGCCAGCAGCGGCCACTTGAACGCTGGTTCGTAATGGGACTCCCTTCGAGAGGTATCTTCACGTTGAAGTTCTGGGTGGCTTTGATCACGGTAGCCCGGGAGGTAAGGACGGTTCTGGCATCATTGGAGGAAAGCGCCGATAGTGCAAGGCGGTTCTAAGACGCAGCGGGATTAGATGACGCATCTGGGCGACCAAATTGATATACTCACCTTTGGATCTGCAAGGAGCTCCTTCTCCCACTCCTTGACACCGGATATGGAAACATCGCTGGAGGCTGGCTTATAGCTTGGAGCTGTAGCCGGTCAGTATTGTCTAGCAATTGTCCGTGCAATGTTATCTCACGGTCTTCTGCATCGATGTAGACATAATCGCCGTCCTTTTCGCTCCTCTGTGCAAGCTCCAATGCCTGGATCCTTTTGACGAGCTGCTCGTTGGCCGCTAGCTGCTGCCTAAGGGCCGTATCCGTGCGGACCGAGCTACGAGTCCGGCATGCTTCGTTCCTGGATTGATTGGCACCCATATCAGATATTGAAGGCGAGGTGGGTCTCTTGATGGGTATATATAATGAAAAAGATGGAAGATGCACTTCCTTCGTGCTATGAAGGTAGGGGAAGGAGTACGAAGCAGAGTTAGGACAAGAGCCGATGTCGGTGTTGATGTTGTCCCTGCAACCGGCGAGCTATCGCGTGCTGAGGCAGACGATAAGCCACCAAGGTGTCACAGATAAGCTTTCCCGCGCGTCGCCTGCTCTGATTCGTGGATCCCATTCCATTGGCCGTTCAGTTAAAATGTGACCTTCCTCTTTCGATAGTATCTTCGACTCTTAGGATATTGGGATTCGAAATGCGAGGCAGGCAGGTCGCAAATAATACATTCAATAGCTGATGCATAACGGAGCATGGTATATACACCTCATCCATCATTCACCACTCCGCCAACCCCAACTCGAACGCCAATCAAAAGCAGGCAATGCAGGTTGATGCAACTATGCAATGATGGGACATGACCCAATAACTCCGAAATGCCAAGCAGGCCACGCACCTCATCCAGGGAAGCATTTGAGCCTCCGCCCGTAATCCAATCCTCCAGCGAGATAATGAGATTTATCCGACAACGCTCTTGAAGCTCAGGCGCTCCAAGAATCCCATCAGATCTTCCTTTTTGACTTCTACAACGCAATGCTCGAAGCTGTCAATACGCACTCTGGCACCAGTTTCCTCCACGACTTCTTGGAAGGCGTTGCCAAACCGGTTTCGTCCTGTACCAGTGTCGTCTTCATCGTCTTCTGGCTCTTCGTCTTCCGACTCATCGCTCTCGCTTTCGTCGCTACTTTCTTCCTCCTCTTCATCATCTTCTTCGCCCTGACTACGCTCAGCACGGAGCCGAGCTTTCTCGTCTTTTCGTGCTTTGCGTATTTGATCCTTCTCCTTTTTCTTTGCCTCTTTGGCTTTCGCCTTCTCCTCTTTTCGCTTGCGCCGTTCTTCTCTGTCCGCGTAATCCAGAGCTGATACGCCGGAGCCACCACCAGTACCTACAACAACGTAGACGCCCCGACTCTCGTTCAGTCCTGCCACCACCAAAGGCATCGGTTTTTTTCCTATCTTGCTGCCGTCTTCCGCCCTACCGAGCCGCTCACCCTTGACCTCAGCAACAGCCTCGCCCACCCAGAGCGCAAGTTTGATTAATGCAGCGGGATGAGTGAAGAGTTGGACATCTGGGCCTTCCTTCACGACAGTCATCCTGAAAGCACGCAAGTCTCGAATCTGACGCTTTTCGAGTAAAGAGGTGCCGGTGCGAAGGATGGCACGGTGAAGGTGCATTGCTGTAGGAATAGCAGACTTCAAAGCATCAATACTGTAGCATGTCAATATATAAACAGACGTAGAGTGGGTACGGAGGGGGGTTTACTTTTCCAAGGCATCATAAGCCTCCCAAAACCTGCCCACCCATTCTTCGCCTTCCACCTTACCACCCTCGTCCGCAAGCTCCCTGTCTCCTCTATCAGTCCTCCCACGGTCAGTTTCGGAGCCTTCTAGCCCGACTATCCCATGTTTGCCAACCTCAAGGATGGCTCCAACGATCACACCGACGTCTGTTGCACTCAAGCAGGCCTTCCAGCCCCATGACCGAACAAATCCCCAGCCTTCACCGGCTTTCCCTTTCTGCGGGACTAAACCATCCAGACCGTAGACCGGAGCATACTTCAACAGTCGATCTCGAAGGCCCCGCTTGAGGTCCATATCCATATGAGGATAGTTCTGTTTGCATTGAGCCAAGCTAACGCCCATTTTCGCCAGCAGCTTATGCAGACGTTTCCTCCCGGCATCACTCCAGATGTGTAATCGAGCAGATAGATATGGCGAATGCAACATGCTCTCGTAGAGGCTCCAATGTCGAACCAGCAGAAACCGGGGTTCTGGTGAAAGTCGAATCGAGTTGTCCGTAGGGCTCCGAGCGGCTGTCTGCATCAAACCCTGGCTTTCTCCCCGGTTTGCGACACGGCTGCCAAGCTCTGGTGGATTGAGACGACGTACTTCATCTCGCAAAATCATCCGTATCCGCTCGCCTCTTTCGGTGGACCAGCTTGCCGGGGCTGTGTTATCAGCGGATTCTATAGACAAGCCAGACACAGTCCGCCCATACAGGTCCATGCTGCTCACGCCGACTATGGTATGCCACAGTAGATCGTTGTCTTCGCGACCCAACTCTGAAGCCAATGAATAGAGCATAGATGAAACTGGTTCGGAGTACGTGGCACCGAGAGAATAATAGTTTCGTAGGACGGTCTCATGCTTTCGGCGTAGTCGAAGCAGGCGCTTGCGTAGAGTGCGAGCTGACGGCTGTGGTACAGGTAAGGTAGAGTTCGGCGAGGGCGAAACAGAGCGTGAAATCGAAGGTGAAGGACTGTCTTGCATTCTCCTTGGAGGTTGTCTTGTAGGAGAAGAGGATATTGGAGTAGACTCCTCACGTTAGCCTGCAGGTCTAATCATGAAGCCGGGAATCCGCTTACCGAGTTGCTTCGCCGTCTCTGCCTGGGGCGATCTTCGTCATCTCCGCTCTCTTCTTCCTCTTCCCTATCAGACCATGACTTCCGCTTTTTACTGCGGGAGCCGCCATCCTCATCATCTTCACTTCCGCTTTCCCCGTCACTAGATTCGTCATCATCCTCCTCAATTGGAGGCATAAGTTCTAGCTCGCAATAAGCGGTTCTTTCCTTCTCGAGACCTTCCTCGATGTCGCCGTCGTCAAAAACAATGATCCCTCCCTTTCCAGGGACATAACTTCTGGTGATCATGCCCTTCTCCACACCACGTTCTGTGTTGCCGTCGCCCACCTCGGAACGCCCGCCAAAGACGTTTCCTAGGTTCCAAGGCCTTCTTGCGTCAATAACCCACACCTCTACCCCTCCCATACCTCCCCCTTCACCCTCCTCGTCAACTTCAAGTCCGAGTACGGCACCTAAGTCGACCAATCCACCTACTCCTAGGCATACCACGACGCCTCCGCTACCGCCCTCGGTTGTGCGCATTGGGCGAACCAATTCTTCCCCGCATCGCGAAAGATCAGTGTAGCCCGAGACCGGTTGGATTTTGTGAGGAATGTAGTCGCGTTTGAGAAGAGCCGTGAGTATTCGACAAGCACATAGGGCGTCAGGATCGAGCGCGACGAGTATCAATGCCGGTGGAGACAGTGGATGCGTGTTTCGTAGGAGATGCAGGTAGAGATGGGTTATCAGCGAGCGCGGGAGAAACATGCTGTCTAGTATGCAATGAATAGCGCGTCGCTGAACCGAATAGTAATGGCATTGGTAACTGTAGATCCGTCAAGCAGGCATCCTGTCTGTAGATATTAGACCCGCATCTTCCAGACTGTTGTGTCGATTTGAGTTGAAAGGCACACGAGTGCTTTTGCTTGGGTGTTGACGAAGGCGAAGTAAGCGGTAGCTGGTTCGACGCGTCGCGGATCGCGACAACCCAAGCGAGTGAACCTTGTCTAGCGCTAGGGGGCCCGGTGCATCACCTACCTTACCTCCACCTTACATCATACCGCGCTGCTTTGATGAGTCTGTTGCACAACCACAGACGTCTTACTGCAATGATTGAAAGTCTCTTGCTTACAACCGACGGGAAGAATGTCGAGTCTGACCACAATCCAGTCATGCGTTGAGCATTAAGGGCAGTGGTAATTTGCCGTTGGCATGCTCTTCTGAACGGACTGTCCTTCGAAATCGACCTCTCGATATGAGTGCGCTAGATGGAGCCATCGCCAGGCGGTAGCCGAAGAGATTGACGACTTGGGGGCTTGAAGAAGATGCTGGTAGTCACCAGAGATATCACACAGGGGTGATGCATGCCAAGGTCAGGCTCTAGGCAGAAATATGTCTCCGATGGCAACTTGTAGTCGACATAGGGCAGCTAGTTCTCCTCTGACTTCCAACTATTTCACAACTTTGTCATGCTCAAACAGTTATCATAGGCATGGGGAGAGGTCCAAGAAGTTGCAGTGATTGCAGTGACACTTTCCTAGATGGGAGTCTATCATCTCGCTCTGTCTCATTAAACACGCAATCCCAGAATCACCGCAAACTATGCAAACCGACAGCAATTCGCGGTGTTTAGACCGGATTGTCCATTTACCACTGACACCTTTAGTCCTTATAATCTCCTCCACTTCGTTAATTCATGAGTGCTTGTCCTTCAACCCGCCAACCTAGCCTCCACCTTCTGTCTCTCCTTCTCCTTCAACTCCCGAAGTTCTTCCTTGCTGGCATCGTATCTGGCGCTGACTTGGTTGAACGGATTCTCCTCGCTCTTCTCAAACTCCTTCCGGATGATATCGATCCTCTGCTGTCTCCGCAGACCCTTCTGCTCTGCCTCCAGCTCGGGCATCCGCCGTGCCTCGTACGCGGCATATGCAGCCTTGAACCGCCTCTCGGGGTGTTTGTCGATCTTCTCCGCCGGGCCAGCCGAGCCTGTCAGTGACAGCGCATCCAGCGCATTATCAATACCGGAAGCGCTGATAGCCGAAGGCTTCGCTGAAGGTTCGTCCAACTGCGATAGATCGAGACCACGGGTCTTCTTCTGTGCGGTTTTGGCGTTTGCGCCTTTGGGTTTCGAGGGTAGTGAGGCTTCTTCTGCGGCCAGGAGGGCGTCCTTTTCAGCCTTCTTCCGAGCGGCTTCGGCTTTCTTTTCGGCTTCAGCTTCTCTATTCAAGAGCTCTTTGTTAGATGGTGTTGATCATGGTAAGCGCGCAAAGGCCGGGGACAACACACTTTTTCGCGTTGCCTTTGGCACCTTTCTGCCATTTAGCATCCTCCTCAGCGGCGGCTTTGGCGTTCTTTTCGGCTTCCTTCTGGGCGGCCGCCTCCTATAGCAAAGTGTATGAGCAACGCCATCATGTGCACCCAGAAAAATATGTGAAAGTACATACTGCTTTCTTTGCGTTCCCGGCCACCTGCAAGGGTGTGTTAGCTCGGAGAGTCATGGCGAGCCAAACGCAGTTTTATCTGACCTTCTTGGTATTCTCTCCTCCTTTCTTGCCCGCCATTTTTGTTCTCTGCCGCTATATTCCGGGATGGAAGTGTGGAAACGCGGATGTTGTTGCTGTGGTTGTGCTTTAAGGGAAAAAGGGATCTAGGGATGACGATGAAGGGGCGGAAGAGCACGAGCATGCCCGATGTCGCTCAGCGGGCGGCTAAACTAAATTTAGTTAAGGGCGCCCTGAGCTGCACCCCGAATGTTCCCTTCCCCGCATCCTTCAAACAAGAACTGTTGTCGTTATCGCTCGTTGTCCGGCTCTTGAATCCAGGCCTGGGAGCATATCAGGGTTCTATGTGAGCGCTTTGCTCTACTGCTTACAGGGAGGCGCTATGACCTGTTTCCCTACATGTGTCGAGGTGGACATGTTAGGAAGCGGGTCAATTTGTCCGCTGGTGAATTGGCATGTGAATATCCGGTCTATGAACAGTCCATCAGTATTTGAACAAACTTGCGCCTCAGTCGCTAGGATCAGCCTGAAAAGAACAACTTACAGTTTGTTCTTAATCATTGTGATCCATCGTACCACGTAGCCTGCTTTAATATACTCTCGGTCGACAAACTTCCTACAGGGATGTAGTGATAAGTCGTTCAGGCAAGTTCCAGCCTCCACACAACCTCTCTTCGAGGGTCAAATACAACCTATTCCGCCCTCCTAACCAAGCTTAGAGGTCAATTCTTATCTCTTCTCGTCTTTGGCTGGGTGAGAATTGATTCAAGAGCCGATTGGCAGGACAAACAACATCAGCTGTTCGTACGCAACTGAGGGTCGGGTGGCCGCCTGGTCGCCTACTCACCGCCAGGCCATTCATTGGCAGGTGTGGTCTCGCCCCCGCCATCCGGTCATCTGCCAGTGCATTGAACCACAATTACTGCTGGCTCCCGTTTTCCTCTGCAGGTCCTCGATTCTTGTTGTCATACATCGAATCTCATGGGCAATATGACGCCCGCAACAGAGAGCACAATCGCTGTTGCAGGGCATGGGAAGAAGCTACATCTCCAAGATCTGCCTGTAGAGATCCAGAAGGCTCTCTTTGAACCTGTACTTCAACCCTATCCTATTTTGAGACTCTCGCTAATGTTTCGTTATTTCGTAGGCTGATGATGCGGATCTTATATCACTCGCACTCGTCTCTCGACACTTCCGTGACATTGCTTCCTCCCTGCTCTACCGAACATTCGAGATCCTCTTCGGGCGTGCCGATGACTTCAAAGATGGTACTGTTGACAGCCTTGGCTGCGGACTGGACACGCTCGCCAGCAGCGAATATAACTATGCTCGGCACCTGAAAGAGATACACATGGACACAAACGGGTTAGGGGATGAAGGGGAACGTTACTCCCTCTATTCGAGCTCTGGTAGATTCATGAGCACCTTGTTTCTGCTGACGCTTAGACGGGCTGTTGCCATAGAACGATTTTAGTATGTCAATGGAAGCGATCCCTATATAAAGATCGTATGCTAACAAAGGACTTGTAGCTGGAATATCAGAGTCGAGCTAGATCGGCCATTGTTCAAGGAGCTTCACAAGTCCCAGGCACTCACAGACCTTCGTGTTCGGCTGCAATCTGGGCCTTCGATCTATGAAGAACCTCCCCCACTTCCTTTAACTAAAGAATCCGGTCCAGTTGCTTCGGCCTCTCCTGCATCGGGATCCCTGTTATTAGTCAATGGTATGCCTTTGTCACTCCCACTACCGCCACCTCCATCGTCTACTCCCTATAAACCCCCGAAACCGCCATCGCTGGATAATGGCAAACCACAGGAAAGAACTGAGCCGCCGACCTTTTCCGGTTTCCGTCACCTCTCCAACTTGGCAGTTCTTGACATTGACTCCTTCGAATACATTCCAGAGATTGCAACCTGCATTCGCAATTGTGCCACGACACTGAAGCGATTAGTACTTTCTCTCTCGGAAGCTCGAGCACAGAAGGCTCGCATATCGCCGTCGAACGATCTGGATGATATCGAGCCGCCTGAGGTGGACGACTTTGCGAATCAAGGGATCGATCTACCGCCGCCTCCACCTCCTCCCCCGCCACCACCACCTCCTCTTATCAATACAGCATCTACTCCCGCCTCACAGGAGAACGAAGCCAAACTCAAGGCTGAGAGAAAGAAGCAAGAAGCAATTCTTGGAAGATTGTTTGGTGAGGAAGAAGTGGAGACTGATCACATCGACAAGCATAAGGGGTTGGATGAAGCGAAGGATGATGGCAGACCGAAATTCATGGTCTCTCGGGAGTTTCTTAAGACTATGAGAGCTTATGCGGACAAGTTTCCGCCTGGGGCGCGCAGGCGATTTGAGAAGATGCTGGATGAAACCTGCACTGAGGCGGATGTTGAGTCCAAGTCAGCCGCGGCCTCTGATCCTAATGCCGCTGCGGAGAGCAGCGGCGCAGTACAAGTATCCCAGAGTGAGAATGAGAACGAGGCGGCAAATGCAACAAACAGCTCAGAAGATGAGAGCTCTGCAGGAAAGGAGGCTGACACCCAAGATTCTAAGACACCAACAATATCGCAGACATCAGTCCTTGAAGGTAAAGACAAAGACCAGTCAAGCGGCAATATTGGACAAGACACCGATGATCAAGAAACTCCTGGACTCTTCGACAAAGCTCCGGCAAGAAGCCAACCCAGGGCTTCCTCGTCTAGTAACAAGGAGCAGATAACGCCTGATGACATTAATATCGCTGTACCGGACATTATCGAAGAGTCAGATGGTGAGGTGGAGGGCGAGAGTGGAGGTCCAGTCGATCGTCCAAATGCTGATGCCACAAGTGAAAATGCTTCCCCCGAATTGTCCAATATCCAGGCCGGTAATCTTCAAAGCATCAGCGGAGATATATCCAATCAACAAGTAACTTCTTCGGATATTATCAGGCATACTGCCCCTGCACCTGCAACAGCGGAAGTATCACCTCTCCAACACGAGATCGAGGACTATACCAGAACAACGCGGAAAATCGGACTGGAAGAACTTGCTCTCTACCTCATCCCTATACGGGCATCCGTTCTAACGAAGCACATTGATATGCGGTCCCTTAGGACCCTTACTTTGCTAAACGTTGGCCCGCAAACTGCTCTCTTCCGAAACTTGTCCGCGCTTAACAAGGAGCAACCTTTGAACTTGCGGGCTCTTGCCACAGATCATGTTACTATGGCATTTCTCAACCTCGTTGGTGAGCTGGAGAAGGTCACTGTTTTGAACCTTTTGCAACGGTCGGTGACCAGAGCGGTGGTTGAGAGCTGGGCGCCCAAGACAAGTGTTACGGATCAAGATATTCGAAGGTTGGCGTTGAGAAAGCATATGAAGCATTTGGAGAAATTGAGGATAAAGAACGAAAGCGATTGGACATGGGACCTGACCACGAAGACGACCAGATTGATAACTGACCGCGGTAAGAATCTGACCGATCTGGGTGTGTCTCTTGATTTACGGATGCTGGTACGAAGTCTCCGATCCTGATAAGCACGCATCTTGCTGAATACTCTAGCACATGTTTCTCCAGCATATGTCACCTATGATCAACCTCCGAGCGCTACACATCCTTGCTTTCCGTATGGATGATACATGCCGTACGGTCCTGAGCGAAGTACGGAACTTCATCACGGATACCGTCTCCCACAACCCTCATATGTCCCTGGAGTATGTTGCCCTCCAGGAGGCTCTTGAGCGATTGGACAAGAGTGCGAGCTTTGCAAAAGAAACCGAGTTGTTGAAGAATCCTGGCACAGGGGCGGCTCGTCCGGGCAATCCGTGGAGCCAGAGTCCTGCGAAGACAGCGATGACACGAGTGATTATGATCTTTATGATCTTGAACTCAAGATTGAGTGTTGGGAAAATCTCAAGTTTCACGATGTCAGTGACGTCTGGCTGTTTACAAAGGAAGTGAGACGTGGATGTCTCTAAATGACCACCGCATAAAGGGAGTTGCTTCTGATGGTCTATCTTCGACATACCCTCCTGTCTTTGCATGTTTCATGGCGAGGGCGAGCCTTCGTTTGTCCCCTAGCTCATTTGCTGGGCATTGGAATTACACCTTTCCACTCACTCCTTGCATCTCTAGCTGAAGGGGCTCGAGGAGTTCATATCAGGCGCGTATCGGCCGTGGGTAAGCTTAGGAACGACGAATTACGTCGTACGACTTATGAATGACGACTGGGGACGAGCATGGAGTGATACCTAACCCACTTCAGGGGGAGAAGGTGCTGTGGTTTCATTGCAGGCCACGAATGGGCACCGTCTCTTCTGCAATCTCTAATCACATCACATGAGATGGCTGAGCTAAACCAAACTGCTTTTGCTTCTCAACGTATCGTGAGGCTTGAGCCTGGCTTAACTGTAAAAGCACGAATCATCGTACCAAATCGCAACCCTGCTGCGTGATTGGAATACGGAGTACCCTCATGCAAGTCAAAAAGGGGCACACGTTCGGATGAGTTCCGACGCATGCCTTTTCCCTCCTGATCTTCCACGCACGCAACACTCGTCCGGCAGTCTCGCGCACATGCCGAGAGCGTCGCCATAACCTCGTATCTTACCCCTGAAAATCCATCGCTCGCCCTCCCTCACGCCTCCTTTTAGGCCCGGCATACCCCTGAATGCCCAGCCCGACCTCATCCTCGCCGACCGTCTCCGCTGACTCCCGGGGGACCTGGCTTCTGATCATTGTGCGCGCACCCGCAGAAAGTTGCATCGGGCCTAAGAACAAAGTAAGGTAAGTGGTTACGGGAGGTGAGAGCCGTTGCAGGGTTCTGGGTTGGCGGGAGTGTGATTGGTTGAGGCCATACGGTACTTTCGTGGGTTTTAGGGGCAGGGCACGCGACACTGCGAGTCTGCGACTGTCGTGTGGGTCGGAAGGAAGCAGCTAAAGCTGCTGGGGCTTGACCGTCACAGATCAGCCGCGGAAGGTGACCTTTTGGGGCGATTCTTATTCCATTTGCGGGTAAGCGGCCTGTGAACATCTACGAATAGGGCATTTGACATTATCTCTCTTCTCTGCCATTCGGCGTGGGGTTTTGAAGTCCAATATCAATTTATGCAGTTCAGTATGCTACTCGTTGAACTTCGTAGACGCCGTGCGAGTAAGGGCCGAGGCAGAAAGACGTCGCACGGGGGTGCGTTTTCTGCCTTGGCAGGGTTGGGGGCTGAACGAACGCTCAGATGCGCCGCAAACCGCAAAGACTTTTGACAGTCCGAGGGAAGGTCTTATCACCGCGTCGGCGCCGCTGTGATGTTCCGCACTGATTCTGCCGCTCGTGTGCCCACAAGGAACAAAGGAAGCTAGGAAGGGCAGTAAACGGAATCATGCAGGAAACCACACGAACAGAGCTTCTCGAACAATTTTCCGTAGCACCACGACTCATTCCTTTGGCGTGTCCTTTCGGCTGCGGCTCGCCGGGAAGAAAGGCTTTTTTGTTACATGGTAGAGCGAGGGTAGCGCCCGTCCTCTGCCTTCTCTGCGAGCGCCTTATCTGGGAACAAGAGGCCGCTACTGGCACTGGGTGAAGGGTCGTCTGCATGGAAAATTCGCTGGCCCGCGGTGCTTATTTCTCGTCCGGCTGAGCGGCAGTCAGTTATTGTGTGCGCACTGCGGAGCAGAACTCTGGGCCGAGAATGTCGGGGGCTCGGGGCAGTTGAGACTTTGACAGTTTTGGGCCAGGAAGAAGCGCTCTTGGGCCCCACCCCGTCGTTATCTCTCTCTGCTTGCTGTGAAGAGAAGCTAAGCGGGTTAAGGTTGTGCGGCAGCCAGGATCCGGAATAACGACTTCGACCCAGGAACGCTAGGCATGGGTTCAACCCCAAGTTCACCACGTTCTTTCAGACCCTCGGTCCCTCGAAAAAAGAGATCCCTGAGCGACGCTTTGCAGTTTCTTCTCCTGAATGAGGCGCAGGGGTTACGGAGAAAAATCGTTGTGCGCAAGCTTGGATATGAGCGACGCAGCTCACCACCATTTCCCCAGTAGCGGGACATGGGGCCTGAAGATGATCTGCAGCACCAGGCACAACTGCTTCGTTTTAACGAGACGAAAATCTTGTTAGCAACCGAAGCAACAATAAAACAGGCTGCGAATTACGAGGTCCATCACACACCGACGACGTTGGAACGTTGTGTATGGATATGGAGGACCTCTTGTAAGATGTGAATTCCAGGCATCTGCTCCCATAGGGGAAAGAAACTATCACATGATCCACCCACTTCTAAGAACTAGATTGGTCGACGGGGAGAGCGCAAAGGACTCTTTCTTATCACGCCTCTTGGACAGGGGTTATCATTATTGCTGACGGAGACGGGCAGAGCTGCAAGTCGTTGCGATGGATCGTGCACTGCCGTCTGCTCCCTGACGAAAGTACCTTACCTTATCTGCTTAGAAAAAGCACTGTGCACCGAGCAGTAAAATGTCATCTTTTTTGCGCAGGCTAAAGTGACTGGTTCCCTGGTCCGCTTGCTTTGCGCTCGACCTCTGGATGGCCCTAAGACCAGATGGGGTGAAAAGCCGAGGGTACTGCCAAAATGTGACCTGACTGGCTGAACTGCCCCAGCTATCTCGCTGCCCCTTCTGTGCTAATTAGCAAGATCAGTGAGGGTGCCCTATCTGCCCTCATACTCCTTCACTCATTCGTCCACTGCGTAATCTATGGGCACAGCTGCTCCTCCGCCTTCTTTCCATTAACTCTCTCCATAACTCCCATCTTTGCCTTCTCCATCTTACGCTTGTTGTTCTCTCCTTCATTACCTCCTGATCCTCCCTCTACCGCATATCGCACGCCGAATCCCAGACCGCCTTGACGCACGCCTGCATTATTGCCGAGGGGCTGGAATTCCACTCTCCCAGCTTAAGGCCGCGCGACCCCTCGAAACTCCGGCTCCCAACCTGCATATGAGCCTCGGGCAGCTTGGGAGTCCCTGCAATGACCCGTTGTGCAACCTTTCAGCAGCGCAGTCATCAACGATAAAAATAAATTCCTCGTGACTGCCTTCAACATCTCTATCCTCTCCGCCCTCGCCCCTCTGCGGAGGTGGGCAGGGCTTCACCAGCGATCGCCGTAATGGGCCTCTACCACGATGTCCCTCCACCGGCCCGCACGAAGCTACAGAACAATCCGACGCTGCTCGTCAGTTGGTGGTGTACCGGTTTCGCCATTGCCATTATCCTCACGAGGCTAGGTGGGCGTCTGGTCCGCGTCAACAGACTGTTTCGGGAGGACTGGATCATGTGCGCCAGCTTAATCCCACTTGTGGCACGGATGGTCTGCGCAGAATTTCTGCTGCTCTATGACACCAACAATGCGCAGACCGATGGCCTTACCCCTACCCAGATCCATCACAGAGAAATTGGGAGCAAGCTGGTGCTGGTGGCGCGGATACTCTTTGCGGCGTTGTGAGTTGTGCCCGTGGAAGAAGATGGCACCCGACCAAGGCTAATTGTTCAATAGCATATGGATGGAGAAATTCACAATCAGCGAATCATTCAAGCGCCTGACCTTACAATCATGGAAGCGCTCCTATCAATGGTTCCTTCAGTTCATCCGATGGTTCCTACTGGCAACATTTATTGCTACTGTCATTGCGACTCTGGCCGAGTGCCACCCCTTTTCGCACTATTGGCAGGTGGTTCCTGATCCTGGGCCCCAGTGCAGGGAGGCACTGGCACAGCTATTCACGATGGGCATTGCGGACATCGTGACCGACTTTCTCCTGGTCATATTTCCCATTCCCATCATCATTAGCTTGTCAATGCCCCTGAAACGGTAAGCCGCATATTGATGCCCTTCTGCGACTCTCTCGCTGACAAGCCCTAGAAAAATTTCTCTTGTTTTACTATTTGCATGTTCCTTGATCCCGGCCGCTGTCACTATATATCGCCTCATAACTGTCGTCCGGCATGGGGGCCGGCAACAGACCCGGACACTGATGGCTTCGTTGGAAATTCTGGCGGCGACAGCCGTCGCGAATACGGTGGCCATTGGATCTTTCCTCCGAGACCGTGGTGTCAAGAAAGCCAAGTTCAAGTTTGGCTCGACCTCCGATAGCATGGAACGGCCATCCACACGTCGCGGCACAGCGGTCACCCACCACATGTATGGCAGCGACGAAGATCTCTTCCGCGGTATGGGCATTGGTCTAAATCCTGAGCTTCGAGACCTTGCAAGGGTCCCGCGGCCCGCTCCAGTAGCACTTCCGGCCGGAGGTTCTCCCATCACTTCACCTATCGACCAAAACTGGCAGTTCCCACGGACAAGTTCAACTGACAGCGAGCCTGAGCTCAAAGACTTCCAAGTCCTGGAACCGGAACTGTCCCCTGGTGCGATGCCTGCCCATTCACCAGGCGAACGGCGCGTCTCCTTTTTCGATGTTGGCGGGCTTCTGGACGACCAACCACGATCTCCACCCCACAACACCAGCTTCCTACACAGTCGAGACATCTCTCCGCATGCTGAACTACCTACTACTCCACTCCCGATCCACCACCCTGAGAGCGGCTTGAGCCCTACTCCTCCTCGGAGTGGTTCGCGTGCCTTGCTCCAGGATCTAGGAGGTATGCTCTCCCCGCATGATCATCGGGGTGCCGAGCGGAGCCAGCATAGGGGCGAGTCTCACCACCGCTCAACCTCCCGAATAGCCCTGCGCCGTCTACGGCGAGACGGCCGCCCTGCCAGTCCCGTGATAGGACCTCGTCCCGACTCGTCATCTGGCATCCGTCCTGTGTCGCTCGCAAGGCATGACACCGTGCAGAGTCTGCAGGATGTGGGTGGATTGCTGTCTGAGCCTGAAACTCAGAGCTTGCAAGATGTGGGAGGCTTATTATCACCCCCTCCTGGTCCTGAGGGCCAGCCGAGGGGGCGGCGGACATGAGGCATGATTTACGGCGTATGATTGTTGACTCTGATCGGTTATCCAGCGTGGCGTTTGGGAACAAGGCGGTATTGTGAGCGGTTACCAGTTGCAGGTTGTTGGGAGAGTCACGGCCTTGTTAAGAGTACGGCTGGGAGGATGTATTGGCTAGCTTCTATGGCTTGGGTTGGGCTTGGATGTCATGTTGCCCGCAGGAGGAGTCTATACCCCCGCATTTACTGTAATGCTACTTGCTTTACATATCCTATATTGAATAAACGGCATCACCACAATCTCCATGATGAAGGAGCACCCAATTATTTAAAGTCGTGAGATAGGCCTTGAATGTCATGTGCAACTTCTGGGGATGCTTGCTCAGAATCGGCACTCTAGAGCGGCGTCGCAGACCTTTTTGTGCAGTAAGCCATCCATATCTCGGTTCTACCACCGCCTACTGGGTTAGGAGCAGGTGTCTTCAAGGATTGATCTTCAACACATCTGCATGATGCCGTGAGATCGGATGAACCGTCACCCAAAAGGGCCGAGAACCCGGCTGCCTGCTTTCTGTAAAAGGCGTAGCGGCAATGTCGTAAAAGCGGCTCTGGAACGCTTAGATTTAGCGAACATCCACTCGCAGTTCGATCCAAAAGGCAATTGGAAATAATTCTGGATCTCACCGTCCTCTCCATTGTCCACTCGCACCTCCCCGGCCGCATCTTGTGTTGTATACGCCTGACATTGCGCATCCGTGCGAGTCGTGCTACAGTACAATTTGCCTCCAATAACTCACCATGGCGGACCTAGCGACCCCCTCGGCGGCGGCCATCTCGACCTCGAATCCTGCCGCAGACAAGACCCAGAAGGTCAAGCCTGAGAAGCCTGATGAGGAGAAGTATAAGGCCGATCTGGCCAAGGCTGAGAAGGAACATGCTGCTGCGCAAGAGAAGCTGGTATGGCCCCTGTGTGTGAATTGAAATGCACATTGAGTGCTTTTCTCCATATGCTCGCATGATACTCTTGGGCGCACATGACTCAACTAAAGACAGACGCTGACGATGTCTTAGAACGCTATAAAAGCCAAGATTGACCTGGCAAAGCCCCCGAACAAAGACTCGCCCGTCGCTAAACGTCAGCAAGAACTCCGCTCGCAATTGGCTGCCATTCGCCAACAGCAGAGTGCGCTGAAGTCGTCCAAGGGTAACCTGCAGGAGAAAATCCGGTCTTTGGATGCACAGCTCAAGTCACGCATCAATGAGCAGAAGACGGCCCGGAGCAAGGTGCCGTTCAAGAGCGCCGAGGAGGTTGATGCGCAGATCCAGCGGCTCGAGAAGCAGGTCGATAGTGGAACGATGAAGCTAGTGGATGAGAAGAAGGCCCTGGCGGATATCTCCAACTTGCGCAAGCAGAGGAAGACCTTTGTTGGTTTCGACGAGCAACAAAAGGCTATCGATGACCTGAAGGCACAGCTGGCGGACCTGCGGAAGGGTCTGGATGACCCCGAAGCGAAGGCATTGAGCGAGAAGTACTCGGCTATCGCCAAGGAACTCGACGAGATCAAGGCTGAGCAGGACGAGGCATACAAAAACATCAATTCTCTCCGAGACGAGCGCTCAAAGTTGCACGCCGAGCAGCAGGAGAAGTACCAGGCTATCCGCAAGATCAAGGACGCGTATTACTCGCAGAAGAAAGCCTTCTCGGATTATGAGCACGAGGCGTATCTTGCGCGCAAGCAGCGCCAGAAGGCCGAGCGTGACGCTTATGAGAAGGAGAAGCGGAGGAAGGTCGCAGAACAGAAGCTTGAAGAAGCTAGCCAACCTGCATATCTAGATCAGATCCTGACGGCGCAGGGCTTGATACGTTACTTCGATCCCTCGTCCGCTGAAGCACAAGCTGAGAGTGGTCCTTCAAAGTTTGCTGCGCAAGCACAGCGGACGGTCGAGGCGGCGGTCATGACGGGCATGAAGGCCATCAAGAAGGTTGAGGAGGACTACTTTGTCGGTAGTGGAGGGAAGAAGGGCAAGAAGGGTAAGAAGGGCGGTCGAACCGAGTCACCATCGACCCCTGCGGAAAGCGGAAAGTTTAACCTCAGCATTGGTGTGATTGAGGAGCTGGCCAAGGTTGGCGTCGATCCACCATCGACCCAGTCCGACGTCCCCGCCGTGGTGGAGAAGCTTAAGGAGAAGCTGGCGCACTGGAAGGAGGACCAGGACCGCAAGACAAAAGAAGTACGTTTACATTACGCTCAATGCTTGCATTCTGGCTATTTTTCACTTTGCTAACATGACCCTCCAGAACATCGACAAAGCCAAGCGTGAAATCGAGCGTCTGGAAGCCGAAGGCAACACCAACGGCGCCTCCTCCCCAACCACCAACGGCGGCGCCCGCGACGATGCCAAGAAGCCCGCTCTCGCCAATGCTGGCGTCGTGGCCGGCCCGGCGGAGAAGAAGGTCATGGCCGAGGCGGAGCAGAGGCAGGAGATCGATGCGGTGGAGGATGTGAAAGAGGAGCTGGAGAAAGCGAAGATTGAGGATGCGACGGCGCCGGAGGGAGATGGCGAGTAGTCGTGCTGGGAATGAGGGTGGAGAGCTGGAGGGTTGCGTGTGGAGAGGGATTGGAAATGTGGATCAGAGAGTTCGAGCAGGTGGTGGTAATGTTCTTTGTGTTGTGTGTGTTGTGTGCAGATAAGGAAATGGAAGGGTGGCAGTGAGGCCCCAAAAATGCATTCATGGCATTGCATCTTCTCCACTTCACTTAGTGTCTATCTAGCAGGTAGGTACTCTCGCAGAATTAAAAGGGTGTTGATCTGTGGGTAGGTAGGGGAAAAAATTATTGAAAATCTAGAGATCTTTGCCCTCGTGTCTGTGGGATGTTCTACTTTGTGGCTTTTGGTCGGTGTTTTGCTTTGCTTCCTTCTAGACTTGCCTCTAATCTAATCTCCGACATGGATGATTCTTTATTCGATATCTCCTCTTTCGCTCTACATCAGCTCCTGGATGATCTGCTTTGGGCAGTAATTGTCTTACGATACATCCATTCTCATACCCTCCCTCCCATCCGCGTGGCTTCCTCCCTGGTCCGTACCCTTCGCCAAAAACTAGCAACCGTTGGTGATGTGGCCTCGGTCCCAGGCAAACGCATATGGCGCCTGTTCGTGTCTCTTCCACGCTGGTCGAGACCCTGCATTCTCTACTACCTCTTTATCAGTTTTCCGATGCGACAAGATCCATGTTACTTCTTTCCAAAGGATGTGAATTTTGGTATCTCCACAGGGGTGTGGGTTTGCGTGTGACAAAGCAAGCAGCGAAGTGTCCGATCATGTCTATCTACCTTATCCTTCTTCGTCACGGTAAATGTCCCATCTTCTTCGGTCCTCCATCCTAGGCAACTCCAGCCCTACTGCTGGCGGCAATTGCTGCACTTCTATTTCGCGCACGAGTCATCTTTGGGATGTTTCGATTTCTTCCCAGCCGCAAGGCCGCAGAAATATGTCCGACTTTCCCGCATCTCGAAGAACCCTTCCTATTCACGATTCAACCGTTCAAGAAGATTTCTCGCGTTCTAATGCTCAACTGGTCATATTTTGGTACGAGATCCTTCAAACTTGCTTGCTGCGCTAAGCGTGAGGGTCCAGTAGCTTGGTTCGAGTGGTCTCGTGCTGTTCAATCCCATGCTGCTGGGAGCGTGGATAACTGCCGGAGTTTGTTCTGTTTCATTCTGATCCTGAACGGGGGTCATGTGGTTAATGCATCATCTGCCTCAGCAATCGGTGTTTGCTCTATATTCTTGTTTCGTCGCGGGCAGGTTGGCGAGGTAGATATCTTCGGATTCCTGTTCCTCGTTTGATAGGAAACCATCCGTGCAATTGCCCGGCTTGCACGTATCTGACATGTATCCATCTTCTGCAATGCGTGGACTCTTGATCTGTGATCTCATCTTGGTCGTCTTGGTGGTCTTGGTCATCTTCGGCGATGCCTTTGATTTTTCTACGAACCTCTGCTGCCAGACCTCCTTCAGGGCGTCCCTCTCTTTCAGGTACCTGAGGGTGAGCAGCTCTACCAGCTTTGTCTCTTCAGCGATAGCAACGCCGAGGATAAATTCCAGGTTTGCCTCACGCAGTGATGGCGCCGTTTACATCTTGTTCGGTATACCGTGCCAAACAGCGCAGCATCGAGATGCACGTATACATACCGGACGTGCCGCATATATCATCTCTTTGTGTCTTCGTTTTAAGCCAATTCGGGCTTTTACGGATTTCCCCAGCCTTCATCAAGACCCATACATATCTGAAATACATGTATGAGGCACATCGTCTTTCTCCGGAACAGAACATCAACTCCTGTCCGTCGAGATCCTTAGGACGGATACCTGCTGCGTCTACCCAGGAATTATCGAGGCTGAGGACACGGATGATCCACCGTTGGATGACGGCGTTCACCATTGGCGCCTAATCACATAAGAAGACTTGTTAAAAATCTTCTCGAAGCTTGCGGCCAAACAACAATCAATTCCTGGGCGACCGTATCCCAGGGTCGGAATCTTCCCCGAGAATCATCTTAGGCGTGGGCCCAAAACGTCCGGCACAACGCCTGCAGCGATTATCTCGCCTTTGAGAAACCAAGCCTGAACAACTGGGCATCAGTATGTGCGGTCAGTTGCTGGCACATCCAGCCCCGCTGTTCTCGAGTTTTCGGAGTTGTACTGATCAATGATTGCTTATTTGAATTCGGATTGTTCCCTCTTTCTCTGTGTCCTCCTCTTTCTCCGTGTCCTCCTCTTTCTCCATGTCCTTGCAGCTTATTGGTATTGTTTCAGAAGTTCTATGAAGGGCTTCTCCGCCTCTGTTCCTCGGTGCTCAGGAAAGGCAAGTGCCATTCCGGCATTGAAGACTAAGCCACAAGGACTTGATGCCATCCCATCTTTGTATTCTTCACAGGTTTTCTTCATCTCTCCAGATAAACCACTTCTGCAAGCCGTCATTTCTACGCTTGTTTGACAACGTAGAATGGTGTATTTCTCCATGTTGTCATTGTATATCTTCAACTCATCATTCTGAAACGTCCTTCTAGTCACCCCGCAATAGATTTCATTGCTTTCCCTGCGAATATTTACCTCTTGTGCCGTAAGATTGCACTATCTTCATCCTGGATTATAACTTGCAGGTCTGTGCCCGCCTGATTGTGCTCCTTGGGCGCTCTATCCTCCGTCCGTAGTGTTTCCCTGAAGGCTTCTTCCTCTGTTTGTAGAGTTCTTTAAATGCACTCTGAACGGCCCTTAGACTTTTGGGCACCAATGCCTGGAAGCTCGGTGCGAGGCTCACGGGGAAGCATATCGGAAATTGTTGAAATAGTACGCCAGATGTGACAACAACAAGCGGACTATACAACGCATGACCAATATACCATGAAAGAGAGATAAATAAGTATATATCGAAGCAGGAAATGCTCTGGCGGTGCCAAATTATGCTGAAACAAGATTGCTAAAGATGGTGGAAATTCTGCGAGATATTTCTGGGCATCAGGGGTTTTTAAGGGGCTTTCAGGGGGTGGCCCAGTGAATTTGAAAGAGGGGTTTCATAACCACCAAAGCGGGGCAAGAACAAACAACGAACTTCCTCAATGTCCTCCGCAGTGACTATCCCGGTGTATGATGACGGCGTATGTTACTCAACCTACTACGTTACACCATTTTCTACGTCCTTTCGAGCGCAATACCGAGTTCCTGAAGATGATATCTTTTAATCATGGCAACGTAAGTCGATCTATCATAAGGTCACAAACCAGATTGCTAATCTTCCAAAGACGTCATGTAGATTCATCATCTATCACGATGGACAATCTAGCTGCATCCATTGCCTACAAATGCGGGGTCATCGCCGCCTACGATGAGTTCTCTTGCTCTACAAGTCTCATACACCAACAGGAGCAAACCAAAACCATAATCGCCGCTCAGACACTTTCTCTACAATTCCCCCTTCACATTTATACCTGACCACACATCAACAACAGAAAAGAAACGTTGCTCGACACGATGATCGGCCGCTCGACACCCAAAGCCATGGAGCGTCCACCGACTCCTCCACCCAAGGATCCACCGAAACCTCCTGCAAAAGACAATCGCCAATCCTTGCCACTTCGGCCCGCCCCTCGATCCAGGCCGCTGTACGTCCATGAACCAAAGCCTCGGAGTCCACCCTTGGATATTCTGGGCCAGCTGGAGCAGCAAGTGGCTGGAGGTGCTTTGAATGATCCTTGGCCAAAAGATAAGAAGTGAAGGTGGTTGAAGGTGGTTGAAGGTGCCCGGTACAAGTGATGCTTTTGTTACGGCCCAAGCGTGGTAATGGGGTCTCAAACCCGGCCGTTTGAGTTGGCTTTATCTTTTCTGGCTTTTATGGGTTTCGTTTTGTTTCTTTCTTAAGTGCCGATATCAGATCCCTGATATCATAGATCGTACTTAGTTTCTCGACAATCAATATTCTGAACCCGGTCCTGGCGGACTTGTGCCTTCCTCTGTACCAGAACTTATGATATCCCTGTATCACTCCCTTACTTCGCTGTGTCCTATATTGTTCCTGCGTCCATTTGGTCAGAGTGGTTACATGTCCTAAAAAGAAGTCACAAGCATCGATATCAGAACATCATCAACCAAAGCCAGAAGCCAGAATTTGGTTGTACGGAAAAGAAATAGTCAGCCTCAGAGTGACCAGCCAAAAGCCAGAGTGCCAGAAACCAGCGCAATCTCAAAGATCTATAACATCAAAAAACAAATTTCATGGATGCTGTAAGAGTTGATGGTACCAAGTGCTATTGACGCCGCCTTATAAGAAATTGTCGTCGCCACATATGGAATTGTCGTCGCTACATAAGAATGTTGTCGTTTTTCAAGAATATAAGCTTAGCGTCGCCCTACAAGCAATTGTCGTCGCTATTTGAGGAAGAAGCGTCGCTACATAAGAATGTCGTCGCTTTTCAAGGATATATGACTAGCGTCGCTCTAGAAGCAATTGTAGTCGCTACTTAAGGAATAAGCGTCGCCTTAAGAGGATATTGTCGCATACAAAAATCGTGGTTCGCCCTTTAAGAATATAGGGTGCCAGGAAATAGCAGTGCCTTTCACATCGAGGTTAATTGAAGAAATTAACAGTTTACAGAGAACGTCGACGGGGAGCTTCAAAATGATTGGAGACTGTTTTGCCTAATGCAGCAAGTGCTTATTGTGCTACTTCAAGGCCAGCGGATCAGCGCCTTGAATCAAGATGTCCTATTAAGCACTCCGGGTAAGAGAACCACGGAAGGAGTTTATTCCGTGGTACAGGTATATGAGACGACTCTCCTGTCCACGAATCTCTCGTAACACGTCTTGGAGAGCAAAGGGTCACTTCCGGAGGGAGACGAGACCAATCCGGAGCGGCTCCGCAGGGCCATGAAAGATGTAGCGAACACGAATTGGCTGGTTGCAGGCCTCGGAGGCCACAGTGGGCTTATTAAGAGCAGTACCAGGTGCAAAATACTAGTGGGAGCACCTCGGAGCGAAGCTGCAGACGTTTGGGAGAGACCCATACGAAGAGCGGAGAGTCGATCTTGCAGGCTCGATGGGATACAACAGACGACAGCGGTGGCCGATCCAGAAGACTGGTGCCAAAAACCAGCGTTGAAAATTAAGCCTGCAGAAATAACTGTAGCAGTAGATTATCACTTATACCCCTATTCATCAAGGCTCAAGACTCCAGAGCATGAGCAATTGGTGATATGGACGAGTATCATCGTCGTGTCAGGAATAAGCGTCGCTTTTTGAGCATTATCGTCGCTTCATAAGAGATTGTCGACGCTCTATTAGAATATTCTTGCATACAAAAAAATGTCGTCCCCTTTTAGGAATATATGGGCGGCTAAAAATATCGTCGCTTTACAGTGTATTGTCGTCGCTGTTTAGGAAATAAGCGTCGCTTTTTAAGGGTATTATCGCATACAAAAAAATGTCGTCCCTATTTAAGAATGTATGGAGCGCTAAAGATATCGTCGCCATATAGTGTATTGTCGTCGCTATGTAAGAAATTGTCGTCGCTTTATAGGAATATTCCGCATACAAAAATATATCGTCGCGGTTTAAGAATATATGGCGCACAAAATAGGGGCACCTTACCAGAGTATCGTGGACTGTATGATTCAATGGTCTGCGATAATCTTCATGCAAGGCAGGAAGAGAATATTGACATCTCTCACAGGCCTTTGGAGGAAGGGCTGCTCTTGCGGAGCTCAGGGGGTCAACTTCGGCGTTGCAGATCGCGCAACCCTGCTTGCTTTCCAAAATTTCGAATATCATCGGCGACAATAAGGCTTCCTCAGGGTGCCATACTTGCAAGAATCGAGTCCACAGTGGGGCCGCACGCACAGCGAGAACACGAAGAGTCAATTGCGTTACCAATGATGCTTCTATTGATGGTACATAGGAGGGCTGCCGAGATACCTTTTCAATTTCATCGGAAGACTAAGGAGTTGAAGAGAGCTTTCTCTGGCTTTGCTTGGCTATTTCCATTCCTTCAACATGTTTTCCTTTCACTATTTCGGTCCTATGCCGTACGTACCACTTGTCAGCAGAAGCCATGTTTCTTTCCTGCATTCGGGTTCGTCTTCCGACTCGCAAGAGCTTTCCGGCAATGCCAAAGACTCGTAGTCTTGCCCGTCTGTTTTCAAACCCCTTCTCTTCAACCTCCTACTGGCTCAAGGAGGGCACTCTACTATCCTATGATCCTTGCACAAGGCTGGTGGTTCGAGCCGACCCTACGCCCATAATGGTTGCGGAGCAGGATGTCGTCACTAGATATGTGAATCACTGACTCTACGTGATAACTCTATGTTGAGGGACGCACATCGGGCTTGTGATGTGTCAGAGAAATTCCGTAACCCCTTTCTGTGCGGCTGTGTCATCTAGAAGGGCACATGTCAGTTTATAACTTCAGGAAGCATAATAATGAATTCTGGGGGATTTAATTTTGCCATGACGGTCGTGATTCATCACCAACAACACATACATGAGCAGTAAAATTTACACTCTGCTCACAACGGAGTCCAGCATGGATCTTTATATCTTGTGTGACCTCGCATTTCTGTAGGCATATTTCTCGACACATGCTTACATCCTCTGACACTCCAAATCGATACTGATCCCTCGATACCTCAGGAATGAACAGAAAACAACAGCATCCCCATTAATCCAGCTACATATTAACAACATAACATCATCAGACTTTGATAGACCATGTGCAAGGGCTACCATTGGACATTTTCAGAATGTCCGCATGCAACATATGGATACGATCAAGCGTCACGGTGCCCTGACAATAACACGGCCAGTATATGGGACTGCCCAAAAGGAACAACCCTTACTGAGCAAAAGAACCCTGAGCAGCAAACTAAATGTGATGCATGCTTGGAGGTGCTCGTACAAGAAGATCGCGCAGAAAGGCCGAGTGAAGAAAGGATAGATCCAGCGCCAGCAGGCGCTGCCCCTGGCAGTACGCAATCCTCTCAACCGTACAGCTACCAGCAACCTTCTGGAGCTCCTGGTCAGATAGAACCATGGCGATACACCTATGAAGAACGTCCTTGGCCCTATGTACAACTTCCTTGGCCCTCTCAACTAGCTCAACACCTCCTACCATACCCCTATCAACATATCTCTACGTACTATGGCCTACCACAACCAATTCAACCATATAATCATCAGCATCCTTCTGGAACCCATGATCAAGTAGGACCAGGAATCTTTCCAGACGGCAATCTGGGACAATATGCTACCTATGGAGGACTACCACCTCGACCGCAAGGTCATGGCTACATGTCGCCATATCAAACCAACACCGACCCTTCTTCTGCTTCTGCTTCTCATGGCGATCCACAACCCTCTGCCCCTACTAACGAATCAACGCAGAATGACCCTTACAACCCTGATCAACACTTTCCCCGCCGATGGGGCCCGCGCTAGGCCATCTTATGCGAGTGTAGTCGGGTCAGCGTGGAGGACTGTCCTTGGAGTTCCTATCAGTCTCGGAAGCAGTGGAGGGAGGAAGACGGTACTTCGTAGCTTGATATCTAGCATTTGATTCATACGCCCGTTCGAATTTATTCTCATGATTATAACTTGATGAGTAGATGATGAACCTTTAGCAGATGTAATCTTGCAATGACGTGTCGTAGTGCATCATCACATACGTCAGAAAGGGAGTCTACACGGCATCTGCAGACAATCGAGTCCAGCATGGATCTCTATATCTTGGGCGACCTCGCATTCGAGATCTGCATATCACATACCTACATCCTTCACCACTCACATTGATACTGATCACTCGATACCTCGAAACTCAACAGAGACAACAGCATTCATTTGTCCAGCTGCATATCAATAACCAAATACCAAGAGATCCTGATAACAAAATGTGCAGGGCTTACTATTGGACTTTTGCAGAATGCATCCACCAGGAACGTCAATGGGGCAGAGAGGCACGGTGTCCCCAAAATCCTAACGGACCTCTACAGCTGTGCCCAGAAGGATTAGGGCGGGGCGTTATTGAACCAATGGATCCCGCGCAGCAAACAAAATGCGATTATTGTCGGGGCATCCGCGTAACGTTGCTAAGAGAGCAGCCAAGGGAGCCAGAAGGAGTGACAGGGCAAGTGCCAGCTAGCGCTTCACCTGGCAGTACGCAACCCTCGCAGCAACACAGCAATCGACCAAGGTTTAGCGATTGTAGACCATTAGGAACCACTGAGCCACACGATCAGCAGCAGCCTTCTGAACCTCAAGGCCGAGTACCACCTTCTGAAGAAAATCGGATTAGGGATGAGGACGACCAAAACCACTTGTTTTCCGGAGCAGTAGGAGGCTAGAGGCCGGCACTTGGTGGCGTGATTCCTAGTATTTGATTCATACCCTTGTTCGTGAGTCCAACAACAGGCGGAACCACAGCTATGGGGACGGTCTCCCCGTGTTCTTTTTGCCTCATAGTTTATTATTATTTTCGCATGATCAAGGTACCCTCCTCTGCGAGTTCTAGTTTCACTATCGTAGTTCAATTAGTTCCAGAAATCTAATAAAGATCACATGTCTTACAGCTGCATGCTCAATTGGGTCCACCGTGTTCTTTGCAAAGCTGCGCCCTTGTATGGACGAAGAATACACTAACAAAGTTCTAATAATGACTTGAATGATGGCGATAATGTGCTCTTTGCTCCCCTCGATCTGTCCTTCAAAATGTAGTTGTTGTGTGGGCAGGTGAACGATTACCTTTGAGCGATGTAAGAGCCAAGACGCCATGCGAGGGTGGTCAGTTTACCCCTGATTCGGGCTCAGGGGCTACATCTCGCTTACGACTACTGGAGCATGATCACACAGAACAATATGACATACCAACAGCAAATGGTTGTAGATTGCCGTTCTAAATTGCAACCACGATCCCTGAAGAAATCAGAGAGACATAATCAAAAGACAGATTCTCCATCGTCGGTGCAACCCATTTGGTGCCTAGGCCAAGGCACAAGCCGCCGACCAACCCAGCCACTGACCCCAGCAGCCACCTCTCAGAAGTAGTTTTTGATGTGTTTGCCCATCGCATGTCCCTTTCCCATGCCACTCATGTTGCCCTTCGTGCCCCTGAGCCTCTTCCAAAGCGGGGTGGTGCTCTTCTTCGTGTTGGCAGAAGCAGCCTTCGTGACTCGGCCGCTCGTGACGGCGGAAGCGGAGGTTGTGGCCGTAGCCTTGGTTGAGCTGCTGCTGGTACCGCTGGTGGTGGTGCTGCTGACCGCCGCTCTCTCCCGAGCACGAACTTGCCAATACCTCTCTTTGTTGACCCGTCCGTGCTTTTGGTAACGGGTACAGGGCAGGGAATGGTCCGGCTCGATTTCGAATTCCACCTCGTCGTCGAGGAGAGGGCAGTCCCTGGGCCTGATACGGAACTCCTTCGCGTGATCACACTTCTCATAGGAACGGGCCGTGCTCTTGTGGCTACAAGACATGATCTTTTGTTTCGGGTAACACATGCTGGCTGATCCAGATGGCTTGTGAAGCTGCGATGGTCATGAGAGGAAGTAAGAGGTGGTGATGACGCAGGATGACGGTTGGTTGCGTGAAGACGTCTGCTGAAGAGGAGGTAGATGCTGGAGGTGAGGCTGTCGAGGAAGCTCTCTCGAGGACGGAGAAGATGGATATTAGTCCGTTGGACTGACCACTCGAAGTGGTGGTGTTGGATATGGAGGATATTTGGAAAGAAGGCTTAGATGGTGAGGTAGATATGTTGGGATCCGTCGAAAGGAGCTAATTGCTCTTGAAGAATCTTGAGGGAGATAGGTAGCTCTTGCGAAGAGCAGTTTGTTTTCGAGGGAAGTAAGTCGTCAGAGATCTGGAGAAAGTCAGTGGGAGAAGGGGAGGGCCTGCAATTTATGGGCTACGTATGTGCGAAGACGAGTCTCGTGGAGTCACAATAGACGTCACTCTTATTGTGCTCCTATTGACACCTGCGCATGATGTCGAGTCCTCGTGGCTGGGGTCTTGTGGCCGTGGTGTTGTGCATGTGAATAGCAATCTGGTCACAATGATGCATGAATTTCTAAGCACTAGTTAACAATAACCTATTGGGGTCATTGTGCAGACAGTGAATGTTCAGCGATAGGAGATGTCAGGATACCGGGCTATCAGGCGGCTGGGAACTTCGAGGATCCCAATTGGGTAGAGCTCACTGCAAAATAAAGTCAAAAGCCAGAAAAGAATTACCAAAGTCAACTCCCTACCAGAGCTTGGATAATCCATTTTGAAGATCCAGACCAGGCATTGGTCATGCTATGTCCATTGGCGAAGAAACTGTTATGATAATAAAATTAGCAGGGTAAACCTATGACTGTTTTCCAAGGGACATTCTCCTCCATCCGTGAAGCTGTAGGTCAAGAAGTGAGTTGTGAGACTTGCCTATGCGACCCTATAGGTCATTGCACCTGAGTGATCTATATATATTACATTAAGCCCTTTATCTTTAACAACGGGGCATGGGGCATATGGCGAAGAGTAACTGCAGATGATTGATTTCATCTTAGAGTGTATCTGAGAAGTTCATATATGAAGTCACCTGTAGAGCATCGACCCCTAGGGGCGAGAGTTCGAATCCCGGAAAAATCTTCGGATTTTCATAGGATCACTTGGGTAACTACCCAGTGATCTGAACTTTTTGCCTTTTGCTTCCAGGATTCGAGATATTGTTTTTCCTTTTGCTTTCCCTTTTGAATGACAGTGAAATGATGAAAGACCATTATATTCAAAGTTTATAAAGCATGACAGTTCCAGCACCTTCAGTGACTGATCATATGGCGCGGTCACACACAGACAGATTGCTCGTCTTCCTCTCAAGCCAGGCTATCTCACTCATTCCTTCCACGTCGACCGCTAACCATGATTTATTTTGCTGGCTCTTCCCTGATGAGGCACCAGGACCCTTTTGATTGACAGATCCTCTGTGGAGAGTCTCACTATACCATGAAGGGAGATGACGTGGATCGTTGCATGTAGGGATGTGCATGCCATATTGCCGCTTTACACCACATTCAATGACCGTTTTGTAGTGAGTTTGACACATTTTCCGTCGGCTTCGAAGTATATACCTGGGACTGAAGAGACGGTACTGATAAGATATCCGGGATATGTGTATAAATTTATTGACAAACGTTGATCAGAGATTCCCGGAAACATGGGCTCGGCAGAGTGGATATATATGGATCTGCACAACGGTAGAAGAGATTCCCAAGCATGTCTCCAAACATAAGAACAATACTGTCACAGGTCTGAAACCTGCGTATGAGAGAAACAAAGGACAACAGGGAATGTTTCACATGGAACAACTGATACCAAAACGTCTCGGCTAACGGTTTGTAAACCCAATATGGCATGTTTGCGCCGAGCGTCAGAAAGAAGGAATCCGCAATGACGCAAACAAGGACCATAGGCCATGCGCCTGAGCATCCTAGAAGAATAAGTCTCCTGCTTGAACGACAACGTCATATGAATGCCATCGATGACTCAGACCTCACGAGCTGCCTATAAAGTCAACAGGGCTGCAAGTTTCCCAGACACGACCGCAGACCTGGGAAAATCCCTACATAACCCCCCATAAAGGAACGAGAGAAACTTTCCAATCGCGTACCGGCAGATCCAAAAGCCTCTGCAGCATGTGCTTCAAACGCGTCCTCCTATACGACACGTGCTGTCATTTCGTGCAGATTCCCGAGTACCAGTGCGACAAGAGCCCGCAGGCTTCAATCTGGTGCTGGCACTACAATGCTGACAGAGCCTGGGCATTCTACGTTCACGGGCTCTGCCGGACGTGCGAAGAGCAACAGAGAAGGGGAGAAGGTCAGAACCAGGAGCTTAAGAGGAAAGAAAAGGCTTCGGACGATGAGACAATTCTTATTGCCAAGACAGAGGTGCAACAAGAAGGGGGAGCTCGTCCATTTGGCGGCTGGGTATCTTAGAAATGAACAATCCATTCCTGGTTGAGAAGACATGGTTCACTGTTCATTAGCACCCATGTTGGCCTGTTGCCTGCTTAATGATAGCATGTTTTATGACTCACAACGGCCGCCACACGTGAGATGCTGCTCAGCTACTCTAGAGCTTTTGAGCTACCCTTGCCCAACACATAACGCCATCTCACCCGTATGCTTCATACATTACACTCTCCTTCACCAATACCACTTACTTCAGCGGCTTTGCTCGCAGCTTAGCCTCTCAGATCCTCCCAGGAACAACAGTAGTAAAACATCCAGCTCTTGCACTGCCATCATGTGCATCAGGCGCATCAACGTCTATGAAGAATGCGAAGACTATGAGGGCCTCGAGGTCGAACGCTGCGAAAAGAACCCTAAAGGCGCCGTCGAAAAATGAATGCTGGCAGTATAATTCAAAGAGAGGACAGGCATACTTCATCGATGACATTTGTGCAAAATGTCGGAACGGTTGTGTGAAAAGTCCTCTTTTCGATGCAGATGTGGAGTTCGAAGAGGCAACATGGAAGAACCTGATGAGAGTCGCAATAGCCAAAGTGTCGCCCCAAAGGAAGAACGCCGTGTACGTCCAGAAGGAGGCAAAGGGGTAGCAGCTCTGTAGAGCCCCCGGCCGTAGTCTTGACCGTCCATGCATGCGGCGTATTGACATATGTTATTCTCCGGCATCTTTTCGTGTATCAACCTTCTATCTCTTTAGCTGAATACACTTCACACTGCCAAAATGGATTCAACGCAATAATGTGCTTCATAACAAATCCTTGCCATCTTTGAAGTTTCTTGTTGAGCGTGGTGCGTGCGGAGCGATATGTAACAAAAGAGTGAGTGTCTCAGCCCTTCTTATTCAATAGACGACCATCCTCGTCTATTTGAGCCCACTCAAAGAAGTCACATCCATCATTTCCAGGATCATAACTTCCGTGGCACATCCAGAAGTACCTGCCGGCATTCTCGCTCTTCTTCTGCACACATCTCAACACGGTAGGGAGTCCGCATTTGCACTTCGGAGTATGTTTCGGGTTATAGTCCTCTCTGTAACACCGGTAGGTGATGTTGATCCTTCGGTTTCCGGCTACCGGGTGCGGATCTATAGCTGGCGCAGGATGGATACTATGCTTCCATTCCTCCTGCATGTCTGCATGCATGACCAGTAGAGAATTGTGAGGTAGATGTATGCTTATCTGCCCTTCAGCATCAGCTCTATCTCCATCCTCTTTTGCTCCCTTCTTGGGCGCGTCTTTTGCTCTAGGAATAATCCTGCGCACCCGGAACTCTCTAGCAACGCCTAGACTCAAAGAGCCGATGATGGGCCGAGGACCCAAGTACGTGAGCTGGTCCGAGTGGTACCCGACGCTTTCATGTCCACCAGCATAACAGTTGACGAATGCCGTATTGGGGATCCAAGGATCAGTCGATTGATATTTGAGTTTCTTGCCGCCAGGATATTTTGTAGCAATGCGTCTGGCTATTTCCTTATTCACAACCTCTTGGACTTTGGCGGAAACAGCCCGCATATGTGGAGTCACAATACGTACATCCTGAGGAACAGGTTCAGCGGCAGCACAATAATTGGGACAAAGATCTTACAGTAATATAGCTGCCTTGGTAAGCATATTCGGTCTTTTGCACCCTCCCTTCGTCTTCGGACATGACATAGAAAGCCATGGAATGCGGGCTCTGCACCACTTTGTCAAAGAGCTTGAATTGACCTCGCGGGAAGGTCTCCGCTTCTCTGAGGAGTTCCTTCAATAGATCGGTAGCTTCCTCAGACGGCAAAAAGTTGTGGATTATCGAGCAAGGCGTATGCTCTTCGATATCCTCCGCGGCATAGAGGTGTAGCGTGCGGTTCTTCTTGGTCAGTGGCTTGGAACGTTTAGTAGGTGACGTGTCAGGAGACGGAACAGCAAAATTTGATAGAGAAGATTGATAGGCGGCACTTCCAGAGAATCTCGGTATTTTTTGGATAGCGCTTGAGCTATGATCTGATATTGTCTGCGAAGCACGCTCTATCGAGCCATCACAGGCCAGCAGAGCCTCGAGAAGGACGTCTGGCTCCATTTCGGCATGCATAGATGCTAGCATAGCAAGTTTCAGCTCCGTCGACTCTTCTTCTGACCGCTGTGAAAGCGGCAGTTCGTCATCAGCAGGCCCCTCCTCAATCCGATCTTGAGGTGGAGACAGTCGCCGCCGCTTCCGCGAAATGAATGTATCCATGACTATGGATTCTCAGTGACTCAGTAGGAGGCCAGCCACCTCCCAAAAGATCACCCGCGGGGCGTGGGGCATCGCCGTGTGTTTGACTTCAGAAACATTCGAAAGTGCAGATATCGATGGTCATTCGATGTTTGACATGTTTGCGTCTGACACCAAGCGCTTCCCCGGACCGTGGGGGTCCCGCACCATCATACCTCGGTTGTCCGCCGGCGCACGTCAGTCTGTCCTACAACCATGAGCAAAAAGAATCCCCGCCTCAAAATCTTGCCCGACTGCGATATGCGACTCCCTTGGACCTCGTCTTCTTCGTGATGAGTTTGCTCTGCCTTGACCTTCGAACGATGCGTATATGAAGCCTTTCTCGCTTTCCCTGCAATGCTCGAGTTCCGCACACAAGGCTTCAACGGCTATGCCGTGAAATATTCGCCATTCTTCGATTCCCGCATCGCTGTTGCTGCAGCCGCCAATTTTGGCCTGGTGGGCAATGGACGGCTGTACGTCCTTGGCTTGACAGCCAATGGGATAGTAGCTGAGAAATGGTATTTACCACTATATCTCCCATGTCCTGCTCCGTCAACTGACCCCTCGTCCGCAGGTACGACACGCAAGACTCTCTCTACGACCTCACCTGGTCCGAATCACACAGCGAACACCTCCTCGCCGGCTCGGGCGATGGCTCCCTCAAACTCTTCGACCTCAACGTACCCACCTTCCCCATCGCCTCATGGAAGGAGCATGCTCGCGAAGTCTTCTCCTGCTCCTGGAACCTAGTCGCCAAGGACACATTCAGCAGCTCCTCATGGGACGGGACCGTCAAGATATGGTCGCCGGAGCGCGAGGACAGCATACGCACTCTCCCGACGCATACATGCACATACTCGGCCGCCTGGAGCCCGCATGATGCAGCCGTGCTGAGCGCCGTGGGCAGCGATTCCCATATGCGCATCTTCGACCTGCGGACCCCAGCCAGCGCCTCGAACCACCTTACCATGAGCATCCCTTTGCATACTCCACCACAGACCCCGACAGCTGGCGTCACGACTGGCCCGGTCCCACCTTCCGAGTGCTTGACGCACGACTGGAACAAATACCGACCTTCTGTCCTCGCAACCGCCGGCGTGGACCGCGTAATCCGCGTGTGGGATATTCGAAATCCGAAGGCAGGTCCGACCGCGGTGCTGCCCGGTCATGAGTATGCGGTGCGCCGGTTGGCATGGTCCCCGCATCTCAGCGATCTACTGCTCAGCGCTAGCTACGACATGACATGTCGGGCTTGGACAGATGGGAGTGGGAATGGAAAGGGCCTAGCTGGCGGTGCGGGCGGAATGGGTCTTCCGGCGTATGGAGGCGGCAGAGAGCTGGGGCGCATGGGTAGGCACACAGAGTTCGTCACGGGCGTGGATTGGTGTCTGTTTGGTGCGGAAGGTTGGTGTGCAAGCGTTGGCTGGGATGAAAGATTACTAGTTTGGGATGTACGGAGTGTGATGGGCCATACATAATCGATTCTTGAGGATTTCTCCTGTTGGTTAGACTTGCTTTGGTGGCTCGGGGTCCTGTAGCCGCCGGCGTTGGTTTCTGCTCTCGCTCATCATCTAGCACGGCGTTTTGGAGGCTGATGTGTTTCTTGACATATTTCGTATCCTCGTATAGAGCTTCCAATGGCACTTTTGTTGGATGTAGGTGCGCAAACATCGTTTACTATGAGCATGGTCTCACTGCATCATCTAGTCACTGTTCGTGCAAACGGACGAGCCGGGTCTTTTTATTTCTTTAAGCACAGAGTGGAGAGCAAACGGTGGAGAGCCACGTGACAATTGGAGCAAGTGTGTTTGAGGCAGGCAGCGTGTCTGAGACATTCAACATATCCCGAAGGATCTGTGTAGTGTCAGAGAACAAACGTGCTGCAGCTGAAAACGAAAAGGCAAAAAACAAGAGAGAATGGCAAGTCGAGCACAGAGATGCAGTGCGCATGTCAAGCATGACGACCATCTCCAAAAGCAAAGCAAAGCAATCATGATCGCGGTCCTCAACCCCCTAACCAACGCCGTCTCTGGGTATCATTCGTGGCTTCATCATTGAACGTCGGTCAAAGACGTAGCGAAGAAACATCGAGTACAACCAAATCCAAGCATCCAAACTCCTCGAATCCAACGAGACATCCGAAGAAGATTTGGACTGACCCAACGCAGAAGTACTCGCGCAGATCTGGCGTAGTATCGTGCAGTTAGATCCAGTTGCCCGAGGTCTCAGGACGAGCAGCGTTACGGATACGAAGTCGTGGAATTACGATTGGACCAGGCTCAGAAGGCAGACGGTCGGGATCGAAGCGCTGATGAGCCAAACTGGTCATCGCGCGCGGTCGACGGGGCCCTCCAGCAGAAGCCGTGCTGATACTGCCACCTAGTGGAGGACAAGGCGGAGCACGGGTAGGATGAGGCGGTCTTTCGACAGTGCCAGACTCTGTAGTTGCGGGCTGAGCACGGACAGGCTTGTTATGCGTAGCAGTGCTAGACTTTGGATTAGCGGGCTGAGTATCGACAGGGGCATAAAAACTGTCGTCAGAGACGGTAGTGTCTAGCTGAGCGCGAACAGCCCTCTAGTCGATTAATGCAGTCCCAGACGATACAGCTCCAGACGCTGACGATTCAGCTTCAGCTGATTGGGTTGCATCGGATCGGATTCGAGCCGAACCTGAAGCAGCAGAAGCATTGACGGCTCCAGATCCTATGTGCTCAATCTCGAAGAACGGGGCATTAGAAGTGGCATTGCGGAGAATCGGAACACTTGTGTCAGGTTGTGGAACGCCATCGTATGCAGATCCGGGTTCGTTCTGGACGGCCGCCGAAGATGTCGTTATGCCTGTAGAACGGGCGTTTTCAGCCTGTGCTTCGAACAGGGCTGCGTCTTCCGCTCCAGAACCCATGTACTCAATCTCAACCGGCGTCTCATCCCATCTGAGGTCGGCCAACTTCTGACACAAAGTCTTGTTTGTGTAAAGGCCCTGGAAGAATGGTTCGAAGTAGTCTTTATGCGCATCATGTAGACGCCGCTGGAAATCCAGCTCTTGTATCATGGCCTTGATACAACCTTCGCACCTTGCATAGCTTCCCTCGGTGCCGTACAGTTCAGTAAGATAGCGGAGCGCCATGTCTGGCGTAGTGTTGATTCCGATGTAGAACGCCCTTCGACGCTCCATTTCCGCTGCTGGAGTCGTCCAGTGCTTCATCTGAAGTTTCTTCTTCTCTTGGTTTACCAATAATGGTGACCAACGTTCCATACATACGTCAGGTTCGTGGAGCAAATCATACTTTTTGCCATTGTTGACAGTGTTGTACGTCACCGCCATGTTGAAGACTGGTTGTTTCATTTTCTTCAAGTACTCTTCCAAGTGGAACAGATCAGGATTTTCCGCTCCGTTGTAGTCAGTGAACCACTGCTTGTAAGCTGGACCTTGCTCATATATGCTCTTAAGCTTCAACTTTACGAAGAAGTTTGTTCTTTCACCAAGGCGTAACGTGCGTCTCCCTCTGATGAAAGTCATAAGTTTGCAGCCATCATATTCGAACGAAACTTTAATACGCAGATCTTCGACATGACCAAAGCGGCTTGGTTTATGGGCCCAATACATCAGTGTCGTAATATCTCGCTTGAGACAGTCTGTCTGGAGACTACTCAGAACGCCGTTCTCGTACCCATGGTAGGGCGAGCACAATCTCCAGCCATTGCAATCCCTCTGTCTTCCACCCCATGGTAGGATTGCCGTGTTGATTATGTGGACATTCATGTGTTCGTAATCTTCTGCCTGGAGAGTAGTGTCAAATGCCGCCGTCGCATTTGGTGTCAAGACGACAATATGCCCAAGTGCGCATACAGGGAGGCCAGGGGCCCAAAGCCGAGATGTGCTTCGTTCAGCGATTTCCTGCGCCGCGACATTGACGGCCTTCTGCAGGTAGTCGCCTCTAGGCAAGCTGAGAGCTTGGGGCTGGTCAAAGAGCTCTTGAAGACTTGCGACCTCTTTGAGGACCGCGGGAATGCCTTGCTGGCGACAACGCGCAACATCGGCCACATCGTCAAGCAGGTACGATAGAGACAATTCCACGCCGGGTTCCAGAGTCATTATAAGCGCGTCATCGTAACCACACGTCAGGACCACTGCAAGGCGGTCGCAGCTTCGGACGAGTTGGTTGGATATCTCGGCGACTATAGCCTTACACGCTTCCAGAGATCGCTTAGATGCAAATGGCCTGGGGAGATCTCTCAGTCAGTCCAATAATGGAGGCAAGGAAGCTATACTCACGAATTATCAATTACAATCACCATTTCGACCCCGAACCTTGGTCGGTTTAACTCTGTGTAAGGTAGTCTGAGACCTCCAGGCAGGGCTGCAACTTCAATGTTGAACCAGACCTTTGCTGCTTCATCGAAACCCAGCTTTCCAACGTCTGAACGAACACTAATCTTGGGCAGCAATACTTGTCTGACTATCGGGTTCGTGGAAAGACCGATGTAGTCCGAGTCTGGATCTTGAGCGCTACAAACTCGAATCTCGGGTATGTCCAGCAAATGCACTTGCATAGCCCTCTCCATTGTACGGCGGCTCAGTAGGTACCTCTGACTTGAAGAGCCAAAGTAACCACGGACCCCGTTGGCTAATACGTTCTCCGCTTGGACGTGGGAGTCGATAGTCGTATGGTGGTCAATGTTTCCCAGGAAGGGCATGACGCGACGGCCAAATGATAAGTATGGGAAGTTGGACGTCGTGGCACGTCCCTCTGGTGAGCCATATTCACCACTCGGCTCACCTTCCATACCATTTGCGCGCGGGATCAACTTCACAGACTCATCTGACGTACTGTGACTCCAACCTTTGGGGATCCGCAGTGATATAGCGCGCCCAAGCCCTTTGACAGAACCTAAATTGATGGAGGGTAGGCGTCGGCGCGCTATCACCAGACTCATAGTTCGCTCCACGCTGACGGGTTTTCAGGTCAGTTGATCCATTTTTTGTACATCAGTTCCAGTACGACATTGCTCCACTCACCTCCTCTCCTGTTTCGTTCTGATGATGTCTTCTCCCAGGCCGTCCACCTGGTTGCATGCTTGCTTATTTCTTTTTGTTAACCTTCGCCTTAACCTCTGACCATTCAAGCCTTCCTGACATGGCACCAGGACCTTGCCTTCTTCCGTTGCATCAACTGTGTTCGTCGGGTTCCAATAAGCCTCGGTCAATGTCATGTTATCTTTCTGGGTTTCATTCAGCGCCTCATAGACGTCAATTTCTGTCTGATCCTTCGTCTCATCCAAACTCCTATGGGGGATAGAGGCGAGTATTCTTGCATCTCTAGGAGCCTTCAACGGTGCAGGTATTAGCTCAGGTTCCATAGGAAGAGTCCGCAGGGTTTCCCAGTCTATTTCGTAGACCGCGAGGGCAGTCACAGGATACACACGCCGTTGGCAGGGATCTATTCCTGGCTGGAGGACTCTTCTTACCTTTCCAACACAGTTCGAAAGCGATGAGGGCAAGTTCGGTAACGGAGTAGCCCTATGGCCGTCTGCCTGCGGGTTGTCGCCGGACGGGTCATCCATCCTGACACTCTGAGGAACAGTGTACTCTTCTGTTCAAGCCACCAAAGATGACCAAAGAGAGATAGAAAGGGGGGGTTGGGCTGAGGGTCAGGTGGTGGATGAAGCTTGAAGAGAGATGGTCAGCGCGCCAGAAGTGAGGGTTTTGACTCCCTCGGCGACGTGTCGATCGTGGGTATACTGCAGCAGAGCCTCGGGGTTGCGCCCTACCCCGTTCCAGCGTCTAGTGATCGCTGCAATTGTTACTGCAAGACGAACAGTCACCGGAAATCCCACCAAAGGACTTCGTGGCCGAGCTGCTGACTTCAGACACCTGAGCAACCTCCTCGTCTGAAGCGTGTCTTGTATGCTGCCGAAACCTCCCCCTACGCTCTTGTTTCCAGGCCTTCAGTCGCTGCCACTTGACTCCAAAGCATCCAGAAAAATATATAGCGGCAAAGGTCACACCAATGATTAACACAATTGGTACCAGGACCAGAAGTGCTACAGCTGACACGCTCCCAGACCAATCAGTAACGGCGCTCATGTCAACTGCAGTCTAGACGCCGTACTGTTGTGACCGATTGAATTCGACGGACGGCCGTCGAGAGCGGTTAGACAACAATAGTGGGATTGATATATGAACGATGATTGACCAAGCCCAGCGAACCCCTGGAGGTGTTGTATCGCATCGAACAGCTCGCCAGGATATAGCAGATGGCAAGGAAAATAAAGGTAGCACCCAGGCTGGCCAGTACAATTTGCTCCGTATCCAAACGGGAGGCGGGCATGCCGTTCTTGGATTGAGGGTTGAAGCAAAAGATAGGTGCAGCTAATTTCGTGTCCAAAAACTGGCGGCAGGAAGACTGCAATTAAACAATGGAGTGAGCAACGAGATGCAGAAGATGGAGGTCGTATCTACGCTGAAGATGGACGAGGTGGATTGAGGAGGTTTAGCCTTTCGGCTGCTAATGCAAGAAGAAGAATCATGAAAAAGGAAGGAGCGATGGACACGCATAATGGTCAAGCATCGACAGGAAATCCGCATTGATGGGTTCGCGGCTCCAGTCAAAGAAGGCGCACGATCACCTCAAATGGTATAGACGCTACAACGCAGTTTCTAGTAAAGGAACTCAAGATCTCACGAGGTCATCTCATTGGCAGGGCGTCCGCAGATCGCTTGATGTTCTCCAGTACACTCTGTACCAGACTTTCGTCCATATTCAAGAAACGGATCTGAAGATGCAATCAGTACCGGTAGACATACCGCTTCAAGCTCTGCTTACCAAGTCATCCCGATCTCCAGTCTGTCCGTATAGGACAGGTTCCGAAAGACTGGATTCTATACCTCTCCGGACTCGTTCTGCCCATACACCTTCCCAATTCCACTCCCCGGGGCGCTTGCTCGCCGCTCCAGATACGCCCCGACTTATGCCTAGTGGGTCAGCCCCTGAAGTCTCTGCCTTCCCATCAATCGAGCGGTCGCCTGGACCGTCGCTGTCGACACCATGGGCTGACTGCGGAAGTCGCCGGTGTGTACGCCAAGCATGCCATGCTCCTGGATTACCTGCTGCTTCGAATGGGACAGAATCGAGGACGGTTCCATCATCAAATGCTGATCGAATATAAAATAGCAGATCCACGACGCTGATATCTTTTCTCTTTCGCTTTGTGGACGACACGGATGATATCGCTGATCCACGGCCAGGAGAGTCTGGGGGAGGCGATAAGCGATCCGATATACGCGGCGAAGCGCTTCGGCTCTCTGAGTTCAAGTGGTCTTGTAGCTGTGGATTTCGTGGGCTCTGCGAGCTCTGCGGGTTCCGCGGATCCTGCGTTTGTGGCCCAACTTCCAATGCCCCACTAACATTGCGAGAAGATGCTTTCGAGCCTACACCTTTCCCAGTCCCGACGCGAAACCAGTGGGGAAACCCATGCCTCAAGCTGAAGCCGCCCGGCGGTAACCGCTCCTCTTCTGTGGCACTGACCGTATCATCATTCGATAAGCCAGTGGTATGTGTGTATGTTGTGAGTGGTGATAGGAGCGGATGGAAGATATCGCTGGTAAAGATCACCAATGGAGGCGTCAAGGGGTACGTGGATGGAAATGTAATTCTGAAGCGTAAGACGGCTGGAGCGTACGGGCCTTGGACAATTCGCAGACAATCAGCAGTTATAGATCAGTAGGAATGTGTTCCAGCTCTCCTACCTTTCCGTACAAAAAGGACACCAGACCACTGGGTTGGATCTCCAGGAGTGATGCTCATGTACACGCCCTCCGGGCACGCATACTTCAAACTTGCGCTTTAGACATTGTGCGGATCAGCATCTGCAAACCAGCTACGGTTCAGCTTCGGTAACGGACGTAGAACGTACAACTCCACCAACAATCTTTGCTTCCGAACAGAAGGAAGTGTGTCACTGGTGTATAATGAGGGCATGACGATATTGCCGCCAGGTCGGCGGAGGTCTATGATCTCAAAATGTTTCTACGGAGTAGTTAGGGGCCTTTCCGCTCACGGCCACTTGTTCTACCGCGAACCCGCGTCGTTAGCGATGTCCGGGGCTTGGGAGCTTCCCCGCAGCCCCTTTTCCTAATCCAGCGATGTTTGCACGAGACAACAACCACAGTCCATCGCCGCAAGATATTATTTATCGCGTATTCGGGGTCATCTACCTTAAGAATCGGTGAACGGAGCTCCATTTGCGACAGTAACTTATGAGGCCCTGTCGACGTAGCATTTACGGCACAGTCAAGTCTATTATCATTCTGCCTGTCCCTCGTTAGACAACAATATGGGTCGCGAAATGATTCCGCGGACTTTGTAGAAACGTCATGAGCTAGACTGCGGGTTCAGCGGATGCGCAGCTGCCCAGTAGAAGCCCTTAGCTGCACATCACGACAACAAAGTGTGGAATTTCGCGAGCATCTAGGCGGCCGTTCTACCATGCTTCCATGCATTGTTGTCCATGAAAAGAGGCGCAGTAACGACAGCTCTGCAATGCAACTTGCCATGTCATCATTCTCGCCAGGATCATGCGTGGGGTCCCAAGTCGGGCGTGAGGCAATCATCATTGGGCGCCTGCAACATAGCGGTGTGGTAACACGAGCGGAGTGTTTGAGGCGACCGTGATCGCGAGTCGGAATGTCTCAGTACGTCTGGCTTTTCCTAAACGGCGGACCTTTTCAATGTCTTATTGATACTGGTGACTGCTGGATCGGTGTCCGCTGACCGCAACAACCTGTTGCTGACTACTCTCATGGTGGTAGCATGGGCCAGGGTTTGTTGTCACTGTCGGGAGTATCGCCAGCATCATTATGCATCTCGCAGTCATCTAGTCCTTAGGCGCCTACCTAACGCCCGGTCAACAACCTACAGCTCCGCCTGAAGGTGCGGCTTGCAGCAGTGTGATCTTGTGACCAGCATAAATTGCAAGTTGCCTTCCTGGATCATCCCCACTCTGCCTATCCGCATGTCCTCCCGCTGCTTCAAAGCGACGGGCGGCTTCGAAGGCGTACCAGGTTTCCAAGCTTGGTTCATGCGCAGTTGCGAACCCACTGTTACACAAGACAGGCATGCCTGATGCCGTAGTTCCGGACATTTCACCGTGATATTACTCCTTTCCACCTCTCAGGACCAGCGACGTGGTCATCTTCAGGCTGAAGTCAGGCTGGAAACATCTGACAACAATGATCCTAGTCGCATGTTGGATATCCCAATGCCACATCGCCCCTGAGTAGATGGCGGAGAAGAAACTCGCTCAAAAGGACGCGCAGGCTGCAGTCATTATTCCGCCAAGATTTTCCGCCTTGTTTCATATCATCTGCGAGATTTAGGCAGGCAGGATCTTGGCCGCAGCTCGGTGAAAGGATTTACAAAGTGGAAGAGGAGCCGTCTCGGATCGACCGTGTGATTTCCCTTCAAGGTTCACCCCAGTGTAAGGTACGAAACCTTGTTATGCTACTTCAGCAGGGGCACCAATAGACCGAGGATCTAACACCATAGTTTCGCCTGGGCAAATTTGTGGATCGACCACTCATGTATGCACGATTGGAGCTCTTGCAGCAGGGTCATGCTACGTGGTATGTCATGCTTGCTGCTGCAGCCATCATGTTAGCTTGTCTTTTAAAGAGATGTGCACCTGCATCATCAGCCCAATATCACGATCAATGGGCTGGACATCTTCAGTATTTCCATTTGCGTTCCTCTCGAGAAGCAATGCAGTCCAATGGTACTACAAAGAACAGGTCAATGTGTCGGCCGGACCTCCAGCCAGCCGAACCGTTTTCTGCGGGTACATGGGTGTCGCAGAACTGACTGGTCCTGTATTTTCGGCATCTGTCCCGTTGCCGCAATAGCGAAGGTTAAAAGCGGCCTTTGGCCTAATGAAGGTCTGGCAAGGACCAGGACCCAGAGCTTCGGGCCATTTTGCGACCACTGAAAAGGCTTTGGAAAGGGGAGACGAAAAAGTCTATCGGAGCCCGGCAACACACCAGATTGGCTGCAAGCAAGGCGATCCATCGATTTGTCCGATGGTACTCCTACAAAGTACCTCATCGCTTTAGGCACTTTGGGAACCAACCCTGGCATTCTGACGCGGCTTACCCCCTTTCCAAGAGGCTTCGTGACCTTCTTGCATCCGTTGGTCCTTCTAAGCAGCACAATCGTCTGCAGCGAATCTCAGGCTACTATGTCTCTCTGTGCTTACAAAAAGGCATACTCATTATTATTAGCCACCTTCTACGATCGCATGATGCCTGAGTCGGGCAGAGTCGGCAATAGACTTGCATGTGGTTGTACCAGGATGATGGATCATCCTTGGCCCAAGCACTAACATCGCCCTACAACGCGTCCCCGAAGGATGGACTGCTTCCAGTTCTCCTTTGGCGGTAGCGCTAACATCCGCCAGTGCCTTCCTTGGGCCTTTGGTCCACCACCGTCCTACAAACCTACGCATTGTCTGCTGTGTCCATCCCGTTTGCAGGTGCTGGCTGTCTCCATACAGCTGGAGATCATTTTCGCTCATCAGCCCCTAGTTGTCAGTTCCAGGACGCTAATTTTGAGACCAATCGCCGGCCCGTAGCCCCCGATAATGTGCGTGTCTATTTCCTTCATGGTTTTGATGGGGCAGAATCTGGGCCCATCGGCGAGAATCTATGGAGACGCAGATTCGGCGAGGATCAGGGGGTGAGCAACCTGTCAACATGGCTCAGTGGAAAAAGGACAGCTCATCAAATGAGGGAATGACTGTAATGTGCATGGCTTGCTGCGCGATGGTCACATGGCGCCCTACGTAGCAAAGATGCCCTACGTAGCAAAGATGCCCTACGTAGCAAAGATGCCCTACGTAGCAAAGATGCCCTACGTGATGTTGATGCCTACTTCGTATGCGTCGGCTTTGACTTATGTCGAGAGTTCAGGGGGATCCTTTCACCGCTTACTGGTCGAACCAGGGCCACGGGATGGGTCCAGATAGTCGGGAAGAGCGAGGCGGTACTTTGCAAAGTTCCTTCGCTGGCATCGTCTTGATGCACACTAAAATGGTCGCCAGACACGCTCTCCCCTTTTTGATGATTCGAACGCTACTCCGGCCGATCCTTAGGCCACTCAAAGTTCGCGGCGGGGCCAAACGGGGAAATCTCTAGAGGACGAGCGGATTGAGAGCTCCCCCCTGTCTCGAACTCTAATTCGGCCTGTGTCGCCCCGGGTGTAGGATCCTGTGCCGCCGTTGTAAACTTACCAGGCCTGCCATGCTCCTTTCCGGACAAGGGGGTCGTCCGGTTAGGCTTAGAGCGGAACAAGGGGCTAGCAGTTCATCGGGTTTCCATGCCTCTTGACCACAACCACCCTTTTCCTACAGCGTCCAGCGTCCAGCATCCCTCCTGTCATGCCACCAAGGGGGAAAGTAGATGCACCAGGATCCATCCCATCTACGCTTGCCGCTTAGCAATAATCGTCATCCTCCCACTTCGTCGCTCCCGGTACCGCGAAATGATGTTGCCGGCGAGGCGAACAAGGCGGTGTGGGACGCGGACCTCCGGGGGACGAGGGACGACCAGCACAGAGCGCTGTCATACCTTCTAAGCTATTCAGCGTCCACCGCCAATCCGCGGGTCCCTATGAGTCCAATTTAGGTCGCATTATAGGTGTGGCGGTGGAGGACACTTCTTTTCTTCAATTAATTGACGCGCTTCTCTCCCTTCCGGCTTCCTATCTGGTATTTCATTTTCCTCCGTTGCCTTTTCCTGACAACTCTGCATCGTTGTGTCGCGCCTTCCTGCTGCACCACCTGCGAGCTGCGTTTCTCCCTACATCCAAGCTTCTTCGCTCTGGCTTTGCCCAGCCAAAGCCAGATATTCCTTTCCCCTCTGTGCTCCTGTGCGACGAGGACCTGCTTCCAAGAGCAGTGACAGTCTGGTTTACTGTCACGAGCTCACTTACTCCAGGCTATCATATTGTTCTTATAGAGCGACCTGAGGCACTTGTTCCCTGCAGCTGGCGTATGTGTTGGAACTCAGCTTGACCGACGAAGTTCCAATTCACACGACAATTGACGCATCGTGTCATGAAGATGAAGGGAAGCGGCCGAGCCGGTGATCCTTCTCGGATACCTCCTTTTCCGTACAGGCAGCTATTTGTGTTAGGTATGTCCAATTCAGAAAAGGTCTCGCGTGCTCGTCTCCACGGCATCCAAAGCTACATTCTGTACCCCGCCTCCATGCTAGAGTTTCGTCGCTGACACTACTGTTCGCCGTAGCGTTATGCCGAATCTGTGAACCAATCGCTTTCATGTCCATCTTCCCATACATCTACTACATGATACAGTCCTTCGAGATCACCGAGGATGAAAGCCAGATCGCAATATACGCAGGAATGGTCACTTCCGCTTATGCGTTCGCGGAATGCTCAGCCGGGGTCTTCTGGGGCAGATTGAGTGATAGGATTGGCAGAAAACCGGTCCTGATATGCGGCTTGGCTGGGACAGGTCTGAGCATGCTGATATTTGGATTTGCAAAGAGCCTTCCGCTTGCTCTTTTCGCACGTGCCTTGGGCGGCCTTTTGAATGGGTGAGTGGAACTTGGGGCGCACAAAAGAGGAAAAGCTGACGCCACGGCTTGTAGTAATATCGGGGTCCTCCAAACCACGGTTGCGGAGCTAGTGAAGGTCAAGGAGCATGAACGTGAGTAATGGTCAAGGACCTTGTGTAGGGAGTTACTCCTGACACATGAACAGCTAGTGTTTATGCTGTAATGCCATTTGTATGGTCGCTAGGGTGAGTAGAGAGATATCCCATGTCATTCCCTCTGACAGTAGCTAATTGTGATCTAAGGTCTGTTCTCGGTCCCGCCCTAGGAGGAATCCTGGCGCAGCCTTACACAAACTACCCTTCGGTCTTCGCGCGTGGCACTATTTTCGACCGGTTTCCTTATCTTCTACCAAACCTTGTCTGTACTTCCATCGTCGTCTGCGGAGTGGTAATTGGCATATTATTCCTGGAAGAGACGCATGAGGAGAAGAAATTGAACGTCGACCGGGGCCTCCAAGCAGGCAACTGGATCCTGAGCTGGTTCAATTGGCCGTCTCGTTCCAGTTCAAAGGGAGAGATTCACCACTTAGCAGCAGAGGATGCCAGTCCTCTGGAGAAATACTCCTTACTGGAGGAGGAACTGCCCGCTGGGTATTCTAGCAGCGAATCTTCCCCAACCTTGGCACCGTCTAGCCCTCCTGCTTTACCTATCAAACCTAAGCAATGCCGGAAATCGCTCTCTGTCTGGTCGGCCTTCACGCGCCAGGTCGTTTTGATCATTATTGGATATGGGATCCTGGCTTAGTAAGCTACCCCCTTGATCACCTTGTCTTTGTTCGACCAATTAACCCTGATAAATAGTCATACAATGTCCTTTGAACAGCTCCTGTCTGTTTTCCTAAGTATGCCAACGTCCGACGTTCCTCCGTCCCTGCCATTCAAGTTCCTTGGCGGGTTTGGCCTTTCTGCTCATGATGTTGGCCTCATTGCCTCATTGCAAGGCTTCTTCCAGATGGGGGCACAGCTCTTGGTATTCCCGTTCATCGTCCGCCGCCTCGGACCCCTGAAGACTTTCAGATTCATCGTGTTCTCTTATCCGGTGCTCTACTTCATGATTCCGTACATATCTTTGCTTCCACATAGCCTTCAGCTCGTGGGAATCCCGCTAGTGCTCATTTGGAAGGTGACTGCTCAGGTGCTGTCTTATCCATCCCAGAATATCCTGCTTGCGAATTCTGCGCCGTCCTCGCAGCTTCTGGGCGTCATCAATGGCGTTGCAGCATCTACTGCAAGCCTGGCAAGAGCATTCGGACCCACAATTTCTGGAATCATCCAGGCATGGGGGCTGAACAAGGGCTTCTCTGGCTTTGCATGGTGGGCTTGCGGTCTCGTGGCTACCATCGGAGCCATTGAAAGCTTGTTCTGGAAAGACGTTGATACGAGGTTCAGTACCCAACCAGTCGAAGCTGAGGATGAGATCGACCTGGAAGAGGCTTGTCCTTACCTGGATGTCTCTGTTTCAAGCAGCCAAACGACTCTCGCGGCCGCTGGCGGCCCACCATTCGCGGAAGAGGCTGTAGTCCCGGAGGACGTCAGCAAAGACGAAATTCCTCGTTCGTGATGATAGGAAACTCGCCCATCCTACGCCTCCAAAGACTTTTTATATCGGTTCTGCATCGACGGCGCATTATTGCTTATAAACTACCAACAATACCCATCCGCTCGCTGCTCCTAGACTTTGTCTACATGCGCCAAGTCTAATTACACACACTTCGCCTCAACTCCTACAATTCTCTCGTTATATTTTGCTCGGTAGATGGAGAAGATGGACGGCGCTCTCAGGCACAGAGGCTTGCATCGACCACTCATATTGATATTGGCTCTTGTTCTTTTCTTTTGCTTCTGAGCGGGTTGCATTACACGGTTGAGCAATGAAGGAAGCATCGGGTAACTGGAATTGGGAGGTATTCTGCTGTTTGTCTTACCGCGCTTGCGGCTGCGCCTGTCGTTATGCTTGGTCTTCAATAAACTGAGCGCTTGATACTGCAATGCAACCGCCATGCGACTTAATTGCATCCAAATATGCTCCCTGACGTGCGCATGTGCTTTGCTGGCAACATGAGAATGTGTGGCAGAATACTGAACGGCTTGACAGCATGACGGATAGTTTGATCCCAACAGATACCCGGAAGCGATCATCACGACTCCTCCATAGAACTCCAGCGGTACACACCATCGATGTTCGCCAGGCAGGACAAACAATTCCCTCCAGCACGCTCAACCGAACAAGGGCACGCGCTCCACCTCCACGATGACATACTTGTCCGCGATCCTGCCCCTCCTATCCTCCGCAACCCCCGAGAACAGACCCATCTCCTCGCCGTCAACAAGGAAAAACTCGACAACGAAGCGCTGCCAGTCTTTGCGCTTCCTGCCGGTCTCTGTACACGCCCTTTGGTTGAATAAAGCCTGTGCGTAGACGTTGGCGGCGGCAAGGCTGCGGTGCGTGCGGATGATGTGCCGGTTCAGCACTGTTTGGTCGGCGGCGTCGCGCCGGATGGAGATTGCGACGGTGTAGATGTGACTCGGCTCGGTGCTGGGGAAGCCGGAAGAGTCCATGCTGTGTACGTCTGCGTGTGAGGAGTGGAGGGTGAGTGAGTTGATGTGAGTGTATTTGGTGATCTAAGTGAGCGTAAGTAGCGGTCGGTGGGTATGTGCATGAGTTTGCTGATGAGGATACCTTGGTCACACCTGCCTGCTCTGCCTTTAGATGATCGTATGAGTCCTGGGTGGTTGACTTTTGACTACTGATTGCCGTCTAGAAGGCGAGGGGTGTTTCAGTCAGGCATGTTGATCATGCAGGAAGCCTACTGCAGCAGACAAACGGGCGCTGAAAGCATTCACGGAGCGGGATCAGTGCAGACCATATCTCAACTCGGACAATTCCATCAATCAGGCAGAGCAGGACGCGAGACGCAGCGTGCCCCTGACTGCAGGAAGAGAGATAAGCAACAGGCAATATCAGGTTGGGAGTAGACAGTTTATTTATGCGCTCATATTCCTTTTCGCTAGCCAGCTATGCATATCCTTCCATGACTCTGCTGCCCTGGGCCAGATACTGATCATCCAAAGAGGCCGCTTCCTTCAGCGGACTTGGCCGCGACTTTCCTTGCTCAGCATCAAGCAGTCTGACAACGACGTCAACAATGCCTGCTACGCCCTCCCCCTTCATGGCGCAAACAGGCACGACCTCGATCCCCTTGGCCCAAGCACCGCCATGACCAGCAGGATGCTCAACCCTACCAGCCGTAACATCGTCGAGGTACCCCTTCAAGGCTAAGAACTCGCCCTGCGTCTCGGGCAGGTCGGCTTTGGTGGCCACCACCAACCAGGGTTTGCTGGAGACTTTCGTGCCGGCAGAGACGGAGAGAGGAGACGTCGCGCGGAAGCGAGGTTGTTCAAGCTCGAGAGCAGCGGCTTCTTCGTCACTAAGGTTGCTTCCGAATACCTTTGCCGGATTCCACTCCACGAGGCCTTCACGGTCACATTCTCTGGGTCCTTCTCGCTTGAGAGCTTCCTGCTCTTTCAGCCGCTCGTAGGCGGACAACTCCCTCCAGAGCGCCTTTAGGCCTTCTACAGCCCCTCCAGGGCTGCTTAGATCCACCACGAAAGATAAGATCTTTGCTCGCTCAATGTGCCGTAAGAAGCTGATTCCCATGCCCCGGTCAAGATGCGCATCCTTGACGAGCCCTGGTATGTCTGCAATGGTGAAGCGCGTTCGCGGCTCTCCCCCCTTTCCTGACCAGTACTTGGAGCGCCCTTTCAGATCATCCAGAACCACGGTACCCACGTTTGGCCGCAACGTCGTGAACGCCCAATGGCCGACTCGGGTCTTACTTCGTGTTAACGCTCGTACAAGCGTACTCTTCCCAGCGTTGGCCATTCCAACGAGACCAACGTCGGCGAGGATCTTGAGATCCATCTGCAGGGTGATCCTTATGCCCTGCCCACCACGTGTTGCAACCTTGGGTCTTGGAACATCCGAAGCTACGAAGTGCGGGTTGCCCAGACCTCCAGGAGCACCAACGGCAAGAAGTATGGGATGGTCCGTCGGCGATGAGAGATCAAGATTTATGGGCCCAATCGGTTGCATCAAATCGGAGCGTGAGCGCTTCAACGAAGCCAGGCGTCCCCCAGGAGGGTCATCAGGGACAGGCCTGCCCTCTCTTCTCTCACCCTTGCCCACTTCACCAGGATAGTAGATCCAGCCTTCCGGGGTGCCCTTCCGGGGAGTCAAGTCCACCCGGTCGATCTCTCTGATCACAGTCCCAACAGGCACATCGACTATGATATCTTCTCCTCTCATTCCGCCTCTAGCTTTGCCTTGCCCATTGCCTCCTCTTCCAGCTTTGACTTGCCCTCTTCGGGCCAGCTTATGCAGAGATGTCTCGCCATCTACAGCGCGGATATAGACGCTTCCGCCATGGCCGCCGTCTCCTCCGTTCGCAGGCCCGAACGCGATGTATTTCTCTCGAAGAAAGGATACGCAGCCATGGCCGCCGCCCCCGGAAAAAATAGACAGTGTGCAGGAATCCGTAAAAGGGGCAGCAGGCCCCGATATTGATGTCTCGACATCGTGCTCAAAGTCCTGCCCAGGAGAGGCTTGTTGCCTAACCCTCATGGTTGTCGATAAGCCTCGCCGGGTGACTATGACAAGAGGACGGGGCGAAAGGCAGAACCGCGGGTAGAGGAAGGGCGCCAGGGTCCCTTGAAGGAACTGGCAACCCCTGGACGGTGACATTATGTGCTTCGAGGGCTAATAGACCCTCCTCCCGGCCAAAGCTATGCTGGTGAGACAAAGACTCCACACAGAGTGGCGCGTTGTGCCTGCACAGTTGGAGGAGGCTTTGAGTGACCTCCAATCGAACTTTTGACGCGGCAAGTTCCGTCCCGGCAACCGTGCCTCCATTTTCTTTGACCTGCGACATCAAAAAGATCGCCAACCCTGCAGTCTCTCACTCACATCACACAACTCGTCGCCATGTCTGCTGGAGAACAAGCGCAGCGGGACGCCGCAGACGCCGAGCGCGAGCTCTCGCGACTCTGGAGAGCATGGCGGACCGTCCACGAACTCGTTCAGGATCGGGTCAGTGCCTTTTGAGTGCTTGAAGAGCCTTGCATGCTCGCAGATGCTTGACGGGACAAAGAAGGCTGACTCCTCCGCTGCAGGGCTATGAACTGACCGAGGAAGAAGTGCACATCTCTCTTGAAGATTTTGCAGCGCAGTATAGTGATGGCAGTGGTCTCCCTGAGTACGTGGCTATTCGTAACTGCTCCTTCTCCCTCCGTCATGGGTGCTAACAGCGCAACGCTGCAGTCGACAAAAGATGAAGTTCTCCGCCAGACCTACACAAGCCATGCTCGAGAAATTCGCGCCTCCCGCCAACGGTGCGCACGCCGCAACACAGCCGCAGGTGGGGACGATCTGGGTGGACTTCGTGGCCGACAACTCGATCGGGATCAAGCACATGCGGCAATTCGCGCACCACATCGCCGAGCGGGGTTTCAGCACCGGCATCCTGGTGACCAACGTGCCCATCACGCCCGCGGCGCTGAAGATCATCCCGACCGTGCAGCCGGCCGTGATCGAGACGTTCTTGGAGCAGGAGCTGCTCGTCAACATCACGCACCACGAGCTCGTGCCCAGGCATGTCCTGCTCAGCCGCGAGGAGAAGCAGAAGCTCCTGGAGAGGTACCGCCTGAAGGAGAGCCAGTTGCCGCGTATCCAGGTCAGCGATCCGGTGGCTAGGTATTACGGTTTGAAGAGGGGCCAGGTCGTGAAGATTATTCGCAAGTCCGAGACGGCGGGGAGATATGCCAGTTACAGATGGGCGATATGAGCCGTGGGGGATGCTGGGTTAGTGCATGGACAGGATAAAAAGCCTACCGGCGACATGGCGTTCGAAGGGGTATGTGATTTTGAGTCAGGCAGGCAGCATGGCGTTTAGATGCAGCGTGTGTAATCTACCGTGCTGTGCAAAAAGAGGACTACAATCTCGACCTAAAAATATCATCCAAAGACAATTTGATCTCAGTTGACGGTCCTTGGAGATCAGATGCCCATGTTTGACATGTATCCAATGCCAGACTGCCCAATGCCAGACTGCTTGCTGCTATGACGGAATGTTCAGAGCCAAAGAACACATCGTATTCGCTATCGCTATGATGGTATGGAGCGCTATGAACAGATTCAGGAGGAGAGAAAATTGTGAGAGACACCGTGACAGGTGATGACCGATGACCAAAGCCCAGTACGCCGAGAGATTCAAGGTATCATTGCGGATGCCCTGCCCTATGCCTATGCCGTGGAAGTGATCCCATTTGGACCACGTGCTCGCTGCGAAGATCAAGTAGGATTTCCCATCTGTGCCTGCAGACGGCCAAACTTGGAAAGCTTCTTTACATATGCCTTTCGGTAACGGTCCAGCGTCTCTTGGGAGTCGCTGCCATCTCCCGCTCGATAGCGGGCTGAAGAGCTGCCGCATCTCCCCATAAGCCCCGCTGACTATTCGTGCGTCCTAACCCAGGCGCCGGGGATGGCGAGCCTCGATTGTTAGGACTGTCCGCTCTTGCTTTTTCTGCCGCTCTTGCCCGCTCGTCTGCTTGCTTCGCTCTCTCGACAGGGGCAGGGTCATTGTCCGAATGGCCGAAATTGAGCACCATGTCGTCACCTGGTCCTGGCTCCTCGGGAGCGGCGCTGATCGGGCTCGGCCCGGCCCACAAGCCAGTCAATCCACGAGCTGTAGAACTCTGCACCACAGTCGATCCGGGCTGAAGAGCTGAGGCCAAGCTGCCCCGGCGTAAAGCACCGGTCGCAATGGTCGCCGCGCGACCATAGTCTGCCAGGGTGGGCCGATTGTCTGCATTGCTTTGATTTTCGGGGCGAAGGCGTGGTATTGAAATGCGAGGAAGTTGCAATTGAGGAACAGCTAGAGGGTTAGCACCTGCTCGGAGGTGCTCGGTAGATGCCTCAAGCTTGACGTCGTAGCAATCTGACACCTCCACTTGCCCTCCCCCTGTACTGGAGCTTGTCCTAAAGTTTGGATTGACAGAGACCTCTTCGATTTCGGGAAGAGCAGAGCGTCCATAAATGATATCTTTCCTCACAGCCATCGTCAACGAAGCCATGGCCACATCCATCAAAACAGGCTGATTCTTGAGAGCTCCAATGAGGGCGTTGCATCCGGCTCCATGAGTGACGATAATAAGGACCGTATCGACGACCTCATCCGGGTCTTCTGATGTTTCCTGTGGTTGATTTTTATACCAATTGATCATATGATGGAGACCTTTCCGGAACCGTTTGTGCATGGACCCCCATTCCTCTCCATATTCCCCACCGTTACCCCAGTCCTGCGGAGGGCGCATGCTGTCCCACTGATAGTCGACGTTCACGCACGCATCCCGTGCGTGGGCAACATATCCCGGTGGTATTGGATCAGAAGGCGAGATGGCCCAAGTAGGCTTTGGCGGTGTATAGCCCCCTACGTCTGGACTAAGATTCGTCGAGATCCTTGTGGTACCCAGTGCACTCGACTTGCTCGAGCCGCTTCCAACGCTGCTCTGGCTGCTTGCGCGGTCACGTCTCCTTGGAGATGGCTGTGAGCCCTCTAATGTCGATAGAGAGTCTAGACCAGCCTCGTCCCCTGCTGCTGGCCGAGCTGCAAGGGCCGCTGACCACCCACCAGGGAAGTTCCCCGGACTTGATATAGTGGGCGAGTTGCTCCCAGGAATAGGCTCTGCACGACGTAAGAGGTCTGCCTTAGCCCCCGCAACCATCATGACGGAATTTGGGGGAGGGGTGATCTGCTCGAAATAGTCGGGCGAAAGCCATTCCCCGAGAAATGCGTCGATGCGTATCGTGGCCTTCTTCGGGCTCGGCACGGATGGCTTCCAAGAAGTATCATGCTGACCCGCGCCAGGCTCCAGAATCGGCGCAAGCCTGGGAGAATCGATTGAAGAGGTGCGGTTTGTGCGTGAATGGAGCTGTGAGATATGAGGACGATGCTGCATTGTCCCCGCATACTCAGCCATCCCGGCACTGATGGCAACGGATGTCTGAATACATCGCAGAAATGGTGATGAGTGTATGTAGACCTTGTGCCTCCGTTTCCGACCTTTGTGCTTATGGTGCTGGTGATGGGTACCATCCATGGCGGTATCCCCATTGCCTAGACTCTGGCGCGTCGACGGTGACTCTGCCTGTGCCTCTTCACTTGACTGCTCCCTTGCATAAAGCAGATCCTCAATCCTCGCTCCCAAAGCCCTAGACTGTGTCCAACCGCCGTATGTGAGGGGAGGGTCGTATGGGGTCGGCGAGGTCAAGTGCCATTGCTTGTCCGCGGCGTCGAGGCGCGCACCGTGTCTTTATGAATAGTTAGCATCCAGAGACCATTCTGACCAATACCATCGAGTATAGCAGCTGTCCTCGAGCTCCTCATACATACCGGACAACGATTACAACGGCGGGCGGAGGAGAAGGCATCTCTCCGATGCGAATATCAGGTGGCCAGTGGGCGTGGTGTTGTAAGGGTCACTCGAGCATCTAAATGGTAGAGAAGGAATAGGTCGTGAACGAGGGGTCAGGAGTTTAGGTAGAGGAGTCAGAGGAAGCAGTGAGCGTGGATGATAATGATGATTATTGATGATGTTTGACCCTTCGCAAAAATGTCAGGGTACGAAGTAGGTTGTCGGTCCGCGTATAGAAAAGGGTGGGGTGGGTCCCAGACAAGGAGCCCTGAATTTACTCAAAAAAGAAGACAAGCAATCCTTAGCGGACGCATGTGAATATTACCCTAAATTCTCTCTCAAAAACCTGAGGTGCGAGCCTTGCTTGCTTGTCAGACGCAAGGCTAAATTAACGGCTAAAGGTACCTAAGCACAGGCACTGACGAAGCGCCAAGCGAGGTACCTCATGTCATTTTATCGATGCCATCATAATTCGATTCAACCACTGCCGGCTCGCCGGATTCCGCTTGCAGGGTACCTAGGTACAGAGTACTTCTTCAGGATTGATATCAAGCAGCAGGACCTCCTTCACCGCAGTTCCATCTTCGTGCTGGGATAAGTGCTAGAACTTAATCCACTCGTCGTCTTCTTGGCAAGCTGCATTTTGGCTAAGTATATTTTATCAACTTATCTTCGGAATACAGGTACACGCGTACAGTACAGAATACGTACAGGATGCGCGCGAGGGAACCGTGTTATCCGTGAAACGTCTGCCCTAGTTTCACCTGGATGATCTGCACGCAGGAGAGAGGAAACGCGCTTTAAAGTGATCTTAGCTCAGCATGGCAGAGATCCGGTCCGAGTCAACCACATTTGCATCCGGCCGTACTGGCCCGCTAGATTTGCGACTGCTGCACTACAACGATGTCTACCATGTCGAGGCTGAATCTGCTGAGCCCGTTGGCGGCATTGCCCGCTTCAAGACTTTGGTCGACCACTATCGCTCCGCTCCCGAATATGCAGATCAGCCAAAGCTGCTGACTTTCTTCTCTGGTGATGCCTTCAATCCAAGCATAGAGTCCAGCGTGACAAAAGGCAGGCATATGGTTCCTGTCCTGAATAACCTGGGTACAGATGTGGCTTGTGTCGGTGTGAGTACGGCTACCCCTATAATCATTATATGTCCCGATATCTTAATTTTCAGGTATTCTTTATTCATGCCTCTTCTCTTAAAAGTTTCCTTTGCCCTTTTTTTACCCTCTGGGTTTCTGTTCTTATATCAACAGCGCCATCAAATCCTGTCGCCGCGAGCCACCTTGACTCCGCACAATCCCTGGACTACCGGATTGTTTGAAGCACATGACTGACCGAACAGTAGAACCATGATCTTGACTTTGGCGTTGCCCAGTTTCGCCATTTACGATCAAAGTGCAACTTTCCATGGCTCTTGGCCAATGTGTTAGACCCTGCTCTGGGAGAAGGCGTCGCTCTTGCAAACTGCGAGAAGACCATCATCCTAACCGTGTCAAATGGGATCAAGGTTGGTATCATAGGACTAGCAGAGCGAGAATGGCTCGAGACAATCAATTCGCTTCCGCCAAACCTTATTACCATCCCTCCGGCGAAAGCGGCAGCAGATCTTGTTCCGCAGCTGAAGAAAGATGGCGCGGAGATGATCGTTGCTCTCACTCATATGAGAGAACCGAACGACAACAAGCTAGCAGAAGATGTCCCTCCAGGCCTGGTCGATATTATACTAGGTGGCCATGACCACTACTATAGCCATAGCCTGATCAATGGCACGCATGTCCTTAGGTCTGGCACTGATTTCAAGCAACTAAGTTACATCGAGGCGCGGCGGAAAGAGCAAGGCTCTGGCTGGGACTTTGACATCATCAGACGAGACGTAGTATCTTCCATTCCAGAGGAACCGTCAATGGTGGCTTTATTGAACGACCTGTCCAATAGTTTGAAGTCCAAACTTGAAAAGCCGATCGGCTACACCGCGTCCCCTCTCGACGGCCGCTTCACTACTGTTCGGACACGGGAGTCTAATCTTGGCAACTTCGTCTCGGATCTGATGCGCTATTACTACGGTGCTGACTGCGCCATCATGGCCGGTGGCACCATCCGCGGCGATCAAGTATATCCGCCAGGGATTCTGTATCTCAAAGACATACTCAACTGCTTCCCCTTCGAGGACCCCGTCGTGGTCCTTCGTGTGACGGGCCAAGCCATCTTTGAAGCACTCGAAAATGCAGTCTCAAAGCTCCCGGCACTGGAAGGGCGCTTTCCGCAAGTCTCCAACATCCGCTTCGCCTTCTCCCCCTCTGCGCCGTCTGGCTCCCGCATCCTCTGGGTGGAGATCGACGGCGCTCCTCTAGATCCTGAAAAGATGTACACGCTGGCGACGCGCGGCTACATGGGTCGCGGCAAAGACGGCTACGATTCTCTGCTCGTGAAGAGCGCAGGCGGCGCCGCCGAGGAGATCGTGGCCGAGGAGAACGGCGTGCTGATCAGCACGATACTACGGCAGTATTTCATGGAGCTGAAGGTGCTGGGCCGATGGTGCCGCCTGAGCAAAAGCCTGCAGAAGCACCTGGGAGACGTGCACGCGCAGATCGCGGAGAACGGTTGGGTCAAGGAACCGAATCACATGAACCGCCCACCGCCCGCGGCAGTAAAACACTCACGGACGGGCAGCGCGAAGAAGAATAAGATCCATGTGGACGGTCACCCGCTGGACTCGGACTCGGACGACGAGAGCGATACTCATCTCAAGCCGGTGAATCCGGAAGTACAGGATCAGGAGAGACGCAATGTCCTCGCCAGGCAGGTCACGAGGAAGTGGATGCGGCTCGCGGGGGTCAGGCATGAGAATGTCGAGTTGGTCGGCGACCATGATGATGAGTTTCTGCCGCATTGGACGAGAGGTATTGCGCCGAAGTTGGAGGGGAGGATTGTGATAAAGGATGACGATAAGACATGAACGGGGTAGAAGTTCTTCAAGAATAGACAACTTATTCAGAATCCTCTTGACGACGTGGGGCAGTGAAGGGTGGCCCTTGGAAACGGCCATTGACGGGAAGCTAGAGTCGGTATGGGAGACGTGGAACGAGAGAGGCCTCTTCGGAACCAGAAGCGCGGGGCTATGAAAGACTTGACGGTCACAGTGGGCAAACACCTCGGGCAATACAAGGTCAGAGAAATAGATAACATGTACTTTTACCAGTGCTCCATCAATAGAGAGCACAACTTTTCATTCCGTTCTCCCTCTATATACCCCTAAAACTGAAGTGATACCTTCAAAGCCGCTAATCCCAAGCCCTTTGCGATGGGAGGAGAGGAGCTCCCCTATACCGTGGTATTGAACACATCCTCCTCATCCGTCACCCCCGGCGCAATCTCCTTGGTCGTATCGGCCTCATGCTGCAGCTCCGCGCGCACCTCATCTTCTCTCTGGATATCAGCCTGCTCGAGAGACGACGGCGCATCCTTAGCCAGCAAGTCCATCGCTTCGGCTATGGTCTCTTGCTCGTCCGTAGCCGGAGGGTTTGATATCGGTACGCCCGCGGCGCCCACGCGCTCTTCGGGGAGTGGGGCTCCGCCATCGGAGTCGGCGTCCGCTTCCGCTTTCTGGTCGATATCGCCCGTCTCTTCTGTTGGTACGTCGACGCCGTCGTCGACCATAGGAACGTCGTTATCGGCCGCCGGCTTTTCCGCCGCCGCTTTGCGGTTTCCTCCGGGGCTGTTGTCTACGAGAGGCGAGTCGTCGTTGTAGATACGGAGCAGCATGGCTCTGTGATATTTATTAGCAAGGCTGCCATTAAGACATGATTTCAAGGTCACCTACCTCCGCTCCTCTTTCGGAAGCATCAGATTGAGCGAAGCTAGACTACGCCACAGTGGCAGCACCATGCGTTCCCTATAATACCTGTCAGCCACGAGAACAAGATAACAAAAACCAGCAATGTAAGGCTCACTTGAATCCGTCTTCTGCATCGCTGGTCTCGACCCGCAATACGCAGCAGCCAGGCTGAAGGTTGAGGGCTCTTTCACCAATCTCTCCAAGCTCTTTCCATCCATCACCTGCCACCTTCGGGAACATCTCTTTCAGCAGCTTCTGTAGTGTTGGCCGCTTGTATAGCCGAACAACCCTCTCCTCTCCCACATAAGCCTCCACAATTGGTAGACCCTCCATCTGGATACGCCATCGGCATGTGTCCGCCTTTTGTACGTCTTGCTTCATGAACATCTTGACACCGCAGTGGATGAACTTCATGCCTTTACCCTCGTTCTCGGTCAAAATATCCTTTGCGAGGGAGGATGTGAAATATATCGTCTTTGAAGGATATCCAGCGGCATTACGGACCATGAAGCGATCTCTGGGAAAACGTTCCGCAAGGTTGTAAAATTTGTAGATGGTAAGCAGTTCCTCGTGTTCCGGCGACAGAAATTTGAACGGTTCTTCCATCGGCTGATTCCTGTTCTTCGTGGGCGCTGGTATCGACAGCTCAGTTGGACGGTCAGGTTCCGCCGCTGGAGGCGGTGGGTAATGCACTAATCTTTCGCCAGCCTCCAGCACTGTGTCTGACTCTTCAGCGACATCAGTCTTGAGACGTTTGGAAGCGACTTCCTCGACCTCTTCCGCGTCGTGAAGCGTGTGTTTACGCTCAGATATATCGACACTGGGGCTATTTTCCTGGTTTTGCCGAGCTGCTGGGGAAGGATCCTCGTATCCCTCGCCCTGTGGAGGTGCCAGCTCATCCAACGCCTCGATCTTATCAGCTACCGTAGAGTCGCCATTGACCGGTTTATTTTCTAGTTCATCGACCACTGCAATAAGTGCAGGTTTGGGGGCGGATTTTTTGCTTTCCGACTCAGGTCTTGCTTTAATCTCGGCTTTCTTCTCCAGGACCGCGATGAAGAAACCTCCAGTATCCTGCAGATGAGGGTATAATCGCATGCATCGTTCCAGGGGTATCCGGTCGGACCCCTCTGCCTGCTTTGGAGGGAACATTCCTTCCACGAGGCGCTCAAGGTTATTCTTCTTTGCCTCCTCCCATGAATCCCAGATTGTGCCCTGTTTATCCATGACCTTCCAGCTATTCAAGCCTGCACGTCGTTTAAGCCCAGGGAGCGCCTCGCTGCAGTCTTTCAACTCCACTTTGGACATTCCTCCACACCGATCAATAGCACTTGCTACGACAGCCTCATCCTCAACAGGATTCATACTGCAAGCGGAGTAGACAACACGGCCACCCACTTTCAGCATCTGGAGCGCACGGACGAGGATACGGTGTTGCACAGTATAGAGTCCGAGCGCGTTGCCAGGCTTCCATTCCTTCCAGACGTTTCTATTCTTTCGAACAGTTCCGTCCCCCGAACAAGGAACGTCAGCCAGGATGCGATCAAATTTCAAGTATTTGTTGTGTTGTCCAGCGCCAGGTAGTTTGATCGACGGAAACATTGTTGCATCATGATTCATGACGATAAGATTCGGCGAGTTGAGCCGTTTCATCTGATGCACGAGTAAATGAGCCCGCTTCGCGTCGGCGTCATTCGCAATCAGCAATCCTGTGGATCTGCCATCGTCCGAGTAATCCTCATCTTCAGTCACCTGATCTAGCTCGAGTTCAATCTCTCTGCCGTCAGGGCTCATTTCTCGGCCTTCAGCTGCTGCAAGCTTCCGCATGAACGTCCGGACTCGCGCCTCCTCCCCTCCATGTACCATCTCAATCAGTTGTGCGGACTTGCTGCCAGGAGCAGCGCACATGTCCAATACGGCCATGTTGGACCTGATGTCCATCAGGAGTGGCGGGATCATGCTGACAATCTCTTGCCTGCTGATGTTTCCAACACTTGTCTCCGAGACTAGGAACTTCTGGAACGAAGCGAATGGAGGAAACCGGCGAATGACGCCTTTCGGGGTTGTCATATCCCAGGCCAGTTGGTCTGGAAACCATGATATCTGTCTCGGCGGCTCGACTAGCTGGCCGTCAAACTCAATTGATGTGATCTGGGGGATGTAGTGTTCCTTTAGACGTTGCTGTACAGACAGTGCATGTCTGGAGCTGCAGATTAGCATGGGCGCAACCACATGGGCTAGACTCTACTGACCCTTTGGACCCCGTAAATCGGAAGCTATTGGGAAGATCACGCCTCATAGCCTCCCAAAACTGCTCCTTTTCAGCTTCATCCAGGACGCCCAATCCATTGTAGTATCGCTCGAACTTTTCGTTCTGCTTCACCACCTCTTCATAGTCTCTGCGCTCGCCGCGCCGGCCACCTCCGCGGCCACCGCGGCCACCGCGACCACCACGACCTCCTCGTCCTCGCCTGCCCATGATTGCTAGGGCGGTTAGTTATGTGGAGAAAGGTAGCCTGGATGCGAGCATGATGTTGCGACGATTGGCGCTGTGACGGCTTTTCTCGAAATTCGGTCAATGCATTTTCACAGTGACGATCTAGTGGAGCTTGATACATCTTGGCATGAGCTAGTGTTGATAAGGCATAGCGTCTCCGCTCATTCTAGGCTCCGCCTCGGGCCTCGCTGAGTTCAGCCTTGTGCATTCCTCCTTTGCCCAACGCATAAAATCCTATCCTCTCGTTCAAGCCACAGTCTGGTCCCTATGGAAGAGCCATCATTGAACGCGTTCCTATGTGCGATCAATGATGCGGGTTGGCCTTGGGATCTCATCAAAATTTTCAAAAGTCTACTCCATAGGGAAACCCACACCCTGGAAGCACTACAACACGTGCAACTACTTGTCCTCTAATAGACAGAGCGGCACAGCAACGACCCATGACATCTTCAGAAATCGAAATCTGATTTGTTATTCATGGCTATTGACAATTTCCAGGAACATGTCTTCACATGTCTCCGTGATTACCTTCCAATCGGGATTTTGAAGTGCGCCGAAAACCGACGGCCGCCAATCGTCCGCAGACTTGCTTCATGCTTCTTCACCATCTCTCTTCCATGTGGTCGTGCAACTCCACGCTTATTATTGGTCCCAAATTGACTCCCTATCATGATGATTTCCTTACGGAGAGAGCAACAGCAGGGATTCCTCACGCCGATCCCGCATATGCTTGGACTGTTGCGGAACTTATGTGCGAACCTTAGACGAGACCCCCCTGACCGGCACAGGCTAGTCTATCAGCCCACTCAAGCCGCCCCCAAGCAATATCAAAGCACGATGTTGACGGATGAGGTTCTCGACGCGCTCGATCAATTTCCACATAAATGGGACTTCTTCCTTCATCGAACTACTTTTCATTTTCATTTTCCTTGTTCCACGCGTCTGCTTTTCCAGCCTCACGGATATACCCTTTTCCTTTCTCACGCTGTTATCACACTGCAAGCTGTGTATGTCTTGCGGTTTTCCTAAATCTTATTACACCTTTCGTCAGTGAAACGTCTACATCAGATCAAGTGGCACGCAATGGCCGAAAACAACAACACTCCTGGTCCAATGGATCAAGGAGTCGCTCCTGTGGCTCTCTCATATCACGCTGCCTCACCAACTCAAGGGACGTATCAGAGCCCTGAACCGATGCAAGAGGCCTATGTCCCCACACAACAACTCATGTACACACCACAACCAGAGAAGAGTATTGGAACGTATCCAGCGGAAGGGCATGTCCACGCCGGCCCGCGGCCGTGGCGCTATTCGCTATGGGACTGTTGTAAACCAACAGACGTCTGTACGTATCTGGACAATCCTGTGTCAACAGACATGGTCGTCTATCCCATGGCTGATACTATATAGGCTGCATGGCATATTGGTGCCCATGCTTCCTCTTTGGCAAGACACATACTCGGCTTGAGGATCCCGAGCTTCGGAGTTATAGCCCGCTCAATGGTTCTGTAAGTCTACATGGATGGTCCATTTAGACTGCCGTCGCTGCAGGTGTTGAAGAGCTCCGCTGAACCTCCATAGTGCTTGGCTTACTGGGGCCTTGCGCACTGCGGGCTTGCCTGGATCCTCCCGATGATGGATCGTCAAAGTATCCGACGAAGCCGAAATATCGAGGGCGGCAGTGCGAGCGACTGCCTCACTTCATATTGTTGTCACTGCTGCGGTCTCATGCAACAAGAGAAGGAGTTCTTGTTGCCGAATGAGGCATCCTAGGCAGCAACAAACCCAGTGGAGACCCTTTAATATCAGATGTTGTGGCATATGGCCTCCCGGGGTGTATAATCGTCGATTCTCCTCGAATTTCTTAATATCTGCTGGCAGGTCTTTCAAACATAAGTGTTTGGTTCGTGATGTCGCTGAAGCCTAGGCTCGAGGCGCAACGGTGTCCGCAGCTTCTATTGAATTGATTTCATGAAGCACAATTTCTGTAGACATTCTTGCGTATCATAAGGCACCCACGGAAAGCTTCCGCTTCAGGCCTGCCATGGCTGACGCGACCCTGTTTCCCCGCAAATCGATCTGAATGCAACCCCACATTGTCGCGCAAACATCTCTCGCATGGCGTTATACGAAGTAGGATACATAATCAATAAGTAATCACTATATTTTATCAGTCACAGGTAAGGTAGGTAGCTACTTACCTCATACAACACGGTGTCGACGAACAATTTGCCCACTCGGTAGATCGGTACAATTATTGCCCTGGCCTCGGCTGCACAAGATACAGGTGCCCGTCGTCGGGCAACTGTTTGCAGTGCAGCCACAATTATTCAGTTATGGAGGGTGGTCAACGCTGGTAATTTGAGACGCTGGCATTCTTATTGGCGGGCACTTTGTTGACCTAAGGCTTGAGACGGCTAGCATTGTTGTTGGATCGGCCGCTTGTTCTCCCTTAGGAAGCGGGCAATGAGGGGAACGGACGGAAATGCGCGCCATTCGGTATCGGGCGAGCTGCGGACCCCTCAATGCCGTCCCTGCCTCTTATCTATCGTATCGGGTAGGCGTCTATCTGGATATAAGGTAGTTTCGCCCCTCGCTTTTCCAATTCCCGCGAGGTTGCCGATATCTCTTTACATTGGCGTCGATTGAAAAGAAAAGAACTATCCTTCATTTCAATTGAAACCGTTTGTTATTGCTTCTATCTATCGTACTACATCAATAACAATGGCGCCTCCAACCGCTACATATACCGAGTCCGATGTTACCCCGCAAATCGCAAACATCAGGCTCGAAGCCGGCCAGGGCTCTCTCGCTGGCCGAAAGGGACCCGTCCGCCAGGTGATGCCCTCGCCGCCCAAGTTTGACGACAAATACGAGGAGCGGGAGTATCTCAAAGGCCGGCTCGCTGCAGCCTTCCGCATCTTCGGCAAGGAAGGCTTCGACGAGGGTGTTGCGGGCCACATCACCCTGCGGGATCCTGTCGAGCCCGAGACCTTCTGGGTCAACCCCTTTGGCATTGCTTTCTCGTTGATGAAAAAGAGCGACCTCATCCGTGTTGACAAGAATGGGACGGTTATCGAGGGTGGAGAAACGAGATTGCTCAATGTTGCGGCTTTCATGATTCACCATGCTAGTAAGACAGATCTTCTTTGAACCCCTGGTCCTGGTCTGAGTGGAAGCTAATACAGGACAGTCCATGTTGCTCGTCCGGATGTCATGTGCGCGGCACACAGCCACTCCATGTACGGGCGTGCCTTCTCAACTTTGGGCAAGAAGCTCGACACCATCACTCAAGATTCCTGCGCCTTCCACAATGTAAGCGACTTTGGCCTCTCTGAAACGTCAACATTAGATACTAATGCACCCCAAGGATCACGTTTTGTACGACTCCTTCCACGGTGTGGTGCTCGAGGAAGAGGAAGGCATCCACATTGCGGAGACGCTTGGTGGCGCCAAGGCCGCGCTTCTGCAGAACCACGGCATCCTCACAGTTGGCCAGACCGTCGAGGCGGCCGTCTTCTGGTTCCTGGCCCTAGAGAAGAGCTGCAGGGCACAGCTGCTGGCCGATGCAGCCGGCGCGACGAAGAAGATCCCGGAGGATGAAGCGGTGAAGACGTTCAAGACCATTGGCGGCCCTGGATCAGGCTGGTTTGGTGGAAAGCCTGCCTTTGATGTCATTCATAAGGAGACGAATGGTGATTACCTGTTGTAAATGGGTTTTATGTGGGTTCGGCATATGGGGAGGAAAGTATCTGGTCCAGCTATATTCACGAATTGTACGATTCTAGTCCAGTAAAACGTTATTTGCAAGTATAACGTGCATGAACTAGTGCCTATACGCCTGCCTATATGTTGACGTGTTCTGCATCGGGGCATTCGCATTTATCCATTTATTCAACGTTTTGAGTATGACTGTTGAAACTCTGCTGATGTAAGATTAAGTCAACTCTCCCCAAGGGACAAGGTGTTAAGGACCAGAAATGGTTCCTCCAAGTGAAACTCTGGGAATCAATTGCATCTTGGAACGCAGAGATGGGATTATCGACAACATAGTATCTGGAGAAGCTGACAGTGCTCCTGTACCGTCTCGTTTTCGTTTGTCAAATATTGGGATGCAGTTGCCCGTTTTCCCCAGGCGTCGTTCGGTTGATGCCGACCACCGGCCATGGCGCGGCTGTTGATTGGTTGTGCGAGTGTCGCTCAGGCATCATCTTGTCTTGCCAGAAGGCGTTAAGCCCGTTCGGGCCCAGGGCGTGTCAATTGAAGGGCGCGAGAGTCATCCCACACCACAGTCCATCCCCGGGGCTGACTGGTGCGCACTGGCTGATGGATTGATTACCTATACTCCGCAGTGGTGGAGGAATATCATCTCCATCTCTCATTCCTCTTCTGTCTTAATATCTCACTCTTCCAGTTGTAATATAATATATTAAAAAGCGCCCTTTTGTGGATCAAATCACTGTGAAGGGCAGCCGCCTGTCCATAACCGTCCCTTGTGACTGGACTTTTACAATGGAATTCTTTGACTTCGATCAAGCCTCACATGGCGATTCTCATCCGCAGACAGACACCTATCAAGATCTGTCTCTTCCGAGCTCTGTCGGTCCGGTCACACCGTACATGAACACAATTGATGATGATCTACTGCTTGAAGTTGCCGATGAATTCCACGATTCATATACTGCTTCCATGGAGCAGCAAGGCATCACCGCCTATGCAGATGACAGTGTGCGTATGCAGGGGGGCTACCAACTTGCTAAGAAGCCCTGTGATTATTGTCGCGAGCGACAGCTTCGATGCTTCATTGTCGATTATCAGAGTGCCCGATGCTCGTCCTGTATTTCCCTGTTCAGGACATGCAGTCTGTGAGTGTCCAGTCTACTTTAGCCTCCTCAGCAAATCTTTCTTTGAGCTTGATGCATCTTTCCAAATGACTGTGTCATCGTAGGCTGGGCCAAGAGTCCTCTCCCTTTCAATCATGATATCAACGAATCTTTTTCCTCAACCCTCTTTGCTCTGTTTCCAAGTCCACTCACTCGGACGACGACCATTGACATTCGACAGGCAACCACCTGAGCAGAATGCCATGAATCTGCAGATCTCGGAAGTCTCTGAGATTGGCGCGACTGAAGACGCTGATGAAGGCGGACGAGCCTTCGGGCCCCTCGAACCCTTCCCGACCACTTTTGCAGAAGCTACCCGTGACTCTCAGTCACGAAAAGGAGCAGCACGCTTCTCTCGTGCTGCTGTCAAGACCTTAAAAGACTGGCTTGCAGCTAACGCCACGCATCCTTACCCCACTGAGGAGCAGAAAGACGATCTGAAGAAAAAGACGGGTCTGAAGACCAGCCAAATCGCCAATTGGTTAGCTAACGCTCGCCGGAGAGGCAAGGTGCCAGTTCCTCGTCGTGCCGCTTCTATGATGGATGAGACGATGCCGATCGACTTCCCTGTCAACAAGCCATCATATGCCGAGTTGGGCCCTATGGATCGTTGGAAGGCTTCTCCACCTGAACACGAACCGGCCTCGGTCTCCGCCATTGCCAATGCTTTGGCCACAACGTCATACTACCCTGGAGGGGAAGGCAGCTCCTCACATTCCAGTAGCTGGGCGGAACACCATCAAGACAGCAGCTCGCAGTCGAGTTTCTCACAGTTCAGAGCCCCATCAGTGAGCAGTGGACAGTCGCGCCTCTCAAGTGGATCCTTGAACTCCGACCTCTCGTTTGGGTCCGTCTTCTCCAATCATTCCTCGAGACGATCATTCGGCTCTGTCCCACGGGAGAAGAGACGCCGACGCCGCATCTCTGCCCGGAACAGCGTCGGATCAGCAGATAATGACTCCTCACGCCCTTTCCAGTGTACATTCTGCACGGAGACCTTCAAGACGAAGCACGACTGGCAACGCCATGAAAAGTCACTCCATCTGTCACTTGAAAAATGGACATGTGCGCCGCACGGAGCGACAATTCGCATGCCAGCTGGCAATATATGCGCCTTCTGCAATGCCATTGACCCTGATGAAGACCATCTCGAAACGCATAATTTCAGTGCCTGTCAAGAGAAGCCCCATACCGAGCGGACATTCTACCGGAAGGACCATCTTCGACAACACCTCCGTCTGATGCATTCCTGCAAGTTTGATGTCAGCATGGAAAGCTGGAAGAGATCTATAACGGACATCAGGACGCGTTGTGGCTTCTGTGGCCCAGCCCGTGGCACGGAGGAGAAAATCTTCACGACATGGCAGCAGCGTGTCGATCACTTGTCCGCACATTTCAGGTCCGGCTGTACTATGTTTGACTGGAAGGGCGATTGGGGTTTGGAACCTCATGTCCTTGAGCTTCTTGAACTCGACCCAGCAACGGCAAGGATGCACATCGCCTTCCACAACAACTACAAACCTCAACAGTCCTCCGCAAATCCGGCTCAAGTAAAAGCCAATCCTTCGGCCGTGCCCCAGCTTTCCCCTGAAGCCCTGGCCTCGCTTGACATCAAGGAGAGTGCGCCGCGCCGACAACGCCGCCGGGCGCTATCCACACCCAGCGATGGCAATGGGAACGTCTTCTGCAAAGTAGTGCTCGGACGTATGCTGGGCGAATACGTGCGCGGCGCTATGGCACAAGGACACATTCCCACCGATGTGGAGCTGCAGGACGAAGCCCGCTGGATAGTGTTCCGCGACCGGGACTCGTGGAACCAGACGACCGCCGATGACCCAGCCTGGCTAGATGATTTCAAGAGGGAGAATGGCATTGCGGGACTCGCAGATGGGAGCCTGCTGCCGGACCTGGCGCCATTGACGATGGAAAGCGAGGAGTCTCCCGTGGCGGCACCTGTCTGCCCGGAGTGGACGAGAACCGATTATCCGCCGTTTACATGCCTGATTGATGAGTTCAAAAGAAACGGAGGGGCGCAGGACATGGTCGTTGGAGACGCGGGGACAGGCCAACAAGTAGCTTGGCCGCCATTGAATGTGGGAAATCACGGATGGAGCATGCATTGAGACGGCCTGGTCCCCGTGAGTTAATGATGCATTTTGTTTCAGGAAAAGATCCTTGGTTGTTGAGGCGTCATAGTCCTTTTATCTATCTTAGAGATTAACGGCGTCTTGGATGCAAAAGCTTCAATTAATGGAAATTGATCAGAACATCTTAGCGAGGTCCACCTATATGCATTATTTCTCCAATATTTCTCTTGGTAATCGGTAATGGCACGCCCCTGTTTTTGGTAACTGCACGCCCCTCTCATACAAAAAACGCGTGGACCGTACAGACTAATCCCACTTTGATATACGGATAGATTTGTGAACATGATATATAAGAGGCGCCCTTGACTACCTTAATTGATCGATTAATCAGTCCATCCATCACAGAGATAAACCACATAGATACGATATGATAAGATACGATCCGATGTAGATTTACAGATAGATCTGACATATGTCGCCCTGGATCAGGTTATTGGTTGATCAATCTGTCTGTCACGGAGATTAACCGGATAGATGAGATACGATTTGGACTGGGTACGATGCTGATATACGGACAGATAGATACTAGACGATGCGGATGAATGAGATATGCGGATAGATATGATACGATGTAGATTGTAGATGAGAGGGGCGTGTGGTAACCAGAAACAGGGGCGTGCCATTACCGATTAGCATTTCTCTTACCGCATACATTTAATTAAACATTATGCACACTTCTGCGCTCAGTATGCGCGCTTCTCGGATCATTACCCACCACGTAGGCCTTCCGCCAGTAACTGCTCATATACGGACTCATTGAGTCTCACCCTTCAAGAAATCCAACACAAGCAGCACGACCGCCCGCGGCTGCTCCTGCTGCACCCAATGCCCCGCGCCATCCACAAACTTCGAGCCTCTAAACCGCTCACACCACTCTCGCTGAGCCTCCAGCGCGCCGGGAACCTGATACGCGCCCCAATCACTCTTACCCGCAACAAACATCGCCGGGACCTTGATCTTCCTCCCCGCGTAGAGCTGCACGTCCCGCAGAAGGCGTGGATCCGTGGACACGCGATACCAGTTCAGGGCCCCCTGAAACGACGTCCGCGCAAACTCCTGCACATAGATGTCGAGGTCCGAGTCTGGCAGCCAGCGCGAGGACTTGGCCTGTACGTCCGCCGGGCTTTCGTGGGCCATTTCTTCCGCGACGGAGCTGCACATGGAGGCGTTGAGTGGCATAACGTAGTAAGATGGAAGCTTGGCTAGTTCGTCTGCTGTCCATGCTTTCAGGGGCGCGGGGTGGTTCCCTTCCCAGTCGTTGCTTTTGAGGTAGAAGTAGCCGCGCAGGAAGGCGTGGAGGTCCGACTTGGGTTCGCTCAAGTCCGTGTTGGCTGGAGCGGTCGAGTAATACCATCTGTAATGCTTGCGTGGATTGGGTAGGGCGGCGAGTTCGGCTTGGATATCCTTAGGTGTGGATTTGGGAGCGGCCGGCGAGGAGCGCGTGTTGAAAGGGAAGGACGGAATGCCGGAGAGTGTATGGGACATTGTTATGACGCTGGAAACGACATATCAGTGACAATCATGGATATAGATCCGGAAGAGCATGGTCACCTTTTGAATATATCATCACGGGTCAGGGCGCACATAGTAGCAGAAACAGCCCCGAAGTCGTGCCCGATCACGCATTCCACCTCTTTGTACCCAAGCGCATTGACCAGTCTAACAGTATCTGCAACAATGACGGAGAGGCTGAATGTAGCCATGTCTACCTCCGAAAACGGTCGGTCGTCCCAGCCAGTCGTACGTCCGTAGCCCCGCTGGTCGAAGGCTACGACGTAGTATCCCGCCGACGCCAGCGGGACCATGACTTGGCGCCATGAGTAGGCAAGCTCGGGGAAGCCATGCAGGAGAAGGAGGAGGGGCTTTTGAGGCTCGCCGGCCTCGAGGACGTGGTATGTCAGGTCATCGGTGGGAATATACGAAGAGGTGACGCCTTCGGGAAGGGGGAGGGGTGGCAGATTGTGTAGGGCAGACATCGCGTAGGGTCAATTGGTGCGGCCTGGTTTCTAAAGTATTAGTAGAAGGAAGAATTAGAAGCTAATGTCAAGAAGTTATCTGCAATAATTTTATGTTGTTCTCAGCCATCGCCGTCCAGAATGAGTTATAATGTTGCCGGAGGCGGTGCGGTTACGGCTGTGCCGGGAACTTGAAGTATGGGCAACTAGGCAACCATCCAGGGGTATAGGGGGCACATACGTCAGCGAAAAAGGATCTGCTGTAGATACGGGCATCAAAACTGTTTCTTCTTCGCACTCATAGAAAACAAGCAGAGAACACACGTTGCGAAAACTGGGAAAAATCACGAAAAGGAAAAAAAAAATTTACAAAAAACATGCAACAACCCGGATTCCCAAGTCGTCCCCGACCTTAGTACTAACGAGTCGGTTCAGGGCTTAGATTCAGCAGAGCGAACGGGATGCGTCGTATTCCCTGACCTGTGGTCGCATGTGCTAAATTCTACATCATTGTAATATATATTTGACATCGAGATTGCAGGCCTTATACAGTTTTGGCCTCGAGGGGCGGCGATGCTACCAGATCTACGACTTCAGTGAATGTCTATCTTCTTCAACTTTATCGAGATCTAGCACTATACCCCTCGTCCGGGTCAGGTACCGATCAGATGCAAAAAGCAAGTATTCACGAACAGTTCACGATGGTGACAGATTTGGATTCAGATCTGAACTTCAGGGGCGAGGAAGAAACGAGGTTATTCACTACTTCTTGAGCTCATTTGCTTGGATGGAATCAAATTCGGCATAATTGCCCGTGAAAACTCCATGGACGCCCATCATCTCATCAAGCCATACGCCGAAAAAGCAAACGCTCAGTGCATCGTCATGATATCGTCTATAACATCTCCAGAATGGAACGTCGGCTGCCTGGAGTCTTAGGTGAAGACAGTCTCGAGTAGGCCACAGACAGAGAACTCAGCTCCGGCTCAAGCTCCAGCGCTGACGTCCTCCCCCCCGGTGGGTTGTCACTATTCTTGATGTAGATGTGGTCATCGTCGTCTTTGGCAATGTACCACTCCACCTGGAATTCACCCTTCTCCGGTCCGCCACCACAGCTGCCTGCGATGCGCTGGCTAGGCGGCGAGTTGATTGACAGGGTGAACAGATTTTGAGGCTCCGTGAAATCAGTCAATTGGCCAGATCGAAGGATCAGACTAGCTAGACACAGTACGTTTGTCAGAAACGTGAGTGCCAGCACGACATAGAAGATCCCTTGCCAAGCAAATGCCCCACCGGACGCATATTCCTGGCTCTGAAGAGAAGCGTTGAATCGTACATATTGTCCTTGTTCCAACGACGGTGTATTCCACCCCCAGTAGTGGACAAATGGGGAACCTTGAGCGCTCAGCAGCAGTGTGCAGCCGGCCAACACTGCAAGAGCCTCCGCAATAGAAGGTAGGATTGGACTCAATTTAAAGATATTGGTGCCAATGTTTTTCTCCTGTGGTACGAAATTCATAAGAGCTCGAGCGATGCTGGCATTCCCACTGGTCACGCCCGCATTGAGAGAGAGGCTTGTGCCCCACAAGCTGCCAATGTCTTTCCAATAAGGCTGGATCATATCATCTGGAGCAGGGATTTCCGGGACGCTCCGATGGTAGGAATACCGGTCTTCAGGATCATCACAATGAGCTTCAAGGGTAGCGCCAACAGAGCTGGCACTATATCTCGTCGAACAATTGGGATAGAAAAGTGCTCGCATGCCGCAAAGAACGTAAGGAGGAAAGTCGTAAGCAGCACCGGCGGATCCGAGGAGATAAATTGAGTCAGAGGAAGCGTCCGGGATGGTAACGTTCATGATTGTGTTGTATGCGCTGGGAAGGATCGGAAAGATGGGAGCCTGTCTTGCCGAACCGAATCCGAATATGTTATCGACGATGGTGGTGTTCGTGGAGTCGATTGTTGCGGCAATATCAGGCCATTCTGACATGTTGACGGTCTATCCGGATGCCAGCTCTGATATATCAATGGAGCCAGTTCAGTAGCGTTCATGCCAACGCACATAACGTTCAAAGCTGACGAAATCACAGACGCGTTCAGTCTGTATTCTCCCAAGCCCTCGAGGTCTGCTGGCTGTAATATGTTGTTCTTTGGATCCCTGGCCGCTGTGCTGACCCCAGGGTGAGGGAAAGCTATTGTCACATTATTGATGAGTTTGGTATGGTTGAGAGATTGAGCAGTGATGTTGACAATTTCGACCCAGCCAGCTTGGACTGTAGTTTTATCATATAACAGTCCGGCCCCGTTCGGTCTACTCTGCATCTCGGTAGATCCGTTTCCCATACCGTGAATGTCAGCCCAAGTCGTCATGTATGCCTGGAAGTTGTGGAATGCTTGACCGGCGTGTTCGAGTGAAAGACAGTTATCTTCCAGATCTTGCAAAGTGGTCGGATCGCCCGGAGTATTAATAGTGATAGGTGTCTGGCAATTCTGCGCTACAAAGTCCGTATTCGCGAATTCAGTTTGTACAAGTCCTTGCATAGACTTCGCCTCCCAAGGACCAATCTTTAGTATCGGGGAAACTAGGGTAGCAGTTAGTACTGGCGAATGGTACATGTGTCGAGGACTCACCCAATGCATTGGCAGCCGTTGTGTAGAACATAGCGACAAGAGTCGCCGTCAAGGAGACCATCCCCAGGAAACTAAGGGCGGCATATTTCACACTAGGCCAATGTGTCAACAATGTACCTGGCTGCATAATCCAAGTTCGCATGACCATCTCCGCAATGGTGATGCCTCTCGAGTCTTTCCTGATAGCCCTACGGGTGAGGACCTGGCCGAGAAATGCGACAAAGACCGTCACAAATGATAATTCGATGGTCTTAGCAAATAAAGCACTTAAAAGCGAGGCGGTGGAAGGTGTCAAAGATCCCTGAGAGTGTATGGCTCTGCCGAAACGCGGCTTGATAATGGCAACGAAGAGATATATCCCGGAGAGAATGGTAGAATAGATAGACAGAATTAATATCTTTATGGAAAGCCAGTTACGGCGACCTTTGTATATGTTACTCCTGGAAGGGCAGTTGGCAGGCGGACTTGAATCTGTTGAAGTCAGTGCCATGATCAAGACCTATCAGATACGGTCCAGCAGATTAAGACGGCAACATTCATGAACCTATCATCCCTAGTTCAAACGGGTGAAAGTGACTTACCGTCTACAGTAGAGTGTACCCTGGAGTTTGATAATTTGTTCTGATGATCGAATCTTTGCGAGTCTGCAGTTGAGGTCTGGAATGATTGAAGTGATGGAGGCCGATGCCCATGATTACCGAGCTTTCGGAGTGGTGGACTATGAGGTGCTTCCCACGATGCCGCAGCTCCAGCATATTCGTAGCCTGAATCTCGACGGGGAAATCCAGGAGAAAGCAGTGGATCAGCCGAATGAGGGACCTCTGGGCTCTTCGTCAAGGCCGGCGATCGCGGCGGAATCGAAACAATTCTGGCTCTGCCTGTGGAGGTGTTGCTGAGTATATCAGTGTCGACAGCCTCTCGCTGAGATGTATCTGATATATCCCGATCTTCTTGAATCGAGTCCCTTCTAGAAACTTCAGACACATCCTCGGCGACAACTCTCTCGTAGCTTGTACCGTGCCTAAGTCTGGATGGGAGAGAGGACTGAGAAGATCGGTTGCCGCCAGTAGGACCCAAAAGAGTCGACAAGTCCCACTCTACAATTGGCCCCGTGAGAGGTGTTGTACCAGGTCCATCTCCTTGGGCAGAAGCCATTGGCTATAATAGTCAATTGCGAATTTGCCGCAGGTGTCAATATGGCTTATCCTGCGCGGATGCGCCTCTTGCACTCTGGTCGCAATTGAAGGTTGGATGAATTCTTGAAGCTTTTTGTAATCTGAGTAATAAACTTGAAGGAGGGGGATTTGGGAGACTAAAGGATAGTCAACATCACTTTTTCAGCAGATGTTGCGCTGGGATTCAAGGATGTCGGCCACATAGGGGCTGAGGAAGCAGTCCTCTTCGACCACAACAGATTGTGTCCTCTCCAACAACTTACCTTATCTGCGAGGTGGAAAACCACTCTCAGCCTCGTTGATAGTCAATTAGTTTACATCGAATGCTCATTGAATAGGTGGGTGGGAAATTGGAGCGATTGGCCTGTGCTTGGGGGCCCGCTGAGAGCCTCGGTCTGGTTCCCTCTGACGTTCCGCAAGGCATCTTCGCTCTGGGCATGTTCGAAAATAGGATCCATGTCCGTGGCACCGTGATACGTTACAGCTGCGGATCTGATTAGTCGGACTCGAAGGCGTAGAGTTGTTAGCAAAATTCCCGTCCTCCCCCGTATGGCGGTGATCGTTGCTCTCCGTGAGAGCCAACAGAGCTAGGAATTGAAATGCCATGCATCAAAGTTCAGCTCATGCAGCCTTTCGAAGAGATATGCAGACATTGCCTGGCACCCCCGACTAGCTCATGCCTTAGGATGGTTTCTGCCAACAGTAGTGGGATTTAGTCGTTGGTGATTTAGTTGTGGCGGATCAATGAAGCACTAAGCACGAGGCTGCGGAAGCAAGCCATCGCATTGTAAGGTCAGGTCCACGTCTTGAAGTCGCAATAGGAAGGTTAGAATCGCTTGCGTCCGGTTCTACCATTGGACAAAAGGCATGTTTGAGATGTTTGTTTGACGCCTGCCCAGCGGAAGGGAAGTAAGTTTGCCGGTACGGCAACGGACCTAACTTCAAGATACGCTTTGCTTCCTACCGCTACACCCGCTAAGCCGCAAGATCCGCAATGTCCGCAAGATCCGCCGGCACCAAGCACCTAAGTCGTTCCCCTTACCATGACGATGCGGATTTTTGCTTTTCCCGCAACCAGAAGACATGGATAAATACCAGCAGAGCAGGTCGGTGGTCGGTGGTTGAATATGCCGTGTGGGCACAGTGAGGTGTCTGCCTGATAGATTTTGTGTATTTCGGATATCCCTCTCGCTCTATAAAAGGGGCCCGCTGCAGCTCTGACTTTGATGTAACTCAACTAATATCCTCTGATTTGATCTGTATCTTTCATTCCATCTACAAAGCGTTTGCCTTTTGAAATTGTGCGATCAAAGGTTGTCAATCATCATGACTCCACCTCGCATTGCCATCATCGGAGCTGGTCCTGGCGGCCTGACATTAGCCCGCCTTCTCCAACACATTGGGCTACAATGCACAGTCTTCGAGCTCGATGCAAGCCGGACATCACGGGAACAAGGAGGGATCGTGGATCTTCACGCAGACAGTGGCCAGCTAGCACTGCGTGAAGCCGGTTTGTTCGAAGAATTTCATAAGCATTCGCTTCCTGATGCGGATGCCATGAAGCTTATTAAAAGCGACGGCACGGTCTGCTGGGATGAGAGTCGCACAAAGCATCTGCCAGTTCGCCGCGCAAGAGACAGGCCTGAAATTGACCGAGGGGTTCTGCGAGATATACTTCTAGACTCGATCGACTCCGATATAATTCAATGGGGCAGGAAGCTTCTTCGAGTGGAAGCAAATGGACAGCAGTATGATCTCCACTTCGAAGATGGCGTGGAAGGAGGATTTGATCTCATCATCGGCGCAGACGGAGCCTGGTCTAAAGTGAGACCGTTACTCACGGACCAGTTGCCGGTTTATTCGGGTATCAGCACCCTCGAACTGAAAGCCAGGAATGTCAGTACAGAGAAGCAATGGCTCTCGGACTTCGTTGGACAGGGGAGCTGTTTCATGTTTGATGAAGGGCGCCTTTTGGTTGCTCAGCACAATGGCAACGATACGATTCGAGTGTATGCGGCAGTTCGCCAGCCGGAGACTTGGATCACGGACTGTGGTATCGACTGGAAAACGCCAGATACAGCCCGTAAGATCTTTACAGAACGGTACTTTGGCGATTGCCATGAAGACCTGAAGCGTGTCATTGCCGTTGAAGCCGCAGATGGCCTGATTCCCAGGGCATTGTACATGTTGCCAGTTGGCTTCAAATGGCAGTCTCGTCCTGGCGTGACGCTTCTCGGAGACGCTGCGCACCTGATGACTCCATTTGCCGGGGTCGGAGTCAATGTGGCTCTTGCTGACGCCCTGGATCTGGCCAGAGCGCTGGCGAAACGAAGGGATGCTTTCGACAATGATCTGCAAGGCGCACTAAATGAAGCAATTGAGGAATATGAAGAAACAATGTTTGCACGCGCCAAAGAGAACATGGAGAAGACATGGGTCGGCCTCCAAAACCACTTCAGTGCCACGGGGATCGATGACCGCGTCAGACGACTTGAACGAGGATTGCAGAAGCTGGAAGAGAGAGCAAAGCAAATAGAACAAATTAAGGTACCGAGCCTCGCGGTGTCTCAGTGAGATCGATCAATCCGTATGAGGTCATGGTGGTGTACTTCTTCTCGCATTGAGTGATCCTGTTTCGGAAGGTTAATCATGAAGATGGTATTGGAAGAGAGATATCCCCTAGGTCGGAGTTATTGGAATGCCTCAACCAATATGTTGCGTTCTTGTGTTTGTTTAGTATGGACAGTTAGTTAGAAACGAGAACAAATAGTCTAGGCACCCTTCTGTTTATTTAGGGAATGAATTAGTATTTAGGGATTCATCCCTGCTGAGCTCATCATTGGAATTTCAAGAGAGCTAAAAGTAACCCACATCGGCAGTGGGATGGTCCGGATCAATTAGCGTATCACCAATGAAGGCAAAGTTGACGGATTGCAGCTGTACACTGGCTGGGATGTCGGATGAAGATGCCTCTGTATGGATCAGGCCAGATTCTTTCAGCTCTGTGCCTACCTTAAGTTGGAGACCACAAGTGATAGCGCCGAGAGAGCATCCTTAACGCCGGAGAGGCAGGAGTG